>JAPEIY010000009.1:1146168-1158505 GCA_026122135.1 Cathorops aguadulce | reverse complement strand
ATGAAACACCAAGACATTTTACATCAGAATCTGGCTCCTCTGCCAGGAGACTAAAACTGGGCCATCATTGGCTCTTCCAGCAGGACAATGATCCGAATCATATGCCAAATCAACACTAAAGGTTCACTGAGCACAGAATTGAACTTCTGCCCTGGCCATCTCAGTCCCCTGAGCTGAACCCCAGTGAAAACTTGTTGGATGAGCTGAAGAGGAGAGAGAGCACAAGACAGGGCTGAGGACCCTGGATGATCTGGAGAGATTATGTAAAGAGGAATGGGCTCAGATGCTCTGCTCTGGATCTCCAACCTTATAAAATGTTATAGGAGAGATTTGGGGCTGTTTTACTGGCAAAGGGAGGGTGTACAATCTGCAGGGCAGGGCTGCCAATAATTGTGGCACACATTTTTATTGAAAATTATTTCTTGATGAGGGATTTGTTTTTGTCTTAAATTTATTTCACTTAAAGGTTGGATTTTTCAGTGTGAGATGAAGCTACTTCAGCAAAAAGTGGATTTATTTTTCTAACCCTTTTTTACTCATGTTTACAAGGGGTGCCAGTAATTGTGGAGGGCACTATACGTATATCCAGGAGGAATAGCATAATAAGCCCAAAAGCATTACCCTGTACAACCCTTTCATTTTCCTCCCACTCTTCCTGATATGGGTTGCAGTGGTAACAGGCTGAGGTCAGTCAAGATCCTCAGCCAAAGATTCAAGCTCCTCGTGCGGAACCCGAGACATTCTCAAGCCAACTAATCCACATTAAATGCATTGTTTAGTGTCATATACACTCACTGGCTATTTAAGTCCCACCTCAATTCTTCATGGCAAGGATTCCACAATTACTGCAGAGTGGTCAGCTGTACGTTCACACTACGGATCTCCTGATCTCCCATGACCCACAGTTACCCTACTGGAGTCAGATCTGGTGACTGAGCAGGCCACTGAACTCATGTTAATGGAAACAGTTGAAGACAACTTGTGCTTTGGGATATGACATTATGCTAGATGTAACCATTATAAAAAACCATGTGGTCAGTGATGATACTCATAAGCTGTGGCATTCAAGTGCTGCTTGACTGGCAATCAGGGTTCCAGTGATGATGATAAACTTATAAAGCACCATTTCCATGAGTTCCTTAGCGCTGGAATGTTTCCCAAGAACACATTCTACACACCGTCACCAGCCTGAAACATTGATACGAAGCAGATTGGGTGCATGGATTCAGACCTTACCATCTCTCTGTGGCAACAGAAATGGAGATTTTTTTTTAGAACAAATGACAGTTTTATCTTCAACTATCCAGTTTGTGTGTCCACTGTAGCCTGAAATTCTCGTTCATGTCCATTGTAAATAAAACCAAGATATAGTGCTTTCTTGTAGGGCCCAGTGTCTGCCACAAGGTTTGATATGTATTCTGAGATACTGTAGTTAAAAAAGAAAAAAAAAAAAAGAGCAACTGGACTTGCTTGAAGATACTTGACGTTTCACCACTCATCCGAAAGGCATCCTCAGATCATAGATTATACCTTTTTGCTCACCACAGTTGTAAAGAGTAGGGGGTTTTCTGGTCTCCCCGAGTTCCATCACATTCCAGGCAGCTGAAACTAGTCTGACCAGTCTCCTCACATTAACAAGGTGTTTCTGCCTGCAGAACTTCCACTCACTGGAGACTCTAGAGATTATTGTGTATGAAAATCCCAGGGGCTTGGCTATTTCTAACCATACTCAAACAAGCCTGTCTGACACCAACTACCTTGCCACAGATATCACATTTTTACCCCCTTCTGATGGATATGAACCTTAACTAAAGCTCTTGAACTGGATCTGAATGATTTTTTGCTTGATGCTGCCGCCATCACGTGATTAGCTGATCAGGTAACTGCATGAATAAGCAGGTGTACAAGTGTTCCTAACAGGTTGGTTGGTGAGTGTGTATAATCAATCATATGTACTATAAACACATAGTATGCTGATGGTATCATTGTCGCCTTGTAGATCAGTTTAGCAGCTCTACAACAACAAAAAAAAAGCCTGCCTGTAACCCGAAATACGCAGCGTATTTGAGTCGCTTTCTGCAGTTGGATCAATTCAGGGTTTGAATCCCATTCTCAGTTTTTATGAGTTCTATGCACACTTGGTTAAAGTTTGTTGCTACAGTATTTCTGACTGATTAATGGAAACAAAAGTGAATTTTCAACCTTCTGTATTCCTCAGACACTTGATTTTTGGTTTGCTTAAATTATGTGCAGTATGAAAAGTATCAAATATATTTGAACAAACATATGAAGGTTCTGTGAGCCACAGATGAATAATAATGAACATAACTTACTCTTGGAATGATGTGGCCAGATACCAGAGAACATGAACACAGTAGACAAATCTTATCCAATAGGCTTGCGTCATTTCACATGGTACTGTTAACGTTACCATGGCAACACTGAGCATGTCTAGTCCATGCATTAAGCTTTGTGATCGCCCCCTTTTTTTTTAAAAAGCCTATTTAACTAATTAGTAAAAGGATATTAACAGTCCATGTACATTTGGTCAGGCTATCTTCAGTCAGAAGCATCCCAGCTAAAACTTTGAAATGTTTACCACTCCGGTCCCATTCTGTCAAATCTTCCTCATGCCAGGATACAAACCTATGGAACAACACACTTCAAATGCAAGTCAACCTTTATTTTGGTTACAGGGGAATGTTTGTGCAACACATTATTCCTGAAAAACATGGGCATCTGGAATGACAGATTTAAGTTACAGTTGCACACTGCTACCATTCATGCGACATTTTGTTCTTTGGTAGAACAAGATGAAACACCCTTGGCATGAGTCCTAAACTTAAAAAAAAAAAAACCAAAAGTACTATTGAGAGAACATGTGCTCTATAAGATCTAAAGAACTTTCTAAAGTGCACCCTAGAAGGTTTCTTGGGCACTAGAAGTTCAGCAGCGTAGGTTTATCCACCTAGACTAAAAATTCAGCAGCAAATATTCAAATTTAAATACGTTTTATGCCTGAGGTGGCACATGCAGCGTTCTCCCCATCAGTAGTTTTACGCAGTTTGGTCCCCCACTCATGAACAGTGCACCAGGTCTTTGTAGTGTGCACTTGTGCCAGAACTTTTCCTATTTATACCCCCAGGTAGTCACATATACACACAGTCCACATCCGCCCTGTGTAGGCACTTCACATAGAAACAGGAACTTTTAGAAAGAGCAACCTGACTTTGTGCCCTGGAGCTGTAACAACACAAGAAATAAGGATTGTGTCAAGTCTAATCTTCAAGTTTACGATGTCTTATGATAATCAGGTGACAAGCAAATGAATTAACTCACTTTAGAACTTATCCATCAACAATGCTGCATTGTAAAAAGAAAAGCATAAATTACATCTGTCTTCTGAAGGTCACTGTAACTTAATATATGGATGGGATTAAAATAGCAGCTTCTTGGGGAAGGGGGAAAAAATGCATAATGAAAGTGGCAGAAACCGACCCAGAATTAGTTAATCTGTTCACAATTAAAACAAACCTGGGCTGTGTAACTGCAATCTGTATGTTTGCAGTCATAAAGCTCACTTCAGGTCAGCTTGCATCATTTAAGCTGCTGTTGCCAAATGACCGAGATAGACCTGGGACTTTGAAATGTTGCGCTGCAATAACAAAGCCAATACAATAAAGTGATCTAGCTGTGAAAAGTACATAATTTTGGTCTGAATGCAAAATGACAGCTGTTACAGCAATACACAGTTAAGTTGCTAAATACAAAAAGTTAATCCTCATCTTAGGAAGTTTTCTTTAAAAAAAATTGCATTAAATCAATTTACATTAAAACTGCTAAAAACATAATTTGTCATCTTCACTATGCCCGTTATCAAAGACAGTCCAAGGAATAAATACTTAAGGCTCTTAAGGGGTAACCAGCAAGGCTAACATACTGCATGTCATTCATATCACCTTCAAACTGCTCAGTGTTTGCTCCATCAGTTACACCAAAGCTGGTCTGCAGTGTAAAAATACCTGCACTCAGCTACCAGATGGCCTGCTCGCATGCGTACAGTCTAATGTCACTTGAAAAAAACATGAACAGACACTGTAATGTGCATGAAGTGGGAAGATGACGTGTAAGGAGGCACCAGTAGACCTGAGAAAGGGAGGCACTCAGCATACAAGACTATTCCCAAAAGCAGCAGACTCCATGTAATAAAGCAAGTTCCACATAATCAATTGATTATGTAATTACAACCTGCTGTAGTTTTTCTCCCAAATATTAATTTACTTTTCTAGCTCTGAAAATCATTTAGGTTAAAAACCAAATGGCACCTGAGTTGAGACCTCTCCAGAATCAGCAACAAATACCAACATTGGTTACATTTGTGGATTATTAGACAGATGAGGTTACTGATGGAGCAAACACGCAACGCAGTTCAGTCCACACCATCACCACATTCACACAAGGCTTAGCACAGCCCTCAACTACAGTAGTACAGCAATGAGGCACATGTTCATGTCAAACATATTTAGCCTGTGGTCTTCTTTTATATTGCCATAAATTTTGCAAGTGATCCGTTAATGCTCAAGTAAGGTTTTTCCCTGGACAAGACTGAAAAATGACCATTAAAAGGAAAGGTTTCAAAAGGGCTGGCCTGGGTGGGCATGTACCAAACAGCAGGCAGATCACCTTGCTCTTTCCACACATACATACTTCAATGGAGTTTTGAAGTGGAGAAGCAGATCCTGATCAGGTTCATGTACCCTGAAAAGTTTTAAAGTCCTGTAGTGAAGTGTAACTAACATAACATTTCGGAAACTCAAGTATTTCAAATCAACACAACAGAAGAACTACTAAACTATGCACCATGTGCACAGGGTTAAAATTAAATTCCAGGGATCCCAGGGTGGTCTACTTCATGACTGATGGACAATATAACAATCTTATGGCATACTTAAAGTAAAAAGCCAACACCAAATCACACAGGGAAACACTGTTGGCTGACACAATAAGAAAGGAAATATTTCACACTGAGAAAACCTTATAGTAACAGTCCAATCGAAGTCTTGAGGCCAATTTATGAACATCAGCCTCAAGAAACAGTCTTGTCATAGGTGCATAACCCAGCATTGATTTGCACTTTTTACTGATTCAAAGTTAAGTGCAAATTAACATGTAAACATTGAAAGGGAACATCTGATCCCTGTGCCAGAAGTGACCGAGCATGGCACAGAAGAAACAGTCTCACATTTTAGAAACATGGCACCTCTATAATTCCTTCAGTAAGCTGGGTGTGTGGCCCATCAGTATTAGCACTTCAAATAAAAATCAAGTAAACTACAAAAACTGAAAGGAATGCAGTGTCAGACATCAGACATATACTGCACTGATCAATGAGGTGGTCTAATTGAAGCTGGAGAACAAACTGAGAAAAACAAAAACAGAGACAGATGTTGCTTTCAAAAGTTGTGACAGCAAATAAATATTGAATTTACACAGATTTCTATATAGACCCCCCAGGCTGATTCATAATCTAATCTACACAAAAGAGCCATTTGAAACCTTGCACACAGTTAAAGTGGGTAAACTGATGGCCATGACTTATTGGGGAAAACGTACAGTAGATGACTTGCAAGACTGGAAACAAAGGGAAGAGGAGCAGAGACGTGTTTCTTATACTGAGTCGAACACTGAAGGATGACTTGCTGAGCAGACCATTACTCATCTGTACCCTGGATGATGAATGTGCACATTACGACTATCATTTGAATCTTGAGCCCTGCTCATCTTCACCATCATGCCTGTGTTCTGCTCTCGAAAGCACGGTGCCTGATAATCTCCACCCACATACTCCATGTGTGGCATCAGGATCATCTGGCCCGTGTTGCCTGCTCGAGTCCTGCTGTCTATGGATGCCCCTGACATCCCTGTGTGGAATGGAACACCCAGCTCTTGAGACCCTGAGCCATCACTATTGGGTGTAGGCAAGATTCCATTCCATGGTGGCTGCACATAATGCCCATTGCTGTAATTCACAGCTCCGGACATGGCAGTGACGGGTGGCGAAGGTGTGGGCTTGTCTATAGGAGGCTTCAGATTAAATGACTGGCCCATACACACATCCTGCGTATAGCTCATATTCTTGCTGGGAAAACCAGGCCCTGCTGTGCCATCTCTGGCTGGATTCTTCCCTTGCTGAGGGCCATCTGAAAGGGACCGGAGGTGAGACAGCTGCTGATTCCAGGGGTGCTGCTGTGGTAAATGGGGCTGAGCCGGCTGCTGTTTCATATCACGATAAGCATTTCTCATGTTCACGGGAGCCATATTGGGCAACGTCAGAACAGCTTTGTCAGCAGTGCTGGCAAGGGCACAGGAGGGCAGAGGGTTGTGGGCACACACACGAGAGCTGGCATCAATCAACAGATTACGGCTGATGGGGCTTGGGTTGGCAATCTGGCCTTCACACACTGATGTGGCACTGGCACTCGCTCGTGCCTGGCAGAAGCGACTGATCTGATGAACAATGCTGTTCAGGTCGCTGGGCTGCTTCTGGTGCAAGCTGGCTGCCATGGACAGAGGGATGGTTGAGGTAGACACGGTTACATTGGGTGGGGCGTCTGCATCAGGGAGCTTGGCACCAGGTATGGCATTGCTAGGGGCTGGAAGGCCTGGGCCAGGGGTTTGAGGAATGTGCTGAGAATGGGGAAAACTCTGGGAGTGCTGCAAGCCAGTTGGCTGAGACATTTCAGGCAGGTGATGGAGGTTCTGAGGACCTGATTGCTGTTGCATGAGAACATGCTGATGGTTGAGAGCATGTTGTTGCACAGTCTGTTGTCTTGGCAGGCCAAGATGGACTGCTTGCTGATGGCCCAGACTTTGTTGCTGTAGTAAACTGGGAGGGTGAGGCATGGCCTTCTGTTCCTGCATGCTCTGGGGCTGTGGAAGGGCCTGCTGGGGTTGCAAGCTCTGAGAACACGGATGGTTCTTCTGGGTTTGCATGCTCTGGGAATGAAAAAGGTTCTTCTGAGTCTGCAAGCTTTGAGAATGGGAGACATTCTTCTGAGCCAAAAGCTGTGGCTGGGAGAGAGCCTGCATGCATGGAAGTGTGTGAGGCAGGTTTAAAGTGCTTGGAGTGCCATAGGGTCCATTCTGTGGATTCATGGTGATCTCTGGGAGGAAGCGGACTTGAGGACGCTCCAGGATTCTTTTAACAGGAACTTTGACTATGGCCAGAAGGCCAGTCCTGGTGCTGACCTGAGTAGGGTAGGGGCTGTAGCGCTGGCTAGAGGTGTCGAGACCGTTCACTGTACGGCGCAGGTGCTTCCTCTGAGGTACTTTCACGTTGCTGGGAAAGATTTTTATAGTCAGCGGGTTGTTTGCAACTTTCTTAGCATAGGCATCCAACTCTGCTGGCGTGGGATACTGTGCAGATCGCATCTTCTGAGTCGTGTCCCCTAAGAAAAGTAGAAAAGGTAGCAGAGTAGCTAATGGAAAACTAACATCATTCAACTTTATTTTTATTTTGTGGATTTCTTCAAGTTTGCTTTTATTCAGCTTTCCTATTAATTAAAAAAAAAATATATACCCACGTTATGTAGTTCTATACAAGTGTTTATATAAGAACCATGTAGAAACGTTTGTGATATCAAACCATAATAAAAGGGAATTACAATAACATTTAGTATTTGAATGTGACTAAGCCAAAGAATAAACTCCACAAAATTATATGCCTTTAAAAGTTTGTATTTTAAGTCACATAAAAAAAATGTAAGCTTTTGGGTTAAATTACAGTAATTAAATAACAGGCCTATAAATGTAAAGATGTGGACTGATTTTGTCCTTTAATGTGGAAAGACTCCTATCAAATGTTTGTCTTATTTCCTTTTTACCAAAATAACCAAATGACCATTGAGGATTTTTTAGATTAACTGCATAGATACAACCTAAAACAGAAGATTAAAAAAAAAAAAGATCTCAAAAACCAAACAGATTCACACAAATCCTACAAGTAGATAAAGAGAACCAACTAAAACAAGTGAGACAATATTATTACATTTTGTCATTTATTGAGGAAAATGATCCAATATTACACATCTGCGAATGGCAAAAGTACTTTGGCTTTCACTATCTGGTGTGACCCCCTTTTGCAGCAGTAACTGCAGCCAAAGTTTCCAGTCACTGTTGATCACTCCTGCAGATCAGCTTGGAGGAACTTTAGTCCATGCCTCCGTACAGAACAACTTCAACTCTGAGATGATGTTGGGTTTCCTCACATGAATTGCCCACACAACATTTTGATTGGATTAAGGTCAGGACTAGGACTTGGCCATTCCAAAACATTAACTTTATTCTTCTTTAACCATTCTGCAACCATAGAACGACTTGGTGTTGTTAGGGGCGTTGTACTGCTGCATGATCCATTTTCTCTTCAGATTCAGGTCATAGACTGATATCCTGAATTTTTCCATTAGAATTCGCTGGAATAATTCAGAATTAATTGTTCCATCAATGATGGCAAGCAAAGTTGCAGCAAAACAGGCTCAAACCATGACACTACTACCACCACCTTGTTTCAAAAGATGGGGAAAAAGGTTCTTATGCTGGAACGTGGTGTTTTCCTCTCTCCAAACATAATGCTTCTCATTCATATTAAAAAAAAAAGCTCCATTTTGGTGTCATCCATCCACAACATTTTTCCAATAGCCTTCTGGCTTGTTCAAGTGATTGTTAACAAACGATACTCAGGCAGCAATGTTCTTTTTGGAAAGCAGTAGCTCTCTCCTTGCAACCCTGCCATGCACAGCATTGTTCTTCAGTGCTCTCCTGACGGCAGACTTTTGAATATTAAAAGGTATCCTCCAGCGGATTTATTCTCAAACTTAAAGTAAAAGTAGTCGCAGATTTCAAAAATCAAAAACTTTCATTTTCAGGGACCAAATAGTGTTTGAGAAAAATTAATTTTCTTCAAAATGGCAGATGGGCTTCCTGCTGTGGTGATGTAAGTGATGTCAAGCCACAGTCACTTGGAGCAACTCAGCTGTTTATATTCTCTGTTTACATCATAGTTTTGCAAGTATTTTATTGAATTTATAAGTTTTTAAATAAGTATGCCTCGTTGTGTAGCATATAAATGCCACAATGATCCTAAAAAGAACGCACAAGCCGGAACTAGACTGCATTTTCTCTGTGGAAATATCAAGTGCGCTTGATCAGCTGGAACAGAGGGTCACCGACAGAAACTGGATCAGACGTGAGACCTTGCGCTGCTACATCTTTTTTTTTTTTTTTACACGATCTACATGGTGCTAGTTTTGGGTAGATTAATTGGTGAGAGAGAGAGAGAATGAATAGCTGCACACTCTAAAATGGCTCAACTCGCAGTGCGACACGACCCTTCACACTCAAGTCTTTTTTTTTTTTTAACATGATCACAGGCTGGTGCTGGTAAATTAACAGTGTTCCTGGACAGAGTAGCATGGTTCAGTTCAGACATGTCAGAGTTGGAACAGTGTGGATATTGCAAAAGCTGTAGAATAATAATAGAATAATAATAGGAATAATGGTGCCAAAAAATAGGTGAATAAATAAATCAACAACAATAATGTAAACTTAAGAACAATAGTGTGCTTCACGCTGCTTTGTGCTGAGCAAGCACATTAATAAAGCTCCTTACTGTTTCCCCGAAGCAGCCATGAGTCCACCAAGTGAATTGTCTGTAAGCTGCATAACGTTTAGTGTCATGTAACGCTGCATGCTTTGCCCTCAAGTCTCGGTTTTAAATCATGTCACACTCTGGTAATCTACCTAGCACCAGCTGTAGTTCATGTAAAAAAAAAAAGATTTTAAACTGCGAAGTGTCATTTTGCACTGTGAGTTGAGCCATTTTAAACCAGGATTTTACAGCACACAAGCACACCCTATCATACACACGCACTATTAATCTACCCAGAACTAGCACCATGTAGATCATGTAAAAAATATTTAGCAGCGTGAGGTCTTGTGTCTGATCCAGTTTCTGTTGGTGACCCTCTGTTCCAGCTGATCAAGCACACTTTGTATTTCCTCTGTGGAAACACAGTTTAGTTCGAGCTTGTGCTTTCTTTTTAGCAGTATTGTGGCATTTATGTGCTACACAATAAGGCATACTTATTTAAAAACTGATAAATTCAATAAAATACTTGTAAAATTAGCAAAACTCTGATGTAAACAGAGAATATAAACAGCTGAGTTGCTCCAATTGACAGCGACCTGACATCACCATGGCAGGAAGCCCATCTGCCATTTTGAAGAAAATTAATTTTTCTCTAACACTATTTGGTCTCTGAAAATGAAAGTTTGATTTTTGAAATCTGCGACTACTTTTACTTAAAATAAGTTTGAGAATAAATCCACTGGAGGATCCCTTTTAGGACTCAAATTGTCATAGCTGTGTACCAAAGATTATTTTTTTGTGGCAGTAATGGCACTGACAGCACAAGCTTGAAACACCATCCAAACATGGCTGCTCCAGGCTACAACACCCAAGAGTCACAGCGCCCTCTGTCACCTGATTACTAATTGCACCTGTCGCTTGTTCCTCTGTAATCACCTCCCCTATTTAAGCTCAGCTCTCACACACTCACATTGCAAAGTATTGTTTAGCATCTATTCACCTAACTTTACCAAGCTGTTTACTGTCCGCCTTACTTCCAGTGTTTCAACATTTGTTTACATTTGTCCCAACCGTGTTTCTCTGTCTCGCCCATATTATCCTGCTTGTTGATCGACCGACCCCAGCCCATTACCTAGACTACAATTCCTGCTTCCTGATTTGGCTCAGTCAGCTGTTTGTTTCTCCTGCTGTCCCCTGCACCTGCATTCGTAAGTGCCTGCATTCTGACATTTTGTAATGGCATTGATTTTACACCACATATGTATAGATGTCAGGATATTTCCCATCTATAACAGTCCCAAAGAGTGCAGCAGTAAATTTTCACCAAGTACATGTCTGTAATGTCTGCACACCATTCAAAAATCATCTAAGCTGGCTGCAGTACTGGATCTTCAAATTTATTTGCATAAATGGTAGGCACATGGCAAATTAAAATACACATAGAATAAGTATGGATGCCTATCTACAGTATAACAGAGAGTTAAATGGGAAATGAAGTTGGGGTGTCTAAATAACATTGATTTCTTGTAAGCACTTTTGGTAGTGCTTGTAAACACTGACAGATTTGCAGTGTTTTGGTTTTCAGTTGCTGCTTTTACCTCCAGGAAAAATATTTCCTGCGATGATGCATATACCTCCCTCAACACTCATCATAACCTCTCCTCTTCATGCCTCGTCATCACTGCTAGAGCACAAGGAATGCATTCTTCATTATTTTATTTGTCATCTGGAAAAGTGCACTGAGTAACATGAGTGCTTGATCTATACAATGACATATTTTGTCTCAAAAAACATTTTGGGAGTATTCTCATTTTTCTTTCTTGCTGTGAGCAGAATTTGATCAAAACATCTATTTCAAATACAGTCTCTGTTACATTAATTTTAACTGTTGCATAGTCAGGATGAGAAGCATAAGATATAATACCCACCAGTGGAAACTAGAGGAATGATATGCAATGGTTCATTTCATTGGGTACAACAACAAGAAACAAGACAGACAGGACAGAAAGAGAGACAAGTAAGCCTGGATGTTGGACATGGGCTGTCTTATCTGACACCAGTCATTTCCACTCTCTAATTACTGCATGTCTTATTTAATGTGTAATCTTTAAAAAAACAAAACTCTTGTTGATTAAGCATGGTGGAACAGCACGGGAATGGTCAAGTGCTGGTTTTTGAATCACAAAATGATCACATTTGTGTCTAATTGATGGTGCACGTGCGTGCATGCATGTCACTTTCACTTTGAAAGCTGAAAAACATTGTGGAATAAATATGTGGAAATTAGTAACCACTACCTGCCTATCCTGTGCTTCAGGTTCTACCCACACTCAGGGACTTTCACACATGGTATTATGGAGCAATAATCGTTTTTGCTGAATGTAACAATCTTAGACCAAAAAGCATGTTAAACACAGGAGTTCTATCACTGAATTTGTATAAAGGAAGAAATAATTTCACTGAAACTTGCAATAAACTTACCCAATATATGAGAACAGTCTCCTGTTCTTTACTCCCAAAGCCATAGTTGGATTTGTAAGGAATTAGAGGAATTTCTGTAGGAATAGGAGGTAGGACGCAGATAAGCCACACAAACAAATATCCAGTGGTGGACAAAGTAAAAGTAAAAAAAAGAAACACAGTTTCTTTCCAACACAGGTAACTTATCTGAGTAAAAAGTAGACCAATGTA
>JAPEIY010000008.1:52737557-52747905 GCA_026122135.1 Cathorops aguadulce | reverse complement strand
AACAATGGTAACTACTCTCTTTTGTGTTATTTTTGACAGAAGTAAAATTCATACATGAACAAATTTTGGCTAGTTGATTTTCTGTTTGGCGAGTTACTTTGGAAGGTAACTAGTCCGGCTGGCTGGTGAAAAAAAAAAATAATTTCAAGCCCTGAATCTGTCATTTGTGTAAGCACTGTGCATGTTGCATGACCTTCCCTAAAACATGCTGGTAGTCACTTATCAGATCGTTAACAGAGAATTAACATAGTATTTGGTCAGGTTTTTTTTTTTCAAAGAGATTGCTGAGCACAGGTGTAATACGTCCCTGATGTGGGTGGAATACAAAAGCATGGCAAGCAGGAGCTGTTGTTCACACACACTTTATTTTTACTATTTTTGTTGCTTTTCAGCTTCATTCACACACTCACTCGTTGCTCACACACATACATACACGTGTTCTGGTCAGGTAAGCACCCTTCTCTTCACTCTCTCCCTCCTTTTCTAACCTCCACCGTCACTGCAACAAACACACACACAACATTAATTGACAACAGGTGCATTAACTTTGCCACTCGCCTTCCCTGGCCCCGCCCTCCATTCACAAACTAATATGAGGCCACGCCCCTGCTGGCACATACCCCCACTGCCTGACTCAGGTCAAGGAACTGTCCAGCGTGCAACGGACTCCCCCCGACAGGACAGGAAGTGTGCCACCACCATCTGCGCCCCCAACCTATAGACCACCTCAACTTTAAATGGCTGGAGGATGAGATACCAACCGCCTATTGGCATCCTTCATATGGTGGAGCCATTGGAGGGGCATGTGGTCCAAACAGAGGGTGAAAGGGCACCCCAGCAGGTAGTATCGGAGGGTGAGGACCACCTACTTGATGGCCAGGCACTCCTTTTCTATGGTGCTGTACTTACTTTCCCACATTGAGAACTTGCGGCTGATGTACAGCATGAGACGTTCCTTGCCCTCCACCTTCTGGGCCAAAATGGCCCCCAGCCATCTGTCCAATGCATCCGTTTGCAAAATAAAAGGGAGAGAGAAGTCAGGGGAGTGTAAAAGTGGCCCTCTACACAGTGCTTTTACTTTAGTGAAAGCCTGTTGGCACTGTTCTGTCCACTGGACCGGCTCTGGTGCTCCCTTTTTAGTGAGATCAGTCAGTGGACTGGTGACGTCCAAATAATTAGGTATGAACCTACAATAGTAGCCAGCCAGCCCCAATAACTGTCTCACCCCCTTTTTGGTCTTGGGCCTCAGGCAGGTCGCAATCGCTGCAGCCGTGTCAATT
The DNA here is from genome assembly GCA_026122135.1 of Cathorops aguadulce. Classification (NCBI taxonomy): domain Eukaryota; kingdom Metazoa; phylum Chordata; class Actinopteri; order Siluriformes; family Ariidae; genus Cathorops; species Cathorops aguadulce. The sequence continues at coordinate 52,746,625 of JAPEIY010000008.1, read as the reverse complement.
TGGGGATGCACCTGCCCGTGACTCAAGTGGAATCCTAGATACAGTGCTTCAACCTGCCCAATTGCACACTTTTTCGGGTTGGCTGTGAGCCCTGCATGCCTCAGCAATCTAGGATAGCCCTAAGGTGTTCAAGGTACGGCGGCCAATCATTGTTGTATATAATAATGGCATTGAGGTACGCTGCTGCATACGCTGTGAGGGGACAGAGGGCCTTGTCCATGAGCCGCTGGAACATAGCAGAAGCCCCAAATAACCCAAAGGGAAGTGTGACAAACTGGTATAATCCAACTGCTGTGGAAAAGGCCATTTTCTCTCAGGATAGAGGAGTCAAGGGGATCTGTCAATATCCCTTGGTTAGATCCAGTGTCGAATAAAAGCGAGCAACACCTAACCAACTGAGCAACTCATCAATGTGAGGCATTTGGTATGCGTCAAATCAAGACACAGCATTGACCTTTCTATAGTCTATACAGAACCAGACCGACCCATCTGTCTTGGGTACCAGGACCACCGGGCTGCTCCAGTCACTGTGGGACTCCGCAATTATGCCCATGTCGAGCATGGAATGAACCCCAAACCACCTTTTTTTGTGTTAGGGTAAGCGGTAAGGGTGGCTACACACCACCATCCCTGAGGGTGTCTCAGTGTGGTGTTCTATGAGGTGGGTGTGGCCAGGAAGGGGCAAGAACATGTCAGCTTGCAAGACCTTTCTTACTGTGAATAACAGGGGCTTGAGCCATTTCTCCCAATTAGGTGCATCCTCACTTACAAGTTTCTGAATTAAATCTTTGAGTGTCTGATTAAATTGCTCTACTAAACCATCCATTTGTGGGTGATAGATGCTAGTGCAGATAGATTTAATTCCCAATAATTCATACAGCTCGCAAAGTGTGTGACAAATGTAGTGCCTTGGTCCATCAGGATTTCTTTCGGAATCCTGACCCAGGAGATAACATGGAAGAGTGCTTCTGCAATACTACATGCAGAGATATTGCGGAGAGACACTGCTTCTGGATATTGCGTTGCATAGTCCACCAGAACTAAAATAAAGTGATATCCTCGTGCTGACCGATCTAATGGCCCAATGAGATCCATGGTAATTCTCTCAAAGGGGTCTCAATTAGAGGGAGCGAGCAAAAAGGCGCTTTTGGCATGGCCACTGGATTTACTAATTGGCATTCGCGGCACGCTACACACCACTGACAAACATCCCCGTGAATCCCTGGCGAATAGAACCGGGCCATTATTCGGGCTAGTGTTTTATCTTATCCTAGATGTCCAGCCATTGGATTAAAGTGAGCTACATGGAACACAAGTTCCCTACAGTTCTTAGGGAATAACAACTCCTGTTATCTGTTCACCGGTTTGAGTGTCCTATGTCACTCGATATAGCCTAACCTTAATAATAGTGAAATATGGGAAGGAGGGTGTCACATTTGGCTGGAGAGTTTGACCATTGATTACTCTCACTTGGTCAGATGCATGACGCAGAGTCTCGTCTCGCGACTGCTCTAACAGGAACTCATCGAGGGAATCCCCAAGAGAGGGAGGAGGGGCAAGCTAATCCTCACATCACTCTGACATGGTGCTGATGTAGACGGCTCTGTGGCCGCTTCCCTAGTTAATGCCACACCAGCATCCCCCCTTGACATATCATTGCAGGACCCACCCCCTACTATGTGTTCCATTAAGTTTTTGAATCCTGGCCAATCAGTGTCCAAAATCAGCAGGCGGGTGAGACGAGGATTAACCGTCGTCTTTATTCTATGTGTTTGTCCCTGAAATAGAATATGGACGGGCACTAGAGGATAATTTTGAACATCCCCGTGCACACACAAAACCTTCACCGCTTGTGCTCTCCTCAATGCCTCACCTTGTACCAGGCTTTGGTGGATTGGAGTCTGATTACAGCCGGAATCCATCAACGCGTGATACAGATCCCCTTGGGCACTTACCAGTATATGATATGCTCTGGCCTGATCGGGGACAGTCTCTGGCATGTTAGGGATCCAGACCACAGCTCCCACCTCCATCATGGAGCACTGACTCTGGAGATGACCCAGCTCCCCACAGTGCCAGCATACTGGCCCAGGCTTTCCCTCTGCACCAGTGTTATAGGCATCACTCACCTTGGGGGGAGAAGACACAGACACGGAAGGAGAAGACGGGCAAACACCACAGGTATGGCGGGCAGGCTGGGGAGAGCTGGCCCCTGTCTCTGTGTTGGGGGAATGGGACAGGGATGGGAAGAGGAGGGAGGGGGGAAGGAGAATGAGAGAGAAAAAGAGAAAAGGTGACACATCCACCTGCCGCTGGAACCGCTGCCGGATGATCCTCCACCAACTCAATAGCTTAACCCAGTGACACCAGGCGATGACAATGGACCTACTCCACCATTCCTTCCAGAAGTCATGTGACAAACTGCTCCAGTGTCACCAGGTTGATGATCCTCTCGGTGTCACGGTCGTCCACCCTCAGCCATTGCCAGCAGGCATCCTGGAGCTGTTGCCAAAAGCAAACGGCTGGCCGACCTCCTCCAATGTCAGCATCTGGAAATGCTGACGATGTTGTTCTGGGATTCCAGATTGACATGCTGCAGGATGGCTCACTTCAGGTCCGTGTATATGGGCTGGCTGTCAGTGGGGAGCTGTTGCATGGCGACCTGTGCCTCGTTGGTCAGTAGTGGAAGTAGGTGCACTGTGCGCTGCTCAACTGGCCGCCCCCATGCTTTGGCCGCTTGCTTGAAGAGAGTGATGAAGGCCTCTGGCTCATCATGTGGGCCCATCTTTGTGAGGGTGAAGTGAGGAGGGTCTGCCGCGGTGGCAGTTGAGGCCCCCGCCGATGCGAGCAGATGCTGTGAGCAATCTTCCTGCTGTGCCAGCATCAAGGCTTCAAAGCCTTGATGCTCCTTCTGGAGGGTGGTCAGCACTTGATACTGGTTCTGCTGGGCGGTAGCAAGGGCATGGATGAGTTCCTTAAATGGGGAGGACTCCATGTGGTGTTTCCCTTCTGTACTTCCGGGTTTCAGCACCACTGTAATACGTCACTGATGTGGGTGGAGTACAGAAGAAATCTCAGGTGGAAGCTGATGTTTACACACACTTTATTTTTACTATTTTCATTGCTTTTCAGCTTCACTCACTCACTCACTCACTCACTCACTCACTCACTCACTCGCTCGCTGCTCACACACAGACATGTGTTCTGGTCAGGAGAGCTCCCCTCTCTTCACTCTCTCCCTCCTTTTCTAACCTCCACCATCACTGCAACAAACACACACAACACTATTTGACAACAGGTGCATTGACTTTGCCACTCACCTTCCCTGGCCCCGCCCTCCATTCACAAACTGATGCTAGGCCATGCCCCCGCTGCCACAACAGGTAACAAACTGATTGGTCAGTTATTAGAGCCAGTAAAAGCAGCACCAGTATTCTTTGGCAGTAGAATGATTTTAGCTTCTGTGCAGGTTCAGGGACAAACATTACTCACAAGGCTTAGACTGAAGATATGGTAGATAGGAGTGGCAATACTATCATCCTCAACAGTTTTCTGTTACACCTGCTCGCTTTGGCGTGTGCACCAGAAAGACTCTCAGACATACTTCACAGTGCGCACACTGAGCAGACTCTTGCACACGTGCTGTTAATGTAGCTCACCTGCACATGATCAATATGCATCAGTGTGCCTATATAAAGATACTGAAAATACACACTTGGTGCAAAGTATTGAGTTCTTTGTGCTACTTTACTGAGCCGTGTTTCTGTAGTAGATTTCCTGGTTTCCTGATTTCTATTCCTGTTCCTTTTTCCATTTTTTTCTCTGTGCCTGCGATATTCTTGGCCCTTTGTTCGTTCCTTGTTTATGATATTGCCTGCTGATTGCCTGTGTTTGCGTCTATTAATAAATATTACTTATTCTGCACGTACATCCGCCTCCTACCCATCCCTGACAGAATACTTCGCTGAATAATGAATGTACAGTCGCAGAATCATTCCAGTACGCCATTCCATGCCATTTCCGGGTTTCCGTGTCTCAGACCCTAGCTTTTTATTCCTGGTGACATTTTGGAATGAACACCCCGGCACCCTAAGATGGAATATATCATCCTAGGGGATTCAGTCTGCAGTGTGACATTTTCTATGCAGACCGAGAAGAGACCAAGCCTCCAGAGCCTATCTGGGTAAGCTTCCTGCTCACTTGGCATACTGGATGAGCATGCTGAAGGGCAGATTACTTAATTAGATTAGAGCACCCATGCTTTCAGAGCTCACAGACTTTTCTAGATATGCTCCAGTTCATATGTGAATAATTAGAGAAGGAGGACATCCATTCAATTTTTTAGGAGGGGGCTATCACGTTTGAGGCCGACACAGTGACAACACAGGAGACAGCTGTTCCTGAGCTCCTCCTAGAGACTATCGTTCCAGAGCCAGTCCCACAGTCTGTTCCACATTCAATCCTACAGCCAGCACCTGAACCAGAGCCAGAGCTAGAACCAGTGCAGGAGCCAAAGCCTGTGTCAGAGCCAGTGCCTGAACCAGAGCTAGAGCCAGTGCAAGGACCAGAGCCTGCATCAGAGCCAGAGCTAGAACCAGTGCAAGAGCCAGAGCCTGCATCAGAGCCAGAGCCAGCACCTGAAGCACAAGCCAGAGCCACTGCAAGAGCCTGAGTCAGAACCAGAGCTAGAGTCAAAGCCAGTGACCGAACCAGAGCCCGAGCTAGGACCAGCACAAGAGTCAGCACCAGTACAAGAGTATGTGCCAGAACCAGTGCCTGAGTCAGAGCCAATGCCTAAGCCAGTGCCAGCAGCAGCGTCGGAGCTGGAGCCAGTGCCAGTGCTAGTGTCAGCTCCAGTGTCAGCACCAGAGTTGGAGCCAGTGCCAGTGTCAGCTCCAGTGTCAGAGCCAGCTCCAGCACAAGAGCCAGTGCCAGAACTAGTGCCAGTTCCAGAACTGGTGTCAGAAGATGATGGGGCAGCCTCTGCCTCAGCCGGCTATGAAGATGTTGTTGTCCTGCTGCTGCCCAGCTATGAAGACGTTGTCCTACTGCCACCCGGGTATGAAGATGTTGTCATCCTGCCGCCGCCCAGCTATGAAGACATTGTCATCCTCCTGCCTCCGCCGGCTGGCTATGAAGACGTCATTGTCTCACCACTGGGTCCTGACTAGGACCAAAGCGATATGCAGACAGAGCTCGAGCCCATGCCTGAGTCCAGAATCCAAGTCAGGTCCAGAGCTCAACCTTGCATCCAGTCCATGGTTATGTCCAGAGCTCAAGCCCACTTCCAGTTCAAAGTCCGAGTCAAGTCCAGAGCTCAAACTGATGCCTGAGTCCAGTCCAGAGTTCAAGTCATGTCCAGAGCTCGAGTCCATAACCAGTACAAAGCCTAAGTCTTGTTCTAAGCATGATCCCACATCCAGCCCAGGGTCAAGTCCTGTCCTGAACCTGAGCTCAAGTCCCCACCTAAGCCAAGTATCCAGTGCCACATCGGCTCAGAGTGATGCACCAATGGCATGGCTTCCAGCATCAGGCCTTCATTGCCAGGGCCAGGAAGGATGGATTTTTGCTCCCGGAAGGAGCTCTTTGGGGGGGCACTTTGGTGCATGTGCCAGAAGGACTCTCAGGCATGCTCTGGACTGTACGTGTGCCAAGTGGACTCTCGCACTCGCTCTGTTAATGAGGCTGACCTGCACATGATCAAGACGCATCAGCGTGCCTGTATAAAGAGACTGAAAACATACACTCGGTGTGAAGTATTGAGTTCTTTGTTCTACTTTACTAAGCCATGTTTCCAGAGTAGATTTCCTGGTTTCCTGATTCCTGTTCCTGTTTCTTGTTTTGATTTTTTTCTCTGTACCTGTGATATTCTGTTTGTGCCTCACCTGACCCTTTGCTTGTAGGGACAAGTTTATGATATTTATGATATTGCCTGCTGATTTGGATTGTTTGCCTGTGTTTGCTTCTATTAATAAATATTACATGTTCTGCACATACATCCGCCTACTACCCATCCCTGACACTTTCCATCTAAGCTGTCAATACTATTCTCTCTTTACAGAGTTCAAAAGTACACTTCTTGTTTTTCATTACTTGGTCTTTTATACACAACTGGTCACAACTTGTTAGCATTTCCTGGATTAGTTTACCCACTCTGCCAATAAAATGATTGAGCTGAGTTACTCTTTCTGCCCATGGTATAATTTAAGGTACACCAAAACTTTTTCCATTATGTTTTATATTATTTATCCTTGTTTTATAATACGTTTTCTTCCTTGTTTTGCTCAGTTTAGTTACATAGTTCCTTATTTTACAGTATATCTGCCATTCAGATGTACAGCCATAATCTTGAGCCACTCTTTTCACTTCATCTCTTTCAAGCATACATTTTTTTTCAACTCCTCATCAAGTCAGGTCAGTTTATTTGTATAGCGCTTTTAACAACAGACATTATCGCAATGCAGCTTTGCAGAAAAATAAAAGCTTTAATCATAGGAACTAGTTTTATCCCTAATAAATTTATTTATCTCTGATGAGCAAGACTGAAGAAGAAACGGTGACAAGGCAAAACTCCCTTAGAAAACATGAGGAAGAAATCTTGAGAGGAACCAGACTCAAAAGGGGACCATCCTCATTTGGGTGACCACAGACAGCATGATTATAAATAACTCACTTATGTAAGTGTGTCCTATATGGTCAAAAAGTGCAATTGTGTAATGAGGAAATTTATGACAGTTTTAGCATGAAGTCTATTTTGTTAAAGTTATAAACTGTCCATTGATGAAGACTTGAGTGCAAAACTGTTCATGACAACTGCAGTCCTAAAGTTATCATGGCAATTGTAGTCCTCAGCCATCACTGCAAAACTGTAAGTGTCCAGTGCCATCTTCTAAGTGTATCTTTTGACTGTCCATATGGGGCCGTCCTCTACAGGAACAATGTGATGAGACTTAAGCCAGAAGTAGGGCATCAGGATGGATGAGGCAGGTCTGAAGAACAGGAGAGGCCAGCATCACTGATGTCTCAGGATCAACATGTAACTCGACAGAGAGAGAGAGACAGACAGACAGAGAGGGAGGGAGGGAGAGAGAGAGGGAGAGAGAGAGAGAGAGAGAGAGGTTGTTAAGTATGCCCACTGTCACCTAAAAAGTAAAAACAGTATACATTTTGCACTGAGTGCAAGCAGTGACTCTGGCAGAACTAACTATGACAGCATAACTAAAAGGGGAAAGCCAGAAGGTAACAGAGACATAAGGGAGCCCCGGGATATAAAGCAGCAGCCACTACACTGTCAACAAACTCAAGTGAATGGGGGGAAGACAGCATCCATACATCCCAGTTGACCAAAACACTATGCCTGAGGACCCTCCAGATCTACTCCTTTACTAAATAAAAAAAATATATATTAACCAAAGGCTTGACTAAACAGATATGTTTTCAGCCGAGACTTAAACACTGAGACTGTGTCTGAGTCCTGAACACTACTTGGAAGGCTGTTCCATAACTGTGGGGTTTTGTAAGAAAAGTCTTTGCCCCTCTGGCCTTCACTATTTGAGGTACCAACAGATACCCTGCACCTTTTAATCCATGTAGGCATGACGGGTCATAAAAGACCAGAAGTTCATTCAGGTACTGTGGTGCGAGACCATTCAGTGCTTTATAGGTCAATAGTCATATTTTTATAATCGATGCAAAATTTGATTGAGAGCCAATACAATGTGGATAAGCTAGCAGTGATGTGGTCATATCTTCTTGTCTGGTAAGGATTTTTGCTGTTGCATTTTGGACTAACTGGAGCTTGTTTTTGCACCTATTGGAATATCCAGACAGTAAGGTATTACAATAATCCAACCTGGTGGATTATTGTGGTGACAAAAGCATGAACTAGTTTTTCTGCATCTTGTAGTGACATTATATTTCTTATCTTATTAAAATATCATCAAGCCAAGGGGCACTAACAGTTCTAATGGTTCTTCCAGTTCTAATGGCTTGAACATTTCTAATGGTCAGTGTCCTGACAGGTGCATGCTCATCAATAACTGGAAGCAACAGTTTCATAAATACATCAAGTGCAGCATCTGGATCTCTCTCTCTCTTTACTTACATCAGACCAACAAATATTTTTAACATCATCCACATACAATTCACAGCAAAATCCCTTGTACGATCTTTTAAACACTATTTTAGGCCCAGCCTTTGGAGCTTTGGCTTTCCTGGATATCACTACTTGATTATGATCACTAAATCCAACAGGAACAGATCCAGCTTTGGAGCAAAGTTCTACAGCATTAGTGTAAACGTGATCAGTGCACATCAATGATCATATCCCTGTACTGTTCATAAACACCCTTTAGAAACCTGTTCAGAAACAATAATGTTTCTGAATAAATCCTTCATGTTTGTAGGAACTTCTAACCCTAATGCCTTATGTCACATTTTTATGTCCTGAATGTAAAAGATTTATGTTCACTGTTACCCCTGAAGTTTATTATTTTCCAATAACAGGATGTGTCCAAATGTTTTATTCCTTTTATACCGCCACAACTTACCAACAATCACAGTTTTTATTTATTAAAGAATGATGCATTGTACTATTTATCCATTTATTATTGCAGTTAACAAGTTCTGTTGCAGTTGCATTGTACTATTTATCCATTTATTATTGCAGTTAACAAGTTCTCAGCCTCTTTTCTCTCTTGAAGTTATTTAGATTAATCATGTTATAGCACTGACACTGGAGACTCCTTCCATAAATGTAAATCTTGAATTGAACTTCATCATATCTGTGATTTGTGGAGCCCTGATGTGGTGCTGTTACTAAACAATGAGTGTGTTAACCTGTGATTTGTAACTGTATGAGTCATAGCCATAGTTTTTGCAACAACATATAAATAAAAGCTGTGTGTAACTGTAGTGTGTCTGTGCAGCGAGATATTAAATTACATAACCACACTGATCAAATAAAGAGAAGCACTGACAGACAGAATCAAAGTGGTATGGATAACCATCAAAAAGCACTCATGTACACACACACACAGTATATGTGTGTGTGTGTGTGTATATATATA
>JAPEIY010000008.1:52523226-52547603 GCA_026122135.1 Cathorops aguadulce | reverse complement strand
CCTGAAAGTGGCCACTTTTGCATTACTGTCATATATTGTTCTGATAAATACGCAAATCATACAAGTTTCATTTTGTTTAAATTTACTAAGGATCTTATATCTGGTTTCACTGTTGTATGCTTTACATACAAGTTTCAGACAAAGGATATACAAAGATTTACCTACATCTTTTCCATATGGGTGACAGCATCTGCCATGACATACCGTAGACAGCTATGTCAGCATCTCTCATGCCTCCCTATGACCGCAATGCAGTTACGGGAATGAAGTGAACTGGATTGAACAAAACCCTTCCAACGAGCTTCAGCAAGCTAATCTTTAAAGCTCAACATTAAACATTAAAAAAGGAAAAAACTTCATACTTGTGAAAGGGTCCCCCCCCCCATCTTTTAAGATCACAGTCCCAATGTGCAAACATAGTCTGAAGCTTTCTGGCAAGCTTTCTTAAAAAAATATTCTGCCTATTGAAAATCTCTGTGTTCAGATTCATTTAGAACATATTAACTGTTCAATCAGAGTATTCATATTCATTTGCGTTTGGGGTGGTTGATAGGGAAACTATCAGTGACACTCTGTAGATGGTGTGCTCCATAGTCACTGATCTGATCTCATGCTACATTCATGCATTTCAGTTACAGTGAGGGAACGAGGGCATTTTCAAAAGTAAAACCAAGATAATTTAGCACTATCACTAGATAATATCCTGGAAGCTGTGAGAGTGCAGGCACTTACTGATGTATGCGTGGAGGGAGCAGATCAGCAGACTTTTCAATAAAGCCAAAATGTGTGACTGAAATCGGTGTTGGTAAACTAGCAAGGGTCAGGCGATAGGCAGTCACTGTGATGTGGAAAAGACAAGGAGTGAAAATGGAGAAAAGATACAAGGCTTGGTATTTACTGAAAAGGCAAGATGATACTTTGCACTGGAGTGGTGTGAATGAGTGGCTTAAATGGCAGAAGCGGTGATTAAGGAAATGCATGACAGCTATAGTTCAGTAGGCTGGGGACAGAGGACACTGTGTGTCATGGGAGTTGTAGTCCTGAGTCTTTATAGTCTGCTCCTTCACACCGGGATTACTGACAGGACACACCCCACACACACACCCCAAGGAGCTATCTCCGGGGGCTACACTCTTTCTAGGACGATCTCTACCTCTGGGTGCTGGCTTGTTAGCATACTGGGCATGAAACTCTTGCTTCAAGAGTGGGTCAAGAACAGCTCAGCAGTCTGAGAAGCTGTGGGGATGCCAGGTAAAGGAAAGAGTTTCAGAGCTTTTGAGAATCAATCGACAGTTACCATTATGGTGGTATTCCCTTGAGAGGGTGGGAGATCTGTGATAAAGTCAATCGCCAGATGTGACCAGGGTCTTTGCGGAATTGGTAGAGGGCATAACTTGCTGGAGGGGTTTGGTGTTCTTGGGACCTTTGGTTGGGTGCATTCGGAGCATGAGGCGATGAACTGATGGATTTCAGACAACATGTTCCACCAATACCTGTTTCTTAGCATTTGGTGAGTATGTCGGCTGTTGGGATGTCCTGTGGTGGAAGATGAGTGAGCCCAGGTGATGAGTTGACTGTGTAGATGCTTGGGCACATAGGGAAGACCAAGTGGGAGATAAATGGTGTGGGTTCAGGGCTGAGACTTGCTTATTGCTTTGTCCAGTTCCCAAGTGATGGATTGTATGAAACAGTGCAATGAGATGATGGGATGAGAGCTAGGATCTTGTTGAGAAGGACTGAAAGTTCTGGATAATGCATCTGCCTTGGTGTTTTTGGAACCTGGATGGGAATAAATTGAGAAATTGAACCCGGTGAAGAACAATGACCACCTGGCCTGCCTGGGGTTTAGTCTCTTGACCTTTCAGAGATACTCGAGGTACTTGTGGTCCGTGAGGATGACGAAGGGATATGTGGTTTCCTCTAACCAGTGCCGCCATTCTTCGAGGGCTAATTTAATAGCGAGGAGCTCTCTGTTCCCCACATCATAATTGCTTTCTGCTGAAGTTAATTTTTTTAGATAAAAAGGCTACGGGGCTACGGTTTCTCCCCAAAGCATTATGACAGGATGGCCCCTACCCCAGTGTCAGATGTGTCTACTTCCATGATGAAAGGCTTAGTGGGGTCAGGGTGCTGGAGTATGGGGGCCGAGGTGAATGCAAATTTAAGTCGACCGAAGGCTTCCTCGGCTACAGAGTTCCACTGTAGGTTCTTGGGGCCCTTCTTCAACAGTGTGATTAGGGGAGCTGCTAGAGAGCTGAAACCTTGAATAAACCAGCAATAAAAGTTTGTGAAGCATAGGAATCATTGGAGCTCTTTTACAGACTTGGGTGTAGGCCAGGACATGACGGCTGCTACCTTGGAGGAGTCCATGCACACTCTTTTGGCACTAATGATATAGCCAAGGAAGGAAATCTTGTTTAGATGAAACTCACTTCTCGCCCTTTACATAGAGGTTGTTCTCTAACAGTCGCTTGAGAACAGTTCTGACATGTTCCTGGTGACTCTGGACATCTGAAGAGTAAGTCAGGATAACATCAATATAGGCGATAACATATTTGCCCAGCATGTCCCATAGCACATCGTTGATGAAGCACTGGAACACGCTGGGTGCTGAAGAAAGGCCATACGGCATGATCTGGTACTCAAAGTGCCCTGCGGTCGTGCTGAAGGCCATCTTCCATTCGTCACCCCTCCTTATTCAGATATATTGTATGCACTTTGTAGATCAAGCTTTGAAAATATCTTAGCAGATCGAAGCTGTTCAAGAGCTTCTGGAATCAGGGGAAGAGGATAAGGATACTTTATCACCTGGTTTAAGCCTTTGTAGTTGATGCAAGGCCCCAGTCCACCTCCTTGTTTCTCAACAAAAAAGAAACCAGCTGATGTGGGAGACTTGGAATGCTGGATGTATCCCTGTTTGAGGGCCTCCTGATTGTATTCCTCCATGGCCGCTTGTTCCTTTTGGGACAAGGGATAAATACAGCCACGTAGAGGAGACATACCTGGCAGTAAGTCAATTGAGCAATCATATGGCCTGTGAGGAGGTAACCCTTACTGGAGATTTCTGCAAGGTCTAAGTAACAGTCTGGAATATTGTCTATGGAGTTGGATTGGGAGTGCTCTATAGAGGTAGAAGCTACTCTGATCTGAGAGAGAGAGGCAGTTCTGGAAGCATGTGGGTGACCATTGAAAAATTTCCTTGTTTTGCCATGAAATCAATGGATCATGTAGCTGCAGCCAGGGATAGCCAAGGATGATATCATAATCAATGGTGGTGGTTACATAGAGTGATATGAATTCTTTTTGTAAAGCCCCTATTTGAATGTGTATTGGTTGTGTGCGAGTAGTGACCAGTCCATCGCCTATGGGTCCTCCATCAATGGTCTTGATACCGAGTGTGCTGTGCAGGGGGATAGTAGGCAGGTCAAGGTTCTGCACAATGGCATGACTGATAAAGCTCCCCTCTGCCCCTGAATCAACAAAAGTAGATAAGACACAAGTGGAGGACCCTACCCTGAGTAGGACTGGGATGGTAAAGGATTTAGAACTGAATTTTCTCACTGGACTTGTGGAGCTTACAGGCCTCTCTGTCGGGGTCTCTCAGGCTGGTCGTACAGGATGTTGCTGGATGCTATGCTCAGGGCTCCCACAGTAGAAACATAACCCCTCCTTGCGCCACCTAGCACATTTGGCATGGGTTAGATGGGTGTGTGACACCTTCATGGGTGAGCAATCTTCCATAGACTGGACAGATTTGGTGTTGAAGTGGATAGATGGTCGGTGCTTTAACAATTGGTCGAGTCAAATAGCTAAATCAGTGAGGGAGTCCAGAGTGAGGTTTTCATCTCTACAAGCCAGCTCATTAATTATCTTTGGACAGAGGCCTTGGCGAAAGACCACTTTCAGTGCTGGATTGTTCCACCCACTGGCAGCTGCTAGTGTCCTGAATTCCAAGGCATATTCAACAACAATTCTGGAGCCTTGGGAACTGGCGAGAAGACTCTCTCCAACCTCTATCCCTTCTGGTTCATGATCAAACACCCTTTTACACATGGTGAGGACTTGTTCATAGGACTTGGTTTGCTCATGCCCCTTATTCCAGCAAAGTGCTTTACCTGAGGGAAAAGATATAAATTTTGCAATTTTGTGCTCTTCCAATAAATGTGGCATGGTGGAAAAATACATAGTACATTGCAGTAAAAAAAAAAAAACTTACATGTGATGACGTCTCCAGTAAACTTTTCTGGAGTAGGATTGAAGTGCTGGGCTAGGAGGAGGCTCGGAGCATGTTAGGCGGGCCTATCACATATGTGAGCTGCATCATCTGAGTGTTGAGGCTGGCAAGCGTCTGTTGATGTTCTCCTAGCAAATGCCACTGCATGTTTAGAGCAGTCTGTTTAGGACCCTCTGCTACATCCATTATGGTGAAATATCCTGTGAGAGTGCAGGCACTTACTGATGTATGCGCAGAGGAAGCAGGTAAGTAGACTGTCAACGAAGCCAAAACGTGTGTCTGAAATCAGTGTCCGTAAACTAGTGAGGGTCAGGCGATCAGTGAACAGCGTGACATGGAAAAGACAAAGGGCAAAAATAGAGAAGAAATAGCAAAAGATCAGGAAACACTAGAGACAGTCAAAAAAGATACAAGGCTCTGTATGTACTGAAAGGGTAGGACAATACTTCGCACTGGAGTGGTGTGAATGAGCGGCTTAAATAGCAGAAGCGGTGATTAAGGAAATGCATGACAGCTGCAGTTCAGTAGGCTGGGGACAGAGGGCACTGTGTGTCATGGGAGTTGTAGTCCTGAGTTTTTGTAGTCTGCTCCTTCACACCGGGATTACTGACAGCAGGCATGTCCTGATCTGAAGCATTTACACCTCCTTGTGCAGTCCTTCTTGCATGAACACGTTGTCAACTCCTGGCAACTTACTACAATTGGTGCAAGGGTTGTTCAATGAATTCTCTATGTGTCTCCATCTTATACCCATCCATAGTCACCTGGGGACTTGATGTCTGGCTGAGGGTCAGTTCCTTGAGCCCAGACAATTTCTGTTTGATAGGCTGCATGCTTGATATGTTCTTTAAGGGCTGCCTGTGTCAGTGGAATTGACTCATATGTCCTCTGCTTGTGTGTAGATAGATCAAGCTTGGGCTCATTAACATTGGTGGCAGCCCTAGACCTGTCATACATGAGGACAACAAATCTTTTGAGGACTTGGGTGTCTTCATTGTCCATTGTCACTGGGCACTGACTCAGCTTGACAAAGGTCCTGCCAGTTTCACCAAATACATTCCATGTATGCCATGCCCACGTTTTGCCCATTCCATGAAAGGACATTACAACCAATGAAGGCATGAAAGAACAGCAACACACTTTATTTCTCAGGCCCCATGGCAGACACTACAGCATGAACAGGAATCCATCTGGCATTGGCTGCTTGGCCAAAAGTGACCTACAGTTTCAAAAGACCAAGTTCCTCCAAGGAAGAGAAGACAGATACAGCTATGACAACCACATCCGTGTCATTGGCCTTGATGATAACTGTTTTGTACCCTTCCAGAATGGCATATTTTGTATGTACAAAGAGTCTTGTGTCTGCCTCTTCATGTTGACATGGGGATACTCCTGAAAAGTCCCTTGCCTTGTTACAGATGGCATCCTCACCCTCACAATGATACTGCTAGCACTGATCATGTCTTTAATTCTGTCTACAAGGAACAGGAACAATGCTGTCTTTTTCTTGTCATCTAACAAGAAGCTTTACCAGTTGTTTGGAGTTCTACTTGCTCCTTCAACCCTTCTCCTGACACCTTTCTCTCATTTGGACCTTGTCTCTGACTTAAGACTGTCCTTCTGATAGAGGTCAAACATAACATCGACCATCCTGTAAATGGCACAGGAGGCACACTCAATCTTAGTACGGACCTCTTCTCTGACATAGTCATCAAATATCTTTGAAGAAAAAGAGGCAGGTTATTGATCAGTGCTTAGCCATCAATGACTATGACTTCTGCCATTGGTTCTGAGTTTGATAGAGGGACCTTTGCTTCAAGTATGTTGACTGGCTGAGACTTCTGACAGGTATGCAGTTTACCACTGTCACTCAGAGATGCAGCAGCAGCTTGATTTTCATGTTGGAAGAATTCTTCCAGATCACATTGTCTACTTTGACATGAAATAAAGAGTCTAGAAAAGAGCTGACAGCCTTCCTTTAGTGATGACACCTTCTTTGAACTGTTGGGCAATGCACAAGGCTTGAAGAATGCAGAGTGATTCTTCTTGATGGGTTGATAGAATGAATTATCATCCTGCCTCTGAATATCTTCCATGAATGATTTGAACTGGGCCTTGCCTCTTGTGTGATGGGTACTGACCATTGCTGCAGTGGCTGGGTCAGCAATGTCCTTTGTGTCTAGCACCAACAGGTCAGATGAATCTTCTTGGAAAGAGTTCCCCATTTCTCTCATCACAGAAGATAGTTTCTTCACTTTGTCAAAGAAGGTCTTCTGGGCAGTCAAGTTCTGTTCATGATGTGTCACACTACTGGCTGCTTCTTTCTTTTCTGACACTTCCTCAGTCACCCAGCACCTGAGTGATGCAGGATCTTCTGTAAGGCCCACTGCTCTTCCATCTCCCTTGATTACAGCATTATTCTGCTCGTGGGCATGATCAATTGCTATACTAGAGAATACTCTTGTGGATTTATGCACAACAAACCCACTCTATTCTAGTATTAATAGAAGATGAAAATGAATTACTAACACCAATAACACATCAAAACACATCAGACTGTATACTGAAAGCCATTAAATAGTCAAATATGTTTTAAAACATTGCAGAATTATCTTAATTGGCATCAGTGTTCATAAAGCATGTATAATATACCAAAATAGCTAAAAGGATAAACCATTTTATCTCCAACCATAGGTATTACATGCACAAGTATATTTCTCTGGAATATTTTGGCTTCCATCTTGGATTTTCCAATGACCAATTGGGTAGATTTGAAGAGCTACCAATATAGAATAACCATGCCAATTTTCATGCTTGTATCATAATTTGAAATATTTTGGCAATATTTGAAATTGTCTGCTCTACTAATATTACTTTTTCCACAAAAACGCTTAGATTCCCCCCTTGGTCTTCCTAAATCAGTAAACTCTGTGTATCACAACATGCACTGAGGCTGTGTTTTATGTAAATCAAGATGTACTACAGAATATTTATAAGATAAATCACATTTTGTATTTTTCTTTTTCCACATGGATGAATTTGATTCATCATTTGCTCTCAAGCTGTTCACACTATTCATGAATTAGATGCAGGGATGCTTAAAAGTCATTTAACTCAAATCTGTTCCTGTGTGACTCTGATAAGTACGGGTTAGAGAGTCCGACTTTATCGACCTGGACGAATATATATCAGTCACACTTGTTATAATTAGAGTAACTCGGTGATATGCAGGTTTTTAATCATGATTGAGCTGCAGTAAGAGTTACAGCAGAAACAAATCATGAGGATACGATTCAGTGAATCAGTGAAAGTTGAGTCACGCAGCTCATGAGTTATTTTTGAGTTGAGTGTTTGATGGTATCTTAGCGTGATCACACTCGCTTTCCTGAGGCTGTGAGAGAAACTTGGGTGCATTCGAGAGCTTTATAAAGAGCCGGTTTGTGTTCTAACACTCGTTATGTGTGACTTCAGGAGATGATAAGCATGTCAGAGACTGTGATAGAAAAATAAAACAAAAAATGTTTTAACTACCAGCAGAATTCCGTCAGACACTGTCACAAATCTTCAGTTTTCAAGGGACTGGCATGAGTTAAAAGGTGTGTGTGTGTGTGTGTGTGTGTGTGTGTGTGTGTGTGTGTGTGTGAGAGAGAAGGAGAACTACAAATAGTCATGAGGAACAGACTGACGGAAATGTAGGAACAGAGGGGCACTGGATACGATCAGCGTGATGCTTTCACTCTGTTCTTTTCTTACACAAGAGAATGAGAGATTGAGAAAGAGAGAAGTTTCCCTTGTTCCTCATGCTGGCAAAAACAAAAAGAGAACAGACGTTCCCGCTGTTACATTTTGTTGCTATCGCACTTTTGTATCCATAGCAACGCTGGCCCGTTGCCATGGCTAACAAAATGAAAAGATGAAAAAAGAGAAAGAAAATAATCTTTTACTGCTGAGGTATCAGGAAGTGGAACCCCAGGTCACAGTGACATCACGCTGTTACCGGGGGAACTGATTCATCAAGAACCATTTCCTTCCTGTCATTCCAGTTCTTCCTCTTTTCTCCCTTCTATATCCCACCCTGAGCTGTTTCGCTGAACTCAACCATGAAACAGCCATGTTTGCGCTGACTCTAACATTCTCGAATCACAAAACTCATCAGCGGCTTCATGACCTTTGACCTTGACCTTGCTCATTTTCCTCTTTCATACTTTGTGTATCTCATTCAGTCCTTTTCCCTTAAACTTCTTTGAAAGTTCTGGAATTCTGTAATTTCTGCAGATAAAACCCACAGATAATTCTGAAACCTATTATAAATCTAAACCCAGACTTTAAAACACCAAAAACAGAGTTATAAATTCTAATGAAGCTGTACCAGGGTCTAGAACATCTTCGAACGCAAAACCCAATTCTGGAACTGCTAGATCTACTTAGAAAGCCGTTGAGTGAGTTGTAGTCATTTTTTTTATATACCTTAAACATGATTACTAACACTAGGACTTCTTTAACTTTTCCAATTCTGGAACTTCTTTAAAGCATAAACAAATCTAGAACTTTTTAGAAACTCCTACATAATGACAGAACCATATGTGAAGTTTGTAGTAAGTGAACTTGTAGCTAAGCTGAAGCCAGAACTTTGTAGACAGCCACATCCACCTGTGCAGTTTCATTGGAAGCAGTTTCATCTAGCTAATTATGGAATCTGTCCTCGAATCTAGAACATCATTGTAAAGTCATAAACTTTATACATTTAGAACTTATGCAAATTTGAAACATCTTATTAACCTTAGAAAGTTGAAATCTGGAACACTGGAGAAAAACAGAGTAATATTCTACAGCTATGGAGTCATATTTTAAAACCTCTGAGGAAGCGATTTGAAAAACTTTTGAACAGCTTTGTTTCCCAGCGTGAATCAGTTCCATCCATCTTCCACAGTCAGATTTCTGACAAACGTCAGCATGAATACACAGAACCATTTTTCTCCTGTCACTCTCTAAGAGATAGAAATGATGGAGTAGCTTATAGAAATATAAATTGCTTGTCAGGTGTATTAAATATTTATGCGTTTGCGAGTCGGGGGTTTGAATACGGAGCAGCTGGTTTACACCCAGAGTGAAGATTAGTATGAGGTCACAGGAAGCTGATCTTTGACTCTGATCCTCTAAACTGCTGCCTGAGTGTAATTCTGCATGTTTCTTGTAACAGTTCCTGATGTGGGTGGTGCACAGAAGCATGGCAGGTGAGAGTTGATGGTTACACAAACCACTTTATTTAGCTTTTCAGCTTACTCACTCACACATGCGTTGTGGTCGGGGGTGTTTTGATGTGGTGTTCTATAAGATGGATATGATCAGGAAGGGCCGAGAACACGTCGGAAAATTCCTTCTGCAACTTGGCTACCTCCGTGAGTTGGGCTGGTGAGAGGTGGTCTCCACAAGGGACCGGAGGGGTCCGAGATGTTATCTTTTTTACCTCCGGCCCCAGCTCTGCCTTCTCTGGGACTACTGACACCAACGCCACAGGGACCCCTCATTCCAGCGTTTTAAAAGGTTGAGGTGGTAGATTTGCAGTGCCCCGCCCCTATCAGTTCACTTCACCTCATAGTTGACGTCCCTGACTCGCCGTGTGACCTTAAAGGGCCCTTGCCACCTGGCGACTAACTCGACGTGGGCAATAATATGAGCACTTTGTCTCCTGGCATGAACTCTCTAAGGAATGTGCCCCTGTCATATAGCCGGCTTTGATGCTCTTACACCTGCTGCAAATTCTCTTGGGTTAGGTGCGTGAGGGTAAGGAGTTTTACACGCAGGTCAAGAATGTACTGGATTTCATTTTTACTCCATGAAGGTCCCTTCTCCCAATTTTCCCATAGCATGTCAAGAATGCCACGCGGTTTACACCCATATAATAATTCAAAGGGAGAAAACCCTGTGGAGGCTTGCAGGACCTCTCGTACTGCGAATAACAGGGCCTCCAGCCACTTATCCCAATTATGCGCAATCTTCACTTAAGAATTTCTGGATTATGTTTTTGAGTGCTTGGTTAAATCGCTCTACAAAGCCATCCGTTTGTGGGTGATAGACACTGGTGCGGATAACCCAGTAACCCATACAGTTTGCGCAGTGTGCGTGACATAAACGAGGTGTCTTGGTCTGTCAAGATTTCTTTCAGAATCCCGACCTGGGAGATAAAGCCGAAGAGCGCTTCCTCAATACTGCGTGCTCAGATATTGTGGAGAGGCACTGCTTCTGGATATCACATTGTATAGTCCACCAGAACTAAAATAAAGCAATATCCCCATGCTGACCAATCTAATGGCCCAACGAGATTCAACCCAATTCACTCAAATGAGTCTCGATTAGAGGAAGAGGGCACAAAGGTGCTTTTGGAGTGGCCACGGAATTTACTAATTGGTGTTCACAGCATGCCGCACATCCCCGTGAATCCTTGGCCAATCGAACTGGGCCATTATTTGGGCTAGTGTTTTATCTTACCCTGAGTGAGCTGCATGGAATACGAGTTCCCTATGGCTCTTTGGGATTAACAATTGGGTTATTCGTTCATGAATTTGAGTGTCCTGCATCACTCGGTATAATCTATCTTTAATAATATCAAAATAGGAGAAGGTCAGTGCCGCACTTGGCTGAAGAGTTTGACCATCGATTACTCTCACTTGGTCAAATGCATGCCGCAGAGTCTCGTCTCGTGACTGCTCTAATGGGAAATCTCCAAGGGAATCCCTGAGAGAGGGAGGAGGAGTAGGTTCTCTGACGCGGTGTTGACGTAGATGGCTCCGTGACAGCTTCTCCAGTCAATGCCACACTGGGATCTTCCCATGACCTACTACGTGTTAAATATTCCATTAGTTTTTTAAACCCCAGCCAATCAGTACCCAAAATTAACGAGTGGGTGAGATGAGGACTAACCGCTGCCTTTATTCTATGCATTTGGCCCCGGAAGAGAATATGGACAGACACTAGAGGGTAATGGTGAACACCCCCTTGCACACACGACACTTTCACCACTTGTGCTCCCCCCAATGCCTCACCTTGCACCAGGCATTGGTGAATTGATGTCTGATTACAGCCGGAATCCACCAAAGCATGACGTATTCCCTTGAATACTCACCGGTATGTGATGTATTCCGGCCTGATCAGGGGCGGTTTCTGGAGCGTCGGGGATCCGGATTACAGCACCCACCTCCCTTGTGGAGCTCTGACTCTGGAGATGTTCCAATTCCCCACCGTGCCAGCACACTGGCCCAGGCTTTCCCTCTGCACTGGGGTTATGGGTGTCACACACCTGAGGGGGAGACAACACAGACACGGAAGAGGGAGATGGGAGGACACCACAGGTGCAATGAGCTGGCTGGGGAGGAGCCAGCCGCCACCTCTGTGGCAGGGGGACAAGAGATGGGGGAGGGGAGGAGAGAGGGAAGAGGAGCGAGGGGAGCCACCTCGTCTGCCTGTCATCGGAGCCGCCTCCAGATGGTCCTCCGCCAGCTCTATGGCTCGTTCCAGTGACGCTGGGCGGTGACACTGGACCCATTCCACCGTTCCTTCCAGAAATCGAGAGATGAACTGTTTCAGTGCCACCAGATCGATGATCTCATCGGCATCACGGTCTTCCGACCTCAGCCACCACCGGCAGGCATCCTGGAGTTGCTGGCCGAATGCAAACAGTCAGCCGACCTCCTCCAGTGCCAGCGTCTGGAATCGCTGGCAATGTTGCTCCAGGGAGTGGCCGAGCCACTGCAGGATGGCCTTCCTCAGGTCAGCATAGACCAGTCGGCTGTCAGCAGGGAGCTGCTGTGCTGCAAGCTGCGTCTTGCCAGTCAGGAGCGGGAGGAAGCACGCCACGTGCTGCTCCAATGGCCACCCCCACGCCTCAGCTGCTTGCTCGAAGAGAGGGAGGAATGCTTCCGGATCGTCCTGCGGTCCCATCTTTGTGATGGTGGCGGCAGCGGTGGCCGACAGCCCTGTTGACGCGAGCAGGTGCCGGAATGCCTGGCGATCTTCCTGCTGGGCTAGCATCAAGTCTTCGAAGCATTGCTCCAGTTCCTTTCAGAGAGTGATCAGCACTTGATGCTAGTTCTGGGCAAAGATGAGCTTTTCGAATGGGGAGGACTCCATAGGATGGTTCCCTTCTGTGCTCCTGGGTTTCAGCACCACTGTAACAGTTCCTGATGTGGGTGGAGCACAGAAGCACCGCAGGCGAGAGTTGATGGTTACACAAACCACTTTATTTAGCTTTTCAGCTAGCGAACTAGCTTGCTTGCTCGCTTGCTTGCTCTCTCACTCACACATGCGTTGTGGTCAGGGAGAGAGAGCGCCTTTTCTCTGCTCTCTCTCTCTCCTTTTATGCTCCATCCCTGTAACAAACATACAACCCCCCCACACACACATACACACATTAATTGACAGCAGGTGGAATGACTTAGCCACTTACATTCCCTGACAGGTAATGACTGGTGGAATTACTTTCTATTTTCAGAAAAGTGGGAAACTGAACTGAAAATCCTCCTGATTGGTAATGTTGTGAAGTGGCTAAATGGCCAAAATGACCTGTGTATATGCATCAAAGGAATTTTTTTTTTAGCTGTGTGCTATCAGGGGCTGTTGGTAAACCTGACGTGATGTCTTTATTGTGTTTGAAGTTAAAGCACAATGTATTGTTCACTCTGTATGATCAAGTGTTCTCCCACACTCCAGCTCCATGTCCATTCAAAGAGTTTTATGGAAAAACGTTTTAGTGCGTTTCCTCGAAAAAAGTTTAGAAACTTTAAATGGGAATTTGTTGAATCTGTTATTGATCATTTTTGTTCCCATCACCTAAATAACCAAACATTTGAAAGTACTAAAACATTTTTTGCATAAATAAATGATTATCCATTATTTTACAAAATGTGAAATCTGGAGTGGAAATGTTTTGCTTTGTTTGGTTTTTAACCAAGAAACACACAATCGCACATAAATGTAGTCTTATGTGTCATTAGTCTTATGTGTCAGCTCAAAAATTGGAGAACGGATTTGGATGAAATTTGTCATACAGCTTTAGTATTATCTGAGGTTAAAGTGATTTAATTTTGATTTTGATAATATGTGGCTTGACAGAGGTATGCGGTCTACCGCATTTATCACATGTTTCTACCTAATAAAACAAATACATATACACAATACATAATAAATAATATGTACACTAATGTTAAAAGTGTGTAGGTTAGAATTGTGGTTTGTTCAATGTTTGTGCAATGGTTTGTGTGTGGTTTGTGCAATGCATGTGGCTCAGGATGCATTACAGATTCAGTAACAAAGCTTTCAGTGACCAGTCCATATGGTCAATTTGAATCAGAGTGAAATTTGTCGGTTTGGTTCATTTGTTGTTGTTATTTCTATTACATTGCAAACATTACCATTACTCTATTTGTGTTTCATTTTTGCTGTTTTGTTGTTCTTTCATGTTTGTTTGGTTTTTGTGTTTGTCTCTAATAAGTCTCACTTGTCCTCTGAAGAGTGGTGGTGGTGGCATTTAATAATATTAAATAAATTGAAATGGGTTTTTTTTTTCAAAATAAATTCCGATATATTGTATTAAAAATGCATAAATAATTTCTCTTAAAAGGACATCTTGTCGAACATAGGCAGAATTTATTTAGGTATTATTTATTTATTTATTTATTATTTTTCTGGGTTTGATTCAAACATGCTGAATTATTTTACAAGTTATTCTTATATGTTACATTTATTTCTTGCACTTTAGTCAATGTGAGTTCTAAACGTGTAAATAAATCTTACACATTTGAAAAGGCCTTAAATGCGAAGGAAATGTACCATACTTTATTTTATCATTGAACGAGTCTATCTCAGTAATCCACAAGTGTATGATAAAGTGTGAGTGTTCTTGGTGGTTTTTGGTGTTACATAAAGTTTACACCAAAGCACCATGAGAGAATTATGTTTTAAGGGTTATGTGCATTTACGTAAAGCTGCTTTGTGACTGAAGTGCTAAACAAAAAAAAAAGTGAAACATAATGTGCAACTTTTGCAATGATGTGTCAAAACTGCAAGGGAAAAAAAGTTTTTCGTATCCAATTACATCATGTGCAACATCGTCATGTACAACACTATCATGATATCAGTATTATTTCACTCTATCACAATAAACCGTCATTACTGAGATCATCATCATTACACCCCAACACTCGACCCATCTGTGTTTACGTGCTGTGGTGTCTCCCTGTTTCCTATCAGAGGTCAAGGATTCCTCTACTACCATGACGGGTTTTGTGTGTTTGTGTGTGTGCGCGCGCGCGCGTGCGGGCAATGGGATTAGAGAGGATATCCTAATAGGATGCTGTGGTATTGTATGATAGACTACCTTCATCTACATCAACAGGATACAAGGATCCAGTGCACCCTCACACACACACACACACACACACACACAGGGAATGAAAGACCCCCTTTGTTGCAAAAACAAGTCAGTTCTATGTTTGTCTAAATTTGTCAAGAGGTCGTGGATATACACACCCAATTTGTGGGTGGGTGTTGGGTGAGAAGAGACAGCCCCTCAGCAATCTGTTCAAACATAATCCCATATAAAACACACACACACACACACACACACACACACACACACACACACAAACGTATGACAATGAAGATACACAGTGTGGGTACAGAGACATTGTTAGATAGAAATGGCTCACATGTTCTTATCATTTCCTCAACAAATGTGCACATGCGCATGTCCGTGCACACCCACACACACACCCACACACAGACACGTACGCATGCACACACACACACACACACACAAAGCTGTGCTTTCTTACAGATAAGGGTGAAATTAAGGCAGAAGTATGTATTTAGACAGGACTAGTTTTCCAGAATACATGTGTGTGATCAGTAGTGTAGTTGGAGGGGGTGTGCGTGTTCAGTGGTGTAGTCTGAAGATGTGTGTGTTCAGTAGTTTAGTTGGAGGACATGTGCTCAGAAGATTAGTTGGAGGATTTGTGTACAGTAGTTTAGTTGGAGGATGTGTTCAGTAATTTAGTCAGAGGATATGTGTGTTCAGTACTTTAGTCGGTGGACATGTGTTCAGAAGTTTAGTCGGAGGATGCGTGTGTTCAATAGTTTAGTTGGAGGACATGTATGTAGAGTAGTTTAGTCGGAGGACGTGTTCAGTAGTTTAGTCGGAGGACACGTGTGTTCAGTGATTTAGTTGGAGGACCTGTTCAGTAGTTTGTCGGAGGATGTGTAGGAATAGTTTAGTTGGATGATGTGTGTTCAGTAGTTTAGTCAGATGACATGTGTTCAGTAGTTTAGTCAGAATACATGTAGGTGTTCAGTACTGTAGTCGGAGGACATCTGTGCAGTAGTTTAGTCAGGTTGTGTGTGTATTCAGTAGTGTAGTCGGAGGACATGTGTGCAATAGTTTAGTCAGAGGATGTGTGTGTTCAATAGTTTAGGCGAAGGACATGTTTGTGTAGAGTAGTTTAGTCAGAGGACATGTGTTCAGTAGTTTAGCCAAAGGATGTGTGTGTTCAGTAGTTTAGTCGGAGGACATGTGTTCAGTAGTTTAGTTGGAGTATGTATTTAGACTGGACTAGTTTTCCAGAGTAAATTTGTGTGATCAGTAGTGTAGTTGGAGGATGTGTGTGGGGGGGGGGTATATGTGGGTGTGTTTAGTGGTGTAGTCTGAAGATGTGTGTGTTCAGTAGTTTAGTTGGCGGACATGTGCTCAGTAGTTTAGTCAGAGGACATGTGTTCAGAAGTTTAGTCGGAGGATGCATGTGTTCAGTAGTTTAGTCAGAGGACATGTGTTAAGTAGTTTAGTCGGAGGATGTGTGTTTACAGTAGTTTAACTGGAGGACATATGTTCAGTAGTTTAGTCAGGGGATGTGTGTGTTCGTTAGGTAGTTTAGTCGGAGGATATTTGCGTTCAGTAGTTTAGTTAGATGACGTGCTCAGTAGTTTAGTCGGAGGACGTGTTAAGTAGTTTAGTCAGAGGACATATGTTCAGTAGTTTAGTCGGGGATGTGTGTGTGTTCAGTAGTTTAGTTAGATGACATGTTCAGTATTTTAGTCGGAGAACGTGTTAAGTAGTTTAGTCAGAGGATGCACATGTTCAGTAGTTTAGTTGGAGGACATGTCTGTGTGTGTTCAGTAGTGTAGTCAGAGGACATGTGCTCAGTAGTTTAGTTGGAGGACATGTGTTCAGAAATTTAGTCGGAAGATGCGTGTGTAGTTTAGTTGGAGGACGTGTGTAGAGTAGTTTAGTTGGAGGACGTGTGTTCAGTAGTTTAGTCAGAGGATGTGTATGTTCAGTAGTTTAATCAGAGGACATGTGTTAAATAGTTTAGTCGGAGGATGTGTGTGTGCAGTAGTTTAGTCGGAGGATATTTGTGTTCAGTAGTTTAGTTCGATGACACGTTCAGTAGTTTAGTCGGAGGACGTGTTAAGTAGTTTAGTCAGAGGATGCATACGTTCAGTAGTTTAGTTGGAGGACATGTCCGCATGTGTGTTCAGTAGTGTAGTCGGAGGACATGTGTTCAGTAGTGTAGTCAGAGGACATGCATGTGTGTTCAGTAGTATAGTTGGAGGACATGTGTCAAGTAGTTTAGTCAGAGGATGCGTGTGCTCAGTAGTTTAGTCGGAAGACGTGTGTGTTCAGTAGTATAATCGGAGGACGTGTGTGTTCAGGAGTGTAGTCAGATGATGTGTGCTCAATATTTAGTCGGAACACGTGTTCAGTAGTTTAGTTGGAGGACATGTGTTCAGTAGTGTAGTTGGAGGACATGTGTGCAGTAGTGTGGTCGGAGGACATGTGTGCAGTAGTTTAGTCAGAGGACATGTGTGTGTTCAGTAGTTTAGTCAGAGGATGTGTGTGTTCAGTAGTGTAGTCAGAGGACATGTGTCTGTTCAGTAGTGTACTCAGCCCTGACCTCAACCCAACTGAACACCTTTTGGATGAACTGCAGTGCTGACTGCACCATAGACCTCTTCACCAACATCAGTGCCTGACCTCACTAATGCTCCTATTGCTGAATAAACACAAATCCACACGGCCACACCCCAGAATCGAGTGGAAAGTCTTCCGAGAAGAGTGGAGCTTATTATAACATGAAGTTGAAACATTTCCATCTTCATGCCCATGGTTTTGAAATAGGATGTTTAGCACTCAGGTGTCCACATACTTTTGGTCATGTAGTGTGCACATACCTATAACTATTAATTACCTGCAGTTTTTGTTCTGCTCATTTTTACAGAACGCAAAATACACTGCATTCTGTCCAGATGCCTGCAGGAGCAGTCCATAATAAATTACTGACGGATTTGGAACAAAATCTGATAGAAACTGCTGAATTAAAATAAAGAGTTTTTGTGTTAGACAAATGTCTAAATTAAATAATTTAAGAGCAGTGAAGTTTTTTTTATAACTTTAGTCCAAAATGAAGCATATTAATGAACAAAAATTAATTCAGTTTTATTCTGTTTTTTCTTTACATGATGCCTGTTTCTTCATCTCACTTTAAAGGTAAGACTGTGCTTTGTGTTTCATAATCTCTCTCACACACACACACACACACACACACACACTGACCCTGTTTTATTGGCAGGTCGCTTTGGTTATTTTATTTGAAGACTTGTATCATAAAAGATAAAACAAGCTTCTGTAAATGTGTCACACTGCAACTGATAAATCAATAAAGCTAATTTGCTTTAACTCCATCCATTATTTTATACTTTTCCATTCAAAAAAAAAAATGCAAAACACATTTTAAAAAAAAGCACACAAAATAAACATACCTCCAACACACACAACACTCCGAAGACTGACAGTAAATCAGCTTGTGTATTTGTGCAGGCGTTTGTCAAATTTTCACAAAAATCTTTAATTAATCTGGTTCTGCATACGTCTATGACACCTATGAATGCAAATCCTGAATAACTGGACGAGCTGCTGTTAGTGTGGGTTTCTCCAGAATGCCATTGCCCACAATGCAATGCACTTCTGTTCATTTCTGTACATTTATACAGTCACACCCCAGTGTGCGAATGTGCAAAGGAGGACTCTGATCCTTCTTTTTCCATCAGTCTTTCACTGTATGTCATTACTTTATTTTGCTGTCCTCTCTCATTCCCTCATTTTTACCATTTTTTGTCTTTTTTAGTGTACTTCATAAGCACCTCTCTCTCTCTCTCTCTCTGCACTTTGCCACTAATGACCCATATCTGCTATAATAAGTGGAAAAACAGGGAAGAAGGATTAAAAAAAGAAGAAAAAAAAAAGGTAAAGACAGAACAAGGCCAGAAAGATGAGGGTGAAAAGGATGGGGGGGTAAGCACCCTTATTTGCTATTGTAAGCAAAAACATATATAAACTTTTTTTGCATTCATTTTATGAATCTGTAACAACTCTAACTTGTGGGAAACAGAGGAACTGGAAGCAGGCTTCAGAACAGGTGTGTTATTTTTATTTTTTAGTGACAACTAACATGCATACATAGACACGTGGGGTAACGCTGCTCTCTCTCTCATTCCTGGCTGTCTGCAAGACACATAGAGACACAGGTTAATAGACACAGTGCAAAAAATTGAAAGCTGAATTTGAGGAGAAAATTACTTAATACTAGTGAAATTATCTTGCTGCATGGACACATATAGTTTTATTTGATAAGACATCTTAGAATAAGTTGGTTGCCATCTAAAACTAGGTTTAATAATCTCAGAATCGGTGTCTTGTATTCTTCTAATAGGAAATGCTTGATCGTTTCAACTATTTTCAAGATATTTTCACTTGCTAAGATATCACTTTTTGCTGTGCAGCCAGTAATTCAACACAGGTGCACCTCATAAAATGTTACCTGCTGGTTTAACCTACCTCCTTGCCGTTCACAGCCTATTCTTGACCATGCCCTCGTTGACTCCCCTCCGGTGGGAGAGGTAATCTGCCACCACCATCTGCGCCCCCAGCCTATGGACCACCTCAAATTTAAAGGGCTGAAGGGCCAGATACCAATGAGTGATCCATGTGTTGGCATCCTTTATGTGGTGGACTCACTGGGGTGGGGCATGGGTGGAACAGAGGGTGACTGGGCATCCTAGCAGGTAGTACCGAAGAGTGAGGACCACCCACTTGATGATGAGACACTTCTTTTCTATCGTGCTGTACTTTGACTCTTGCATGGAGAGCTTGCAGCTGATGCACAGCACTGGACACTCTTCCCCCTCCACCACCTGGGACAAAATGGCCCCCAGCCCTCTGTCTGACATGTCAGTCTGTAAAACAAAAAGGAGAGAAAAGTCAGGAGAATGCAACAATGGACCTCTACAAAAAAAAAAAACACCGTTACTTGAGCAAAAGCCTGTTCACATGGCTCTGTCCATTGGACCAGATCTGGCACCCCCTTTTTAGTGTGGTCAGTCACTGGGCTGGTAACGTCTGAAAAGTTAGGCATGAACCACCTATAATAGCCACCCAGCCCCAGGAACTGCTTCACCCCCTTTTTGGTCTTAGGTCTTGGGCAGGCCGCAATCACTGCAGTCTTATCAATTTGGGGACACGCCTGCCCATGACCCAAGTGGAAACCAGATACCATACTTCCACCCATCCAATTGCACACTTCTTTGGGTTTGCTGTGAGCCCAGTGTGCCTCAGCAACCTCAGGACTGCCCTAAGATATTGTAAATGCCACTCCCAATCATTACTATAAATGATTGTGTCATCTAAGTCAGCCACTGTATATGCATTGTGTGGATGGAGAAATCAGTCCATGAGATGCTGAAACGTCACTGGAGCCCCAAACAACCCAAAAGGAAGGATGACAAATTGGTGTAAGCCAAATGAAGTGGAAAATGATTTTTTTTCACAGGATAATGGAGTCAAAAGCCAATAGCCCTTTGTTAAATCCAGTGTAGAGTAAAAGCAAGCTGTGCCTAACTGATTGAACAGTTGAGGTGGTAAATTTGATGTCATCCCTATCTGGACATTTGACCTCATAGTTGACCTCTCCAATTTGCCGTGTAACCTCAAAGGGGCCTTGTGACTTGGCAAGCAATTTTGAACTTGAGGTGGGCAGTAAAATGAAGACTTTATCTCCTCGGGGAAATTCCCTGAGTTGTGCAGGCAAGCTAGACATTCTTGGGCCTGTAACACATTCTCCTGGTTTATGTGACTCAGTGCATGGAGTTTTGCTCTCAGGTCAAGAATGTACTGAATTTCATTTTTGCTTTGAGATGGCCCCTCCTCTCAATTTTCTCTAATGATATCTAAGATGCCACGAGGCTTTCAAAGGGGATCTCCATCAATGGCAATGGTTGCAATGGTGCTTTTGGTGTGGTCGCTGGATTTACCAGCTAACGTTCATGACATGCTGCACACCACCTGTGGACATCTGCACGAATCCCTGGCCAATAGAAATGGGCCATGAGACAATTTAGTGTTTTATCCTGTCCCAAATGCCCAGCCATAGGATTGTGATGAGCTGCATGGAATAAAAGTTCCCTATGGCTCTTCAGGACCAACAACTTTGTCATATTTTCTTTCGTTTGAGTGTTTTGCATGATTCAAATAGCCTATCCTTCATAATACAAAAGTATGGGAAGGAAAGTGCAATGTTAGGGTGGAGGATTTGGCCATTAATTACTTTCACTTGGTCAAAAGCGTGTCAGAGACTTGTCACGCACTTGCTCCAATGGGAAGTCCCCTCAGGTATTCCCCAGAGAGGGAGGAGGGCTCTCCCCACTCTCTGTGTCATCATAATGTGGAGTTGATGTGGGCAACCCTGGGACTGCCTCCCCAGCTAACTTTGCAGCGGGATTCCCCTGTGATGTACTACTGCAGGACCCACCTACTGTTTCATTTTCTGTTTCATTAATGTTTTAAACCCTGGCCAATCACTTCCCAGGATCAGAGGGTGGGTGAGGCTTGGTTAGCCTCTACCTCCACACTATGCTTTTCTCCCCAGAAGTGAATAGTGATGGGCATTAGTGGATATTTGTGTATATCACCATGCACACAAGTCAAGTCAAGTTTATTTCTAATAGACATTGTTGCAAAGCAGCTTTACAGAATTTGAATGACTAATTTTATCCCTAATCTATCCCCAATGAGCAGGCCTATGGCGATGGTGGCAAGGAACTTAATCTTCACCAATTGTGCATTTCCCAGTGCCCAGCCTTGAATCGGGCTTTGTTGGGGTTGGGGTCCTTTCAGTGTGAAGTTTGCATGTTCTTCCCGTGTCTGCATGGGTTTCCTCCGAGTGCTCTGGTTTCCCCCCACAGTTCAAAGGCATGCAGTTAGGTTAATATGGGGCAATTATGGCCTGAGGTTGAGCTGAAATGCTCTTGAGCAAGGGCACCTAATCCACAACTGCCCCCCAGGTGCTATACCATAGCTGTCCACTGCTCTGGGTATGTGTGTCTGCTCATTGTTCACTTGTGTGTGCATGTGTGTGTTCACTACTTCAGATGGGTTAAATGCAGAGGTTAAATTTGACTGTGTGCTTAAGTCTGTGCTTGAGTGTACATGTGACAAATAAAGGCTTCTTGGCTTGGCTGATTACAACCAGAATCCACCAAAGCCTAATGTGCACCCCCTTGTATCCTCAGAACTATCCTGTACTCCCCCACTCAGTCAGGGGAAGCCTGTGGTGCATTGAAGGCACGAATCAGTAGCCCCACCTCCTCGCACAAGCGCTGACTCCCCACCTTCCCTCTGTGACTACAGACCTGCCCGAGCTCACTCTCAGTTCTGGTGGGCATGGATGAGTTCACCTGTGGAGAGACAAAGAGGGGCTTAATGGTGGCACAGACATAGAAGGAGAAGTAGAAACACAAGAACAAAAATGAGTGCGGGGAGCAAGTTTCAGGGGAATTGACCCTTGTTTCTGTGGGGATGGGATAGGGGAAGGGTGAGGAGAGGGAGAAGGAGAAAGTGAAAGTGAGAGAGACAGCAGAGAAGTTGTAGCAGAGCCTGCTTCCAGAAACACGGTCAGGTGGTCCTCGGCCAGCCGGACCACCTCCTCCAGCGACATTGTTCAGTGGCACCAGATCTATGCGGATGTCTCACTTGGCAACTGGGTAATGAACTGCTCCAGTGTCACTCGCTCGATGATGGACTTGATGTCGCACTCGCTGGCCAGCAGCCACTGTCAGCAAGCATCCCAGAGCTGTTGTGCGAATGGAAACTGCTGACCCACTTTGCCATATGCCAGAGAGCAGAAGTGCTGGCACTGCTCTTCTGAGCCATGGTAGACCCACTGTAGGATGGCTCACTTCAGGTGGAGGTACTCCACCATGGTGGTGGCTGGCAGTTGCTCAGCCGTGAGCTGGGCTTCCCCCAACAGGAGGAAGGTTGGCCAGAAGCTTGCCTCCATGACACACTCAAACAGCTTGAGGAAGGTGTCAGGGTCGTCTTGCCAGCTGGTCAAAATGGTTTGATATAAACCATCTCGACCAGCTGGATGGGCACGCTGGCCAAAGGGACAATGGGTGGAGCACCCATGGATAGGATCCAGCTCTGTATCACCTGCCGGTCCTCTGCCTGGGCTTCGAGTAGAGCCTGGAAGCGCTACCCCTCGTCTACTGACAGTACAACAAGGGTGTGCTGCTGGTGCTGGAGGTTGTTGGCGAGCGTTTAGAGGCGCTCTCTGACTGGTTCCAATTCCATGATGGCGTTCATTCCTCAGTCCCAGGTTTCAGCACCAGTGTAGCAACTCTCTAACTTGTGAGAAATGGAGGAACTGGAAGCAGGCTTCAGAACAGCCTCCCGTGTTCTTTTTATTTTTCACTTTTCTGGAACAACCAACACGCATACATAAAGACAAATGTGGGGTGGTGTAGCTTTCTCTCTCATTCCTGGCTGTCTGCAAGACACACAGACACAGTTTAAGAGACAGCCAGTAATTTGACACAAGTGTCACCTCATCACATGTTACCTGCTGGTTCAACCTTCCTCCTTGCCATTCACAGCCGACACTCAACCATGCCCCTGCTGTCACAGAGTCAATAAAATTACATTTTATGTAAAGTTTTATTTTTACTGTGAGGTCATGAACATATCTTTAAATATAAAATTATCAGTTTTTTATCTGAGTTATAATTTGATATATCTGAGTTATAATGGGATATAAATATAAATCAATGACAATGAAAATTACATTTAATATATCCTGATTTAATGCGCACACAGACACATCTCCAAGTGGAAATTGGAAATGCATTCACTTTCTACATTTCCTTGACTCTTGCTTGATATTCTGTCATGTACTTCGGTTTTTATCACATATCAGCAATTCGCAGAACTTTTTTTAAATTTGTGCTTATTAAAATGAAACAGCTTTTTGTGTTTGTCCTTTATATCTGAAGCTGCTTCATTTCTCTCTCCCCCTCTCTCTCTCTCTCTCCACAGCACTTCAAGAAAAAAAAAATGTTCTATTTGCCTGAGGCTTCTGTTTTCACCTTTTTAATTTTTCCCCTTTACGTTTCAGCCCATTTTATTTATTAAAATATTTTATGGGAATGTGATCAGGATGAGCATGGTTACAAACTCAGAATACAGAAATTGAAATATTTATTATTATTATTATTATTATTATTATTATTAAAAAAACAAGTGCAAAATGTCTACAATCACACAGAGACTCATAGTAAAGTCATCATTCCCTTTAAAAGGTTTTAAGCCACTGAAGTTTCATTTTTGTAGAAATTGCTGCTTCCATCTACATTGTATTATTATTATTATTATTAGTAGTAGTAGTAGTAGTAGTGGTAGTAGTAGTTTGGTGTACAGCAGCGTCTTGCAAAAGTATTTATCCTAAAAGTGTTCAACGGGTTAGCACTATTTGATTTACACAACATGCCTACAAATTTAAAGGTGAAAATTGTTTTGTTGTGACACAATAATTAAAATGAAATAAAACAAAAATCTGGAGTGAGCATATGGATTCACCCCCCCAAAGTCAATACTTTGCAGAGCCGTCTTTTGCTGCAATTACAGCTGCAAATCTCTTGGGGTATGTCTCTATTAGCTTAGCACATCTAGCAACTAGGATTTTTGCCCATTTCTCAAGGCAAAACTGCTCCAACTCCTTCAAGTTAGATGGGTTGCATTGGTGTACAGCAATCTTCAAGTTATGCCACA
>JAPEIY010000008.1:52463262-52474156 GCA_026122135.1 Cathorops aguadulce | reverse complement strand
GAAAATCGGCATATTTTAATTTTGACCGGCCGATCGCCGGTCATGGCCGATCACGTGAAAATCGGCCGATTCCGATCGGCAGCCGGTCAATCGGTGCATCTCTACAATTTGTACTTTGTCCCAGTTTTTTTGGAATCGGGGTTGTAAACCTCTACAAGTTAGCCAAACATGCACCATTAGACTCTGCGCTCAAAGTCTTGTGCTAAACCACAGTTCAACCACTGCACCGAACAAAAACAAAATACAGACAATAAGCAGCGCACACAAACTTTGCATTGTGCATGAATGACACATCAGGATGAGAGACAGCAAAGCTTTATAGCATACCATGCTAAACCTCTGACAGAGGCACATGGGGAGTATAAACAAAGCAACGAGTGCCTGTAGCATAACAAATACGTACGTACGTACGTACATACATACATACAGCTTCCTGGGCTGATGGTTCTGCCCATAATGTGAATAATGGGTGACAACTCTGGCCACCACTTACAAAAACAGTTTACACTAATTGGGAACTCTGCTTTTTGGTAGTGCCAAAATATATGTTGTTAGTTACATTTTGCGGTTGCTTGATAACATGACAACCTGCATTAAAAAAAAAAAAAAGAATTAACTTAGAGAGAGAAAGGGAGCCTGGTGAGGGAACAACTGTTTATAGTTGCTATAATGTAAGTGAGAATAGGAACTATCTTGTTTCACGAAATGTAACTATAAATGGATAAAAAGTATGATGTGTTATTCTTTAACAAAATTTAAAAATTGTAATAGTTGGTAAATTGCTGTGGTATAAACAGAATACAACAATTTGTGCTGTGATAGAAAAATAATCAACTTCAGGGTGATAACAGTTCATCACACCATCCTGTCTCTCTCTCTCTCTTCATTTTCAGGAGTCTAATTAACCAACACCTCAGATAAGAATAGCAATCAAACTGAATGCTGTGACATTTGAAGGATAGGCATGCAATGAATATTTCACACACACACACACGAAGCTGCCACCTGAGACATTAGGATCAGTTTTCATCATTTTTGTCTGTCATCGTTCATGACAGTTCCTTCCTGTGTGTGTGTATAAGATCCCCTCACTCACTTCATTTCATTGAGTGTTAAAATGCATTTTTCAGCACATCCGAGCTTAAAGAATGTATGATTTATTTTGATAATTTTTCATCATGCCAAAAATATTGTTACTATTATTGCATTTTTATTAAAGTACTGATTTGTGTATTTACATATTTAATCACTTCCTCCTTTCTTTTACAATTTTTAATTATAAGGACTCTGAGGGGGCGGAGTCTATTTCCAAAAAGGTAGTTGTTTGTTTGGTTGGTTCTCATTCGAGATTGACACTGTTTACCTTGCGGCTTCCCAGAAACCCTTAAGTCAGTTGGAATTGTCCTTGAGGTTTTTTTTTTTTTGCTTGTGTGTGTGTGTGTGTGTTTGAGACCAAAATTTTTACTATATCTGCAGTATGGTACCTGGTATTGTAGAACAGTAACGGTACTAGCTCGGCACAAATGCAAGCCATCAATCAATAAATAATCAATCCTACAAACTGATGAAATTCATAAACAGCAAAAGTTGTATTGTTGAAACACTACATTAAATGAGTGAAAACAGTGATTTCCTGCTTCTTTCTGTCTGTGGGAGATAGGTATCGGAAGAAGGATTGATAAGTAGCTAATTTTACAAACACCTGACTGAGGTTATTTCTATGTCCTTGTTATTCTTTCCTTCATGAATCCATTAGGAGTCGACTGCTAAGTAGGCTCAGGCTACATCCACACTAATACTGTTTACTTTTAAAATGAAAACCATCTCTGTCCAGATGAGTGTTTTAACTCCGGATCAAAAATCCATCCTAACACACCTGAAAAAGCACATCACATGATCACTCATGTACACTGGACATGTGCATGCCAGTATCAACAGCTGATGTCATTCATTTTGTTACATGATAGGAGTGTGACACATTAGGGTTGTGACTGACTCAGTGCAGAAGTGAACGTGGGGGTCTGCATCATTGTTTCCAAACGTCTCCGTTTCCACCTGTCTACACTAAAACACTACCCTGGAGTTTTCAAACTAAAATGGGTCCAGCAGCATTTCCAAAAGTCTTGAATAGCCTAGTTTGAGGGCCTCAAAAACCCTGGAGTAGCATGGACGCCAGGTGTAAATGTAGCAAAAGCGACGTGTTTTAAAGCTACAATGTATTAATGTGGACATAGCCTAAGAAGACAAACAGTAGCTGTAGTATGACACCAGAGTGGGTGGAATACTGAAGCATGGACAGATAGGAACTGGTGTCAACACACTTTATTTTGACTTTCTTTCACTCTGCTTTTTGGCTTTACGTGATCCCTATCACACACACACACACACACACAGACGACATGCAGACATGTGCTCTGGTCGGGAGAGAGATCCCCTCTCTTCGCTCTCTCCCTCCTTTTCTATCCTCCAATGTCACTGAAAAACACACACAACATTAACTGACAACAGGTGTACTGACTTTGCCACTTACCTTCCCTGGCCCCACCCTCCATTCACAAACTGACACTTGGCCATGCCCTACTGCCACATACCCCCACTGCCCAAATCAGGCCAGGGAGCCATCCAGCCTGCAGCGGACTCCCCCTCGATGGGACAGAAAGTCTGCCGCCACCACCATCTGCACACCTGGCCTGTGGACCACCTCGAATTTAAAAGGTTGGAGGGCGAGATACCAATGGGTGATCCGCGCATTGGCATCCTTCATGCGGTGGAGCCACTGGAGTGGCGCATGGTTTGAACAGAGAGTGAAAGGGCGCTCCAGCAGGTAGTACCAGAGGGTGAGAACCACCCACTTGATGGCCAGGCACTCCTTCTTGATGGTGCTGTATTTACTTTCACACATCAAGAGCTTGCAGCTGATGTACAGTACTGGACATTCCTTGCCATCCACTTTCTGGGATAGCCCTCTGTGCAACATGTCCATCTATAAAATAAAAGGGAGAGAGATGTCAGGGGAGTGCAAAAATGGCCCCCCACACAGTGCAGCTTTTACCTTGGTGAAGGCCTGTTGGCACTGCTCCATCCACTGGACTGGACCTGCTGCTCTCTTTTCAGTGAGATCAGTTAGTGGGCTGGTGATGTCTGAATAATTAGATATGAACCTGCAATAGTAGCTAGCCAGCCCCAGGAACTGTCTCACCCCCATTTTGGTCTTGGATCTTGGGCAGACCACAATTGCTGCAGTCTTGTCAGTTTGGGAACACACCTGTCCATGACCCAAGTGGAAACCCAGATACCATACTTCCACCTGTCCAATTGCACACTTTTTCGGGTTAGACATGAGACCCACATGCCTCAGCGACTAAGGTGTTCTAGGTGCCTCAGCCAATCATTGCTAGTATATATAATAATGTCATCTAGGTCGACCACAGCATAGGCAGCATGGGGGTAGGGGATCTTGTCCATGAGTCACTGGAATGTAGCGAGAACACCAAATAACCCGAAAGGAAGTGTGATGAATTAATTTAAGCCGAATGGTGTGGAAAAGGCCGCTTTCTCTAGGGATAGAGGAGTCAAGGAGAGAAAATATTATTATGAATTTTGATCATAAACATGAAAATTTAAGCTCAAAAGTGAAAAGAAAATGAGGGGGAAATAATTAGACAGTGCAAAATGTACACAATTTGACTTTTTTCCCTCTTGAACATGTGGAGATTCTGGTACATCGTTTTGATTAACTTGTTTTGACTACCTGACTACTCCTTTGGGTTGTGTTTAAATAAACCTCTGTGCATGGACATGGAGTCAGAATCGACATTTTGGGTGGCACGGTGGTGTAAGTGGTTAGAATGGTCGCCTCACAGCAAGAAGGTTCTGGGTTCGAGTCCAGCAGCTGGCAGGGGCCTTTCTGTGTGGAGTTTGCATGTTCTTCCCATGTCTGCATAGGTTTACCCCACAGTTCAAAGACATGTGGTTAGGTTAATATGGGATGGCCTTGGGCTGAAGTGCCCTTGAGAGAGGCACCTGACTCCCAACTGCTCTCTGGGCACTGTTAGCATGGCTGCCCACTGCTCTAGGTATGTGTGTGTGCTCATTGTGCAGGTGTGTGTTCACTGCTTCAGATGGGTTAAATTGTGGAACTCTTGAACTAACACAGTTAGAGACTCCGATACCATCTGCGCTTTCAAAAGGAGTGTTAAAGAATTTTTAAGGAACGATGACATTTAATACTTATATTTAAAATTCATATTTATATTAATATGCTTTTACAATTATTATATATTGTTTAATTTATTTTTGTAAATTAATTTCTGAAATCCCCTTGGGGGAGGAAGTAAATAAAATTGTATTGTACTGTATCTTCCAAAATATCTCT
This sequence comes from Cathorops aguadulce, assembly GCA_026122135.1. Lineage (NCBI taxonomy): Eukaryota > Metazoa > Chordata > Actinopteri > Siluriformes > Ariidae > Cathorops > Cathorops aguadulce. Next base: position 52,469,781 of record JAPEIY010000008.1, on the reverse strand, counting down.
TTGTCAAATCCAGTGTTGAATAAAAGCGAGCAGCACCGAATCAATCAAACAACTCATCAATGTGAGGCATTACGTACATGTCAAATTTAGACACCACACTGACTTTCCTATAGTCCACAAAGAATCGGGCCAAACTGCCGGTCTTTGGAGCAGACCGGTGGTCCTGGTCCCCGTCATTGTGGGACCCCTCGATTATGCCCATTTCAAGGATGGCCTTGAGTTCATCTTAAACCATCTTTTTTTGTATTTGGGCAAGTGGTATGGGTGGCTACACACCACTACCCCTGGGGGCATTTCAATATGGTGTTCTATCAGGTGAGTGCAGCCAGGAATGGGTGAGAAATTGGAAAGTTATATTTGCAACCTGGCAACCTCCGTGAGTTGGGCCGCTGAGAGGTGGTCTCCATAGGGGACCAGAGTGGTTTGAGTGGTTACTTTTGTTTTTACCTCTGGCTCCAACTCTGCCTTCTCCAGAAGTGCCAATGCCACAGTGACCCCCTCATTCCAATGTTTTAACAGGTTGAGGTGCTATATTTGTAGTGCCCCACACCTATCTGTTTGCCTCACCTCATAGTTGACATCCACGGTTTGCCACATGACCACTTGGCAATCAGTTTGGAGCTTGAAGTGGGCAACAATATGAATACTTTATCTCCCAGTGTGAATTCTCTAAGGCCACGCCCCTGTTGTACAGCTGGGCTTAACGTTCTTGTGCCTGCCGTAAATTCTCTTAGGTTAAGTGAGTGAGGGTGTGGAGCTTTGCATACAGGTTGAGAACATACTGAATTTTGTTTTTACTAGTCAGAGATCCCTCCTTCCAATTTTCTCACAGCAATTCCAAAATGCTACAAGGCTTACGCCCATATAACAATTAAAATGGAGAAAATACCGTGGAGGCTTGTGGGACCTCTCATACAGCGAATAACAGGGGCTCAAGCCATTTATCCAAATTATGTACATCTTTGCTTAAAAACGTCTGAATTAAATTTTTAAGTGTTTGATTGAACTGTTCTGCCAAGCCATCTGTTTGTGGGTGATAGATACCGGTGTGGATGGATTTAAGTCCCAATAACCCATACAGCTTGCGAAGTGTGCATGACAGAAACATAGTGCCTTGGTCAGTCAGGATTTCTTTGGGAAATCCCGGCTCGGGAGATAAAGCGAGAGAGTGCCTCTGCAATACCGCATGCTGAAATATTGTGGAGAGGCACTGCTTCCAGATATTGCATTGCATATTCCTCCAGGACTAAAATAAAGTGATAGTCCTGTGATGACCAATCTAATGTCCTGATGAGATCTAAGCCAATTCTCTTGATGGGGGTCTTGATTAAAGGGAGAGGGTGCAAAGACGCTTTTGGGGTGACCACTGGATTTACTAGTTGGCATTTGCAGCATGCCACACACCACCAGCAGACATCCCCACAAATCACTGGCCAGTACCTGAATGTCCAGCCATCAGATTAAATTGAGTCACGTGGAATACGAGTTCCCTACGGCTCGTGTAATGCGAGTTCCCTACGGCTCTTTGGAATTAACAACTGGATTATCTGTTCACTGGTTTGAGTGTCCTGTGCCACTTAAAAATTGTGAAGTATGGGCAGGAGGGTTTCGCATTTGGCTAGAGGGGTTGACCATCGATTGCTCTCACTTAGTCAAATGCATGACACAGATTCTTGTCTCACATCTGTTCTAATGGGAACTCCTCAAGGGAATGCCTGGGAGAGGGAGGAGGGGCAGGCTGCTCCCTACTCCTTGTACTGCCCTAACATGTTGCTGACATAGACAGCTCTGAGACAGCTTCCCCAGTCAATGCTACACCAGGATCCCCCCATGATGTGTTACCACAGGACCTGCCCACTACTACATGCTCCATTAAACCTCTTAACCCTGGCAGTTGTTCCCTAGAATCAGTGGGTGGGTGAGACGTGGGTTGACCACTGCCTTCACAGTATGCTTTTCTCCCCGAAATAGAATGTGGATGGATACTAGTGGATATTTTTGAACATCCCCATGCTTTAGTGGCTTGAGGTCTGATTACAGCTGGTAGTAGTGGGCAGGTCCTGTGGTAACACATCATGGGGGGGATCCTGGTGTAGCATTGACTGGGGAAGCTGTCTCAGAACTGTCTATGTCACCAACGCATGATATGTATCCCCTTGAATACTCACTGGTATGCAATACGCTCCAGCCTAATCAAGGGTGGTGCATCAGGAATCTGGACCACAGCTCCCACCTCCATTGCAAAGCACTAGCCCTGAAGATGCCCAGGTTCCCCACAGCACTAGCATATCGACCCAGGCTTCACTTCTGCACCAACAATATGGGAGTCACTCACCTGGGGGGAGAAGACACAGACACAGAAGGGGGAGAAGAGAGGGAGACACCACAGGTGCAGTGAGCCTCCATGGTGGGGGAACAGGGCAAGGACAGGGAGAGGTGAAAGAGGAGGAAGGAGAAGAAGTAGAATGTCTGCCTGCTGCAGGAACTGCCACCAAATGGTCCTCCACCAACATGATGGCTTGATCCAGTGGTGCCAGGCGATGGCACTGGACCCACTCCGCTGTTCCTTTTGGCAGGCATGCAATGAATTGCTACAGTGTCACCCTGTTGATGATTCCCTCTATGTTGCAGTCGTTTGCCCTCAACCACTGTCTGCAGGTGTCTCAGAGCTGTTATCTGAATGCGAATGGCTGGCTGACTTCCTCAAATGTCAGTGTGCAAAAGCACTGACTCTGTTGTTCTAGGGAGTGGCCGACATGCTGCAGGATGGCTCACTTCAAGTTGGCGTAGACAAGCCAACTGTCAGTGGGGAGCTTTTGTGCAGCGACCTGCGCCTCTCCAGTCAGCAGTGAATTGACTGGAGCAGTAAGCAGGCCATGTGATGCTCAATCAGTCACCCCCACACTTCGGCTGCTTGCTTGAAGAGCTTGATGAACACCTCCGGATCATTGTGCGGCCCCATCTTTGTTAGCATCTTTGTTAGCATGACATGGGGTGGGTCCACTGAGGTGGCAGTTGATGACCCTGCCAACATGAGCAGGTGCCGGAATGCCTGGCAAGCTTTCTGCTAGGCCAGCAGCAAGGCTTCAAAACGCTGTTCCTGTTCCTTTCAGAGGGTGATCAGCGCTTGGTGCTGGCTCTGTTGGGTGCCAGTGAGGGCATGAATCAGATTTTTAAGTGGGGAGGGCTCCATGGGGTGGCTACCTTCAATATCCTGGCTTTCGGCACCACTGTAGTATGACCCTGGTGTGGGTGGAATACTGAAGCATGGACAGGAGGGAACTGGTGTCAACACAGAATCAGAAAAAAATTGATTTATCCCCGAAGGGCAATTAGAAGGGCGATGAGCGGTACATTAAAATAAAAACAAGAAAATAGAATCACACAAAAAAGGCAGATAAAGTATAGCAATAAATAAAATAAAGCATGGATAATATTAAAATAACAATATGATTAAAGTAACATTGTAGTTAAAGTGACAAGGTGATATTGTAATATTGCACATCAGGACATGTGAGTTGTAATATTGCACATCAGGACATGTGAAAGACTTAAGTTGTTATAACTGTCTAATGAAACCATTTTTAATTATCAAGTTTCATTTTTTGTTCATTCATTGATTAATTCACCTTCAGTAGCCACATTATCCTGATCAAGATCATGATGCATCCAAAGCCTGGCACTGACACTGGGCACAATCCAACAATACACCTTGAACAGTCCATTGAAGGATAAAACACACACTCATTCACACCTAGGAACAATTTAGAGTAGACAATCCACCGGAGTATTTCAGTCCCCAGAGGAAATCCATGTGGAAAGGAAAAGAAGCCAGCTGTGATTTGAGCAGAATATTTTCTGCAATTTTGGTACACGTTGACAGGAGATTCCATCAATTTCCACAAAATGTGGTCTAGTGAAAATTTTTTTGTGTAACTAATACAAATTAAGTTCCTATTATTCAACAGGCATCATTTTGATGAGTGACTGTGTGGGTAGGATCTGTCATAGTTTTCATGGTAAGCTTGTTAACAAACTTCGATACAGAGTTTATTATGAACGTGGACCTCAATTTCAACATGAGCTTTGACTTCATAGATGTCTATGCATGTATCACATGAATCAGAGGTATGGAAGTTGTCTTTGGACCACAGTGGCATTTAAAAGTCATCTGATGTCTTAAAAATCAGTTTGACTGGAGTGCTGGCTCGGGTGAATAAGAGCAACCAAAGTTTCCAAGTGGTGACTCTCAATGTGTGCCACCCAGATGTGCCCTCTAATACAGAAGCTGGCCTACACCATGTATTCAGATTCTATTTTAGATTGAGCTTCATCATTAGAGCCAAATATGATCTTCCAAAAGCCTTAGGCAATAATATGGAGAAGCTCCAACATATCTTGCTTCCCCAGCAACACTGAAACACATACTAGTCAGCTGCAAGACAAGCCTAGCACAAGGCCTATCCACCTAGTGGCACAACAAGGTGCTTATATGTCTAGTACCAGTGCTGGAGACAGCAGACAACTGGGTGCAGCAAGAGACTGGCCAATACTGGCCAATCTGGGATAGAAAGTCTGTTTCCCAGCTTAGATTGTCTCAACAAACCTCAAGCCAAACCCCATACTGTGGTCCTCCTCTCTGCTCCTGGTGTGCATCATAGAGCTTACAATGCACTGGGAAGGTGCCATGGATGTGAGCACAAGAGGATACCACAGATGTTGAACAACACAGATGGAAATTCAGGATCTAACCAGTAGAGGTAAGCTGTAGTGGATTTGTAGCCATGTCAACAGCTAGGTTTTTTAAAAGAGTTGGGATTATGAGGCCAGGCTCATTGGCAAGCCATCAAAGGCCTCTCTGAAGCCTCAAAAGCCACTAAGACGACCAGCCAGTGGCTTCTCAGCAGCTAGTGGCTCTGGATGAAGAGGGAGGACCTCTCCTGGGCCTCAGCTATCAAAAAGAGTAAATTTGTGATGCAAGGTTTGACTAGTGAGCTCTCTGAATATGTAGTGGACCCATCAGTGGAACAATGAGGAAGGGGGATGTCTACTTGATATTCCTGAAAATGCAACTAACATCCCTTCAGATGCTTTGAGGCAGAAATTCTCAGGTGCATGCAAACGCTACAGGGATTGTAAGAGCTAGTCTTATACAATGTTATACTGTGTTAAAGATAAGATGTAAAAAAAATTTACAGTGGCAAACTGGTTATTAGAGCTGGGACTTCAGCTCAGCCAAAATTTAGCCAGACACACCAAAAAAGCAACAGGGCAAAGGATTTTGCAAGGAATTAATGGTGTGTGTAGTTGTTGATGTTGATTTTAAAAGTAACTACGTAAATAAATGACATAGGGGCATGAATACTTAAGTGAAAAATACTGTGGTGAGCGTGCGTGGAAGAAGAGTCTGGAGACAGAAATCTTAGTTTCTCGGTTGTTAGCCTGTGTTGCACTGGCTTGACCGCTTTACTAGCATTCGCTAACACTACTGAGGAACGCTACACCGGCTGGAAGGTGACTTCACTGCTGCTCTGATTATGCTGGCTCACAGGTTAGCTCGTGTTGGCCTTTGAGAAGGCCTAGGGCGATACATTTTTGGTCCCTCCCACTGTAACTCAAAATCTGATTGGTTAATTCATCTGTCACTTCCTATATAAACATACACTGCCATGATCTTCTGTCCTGGCAATGAAGTCCTCATGAATGAGTGAGCCAGCTCTAAACTCTTCTCAGCCTAGAGACAACAAGCAAAAAAAATGTAATTGGATAACTCAATTTTAATGTTTTCAGGACAGTAACACTTTCACGTCTGAAGCAAATTCGATAGAAAATGAGGCCAAATTAGAATTAAAAGAGAATAATTAGAATGAAATGATGAAAGCAATTAAAGAATGAAAGAAATTAAATATAATATTTGAAATGCTGATACAGTATGTTTGGGCTTCTCTGAAGGCCCTGACGGTTCCTCTCTGCTACTTTGGTAGGTTTGACACTATGATGTGAACAATGTGTATAAACTCCCATAACTAGATTGACTGGTTGTAAGTAAATATGTACATGCATATGGATTGCATATGGATTTTTTGCACTGACATGGATATGCTTTATTAAAAAAAAACAGATACAGATTACATATACTGAAGAATGGTACTATTACTGTGCTTTATGAATAAACAGACAGATTTAAGAAGTTCAAATTGTTGCTTCCCTACATTCCATTAGTAACTGCAAATATATAGTGTGCTTTATTCTGTGCTGCTTTCATATTACACAGCATAACATGTTGTCAAAGTTAAGCTTTTACCTTTATAGTAAGCATTAGGGGCGGCACGGTGGTGTAGTGGTTAGCCCTGTCACCTCACAGCACGAAGGTCCTGGGTTCGAGCCCTGTGGCCGGCGAGGGCCTTCCTGTGTGGAGTTTGCATATTCTTCCCGTGTCCGTGTGGGTTTCCTCCGGGTGCTCCGGTTTCCCCCACAGTCCAAAGACATGCAGGTTAAGTTAACTGGTGACTCTAAATT
>JAPEIY010000008.1:52291609-52302002 GCA_026122135.1 Cathorops aguadulce | reverse complement strand
CATTATGATTTAAAAAGAGAAAACACAGTCGTTTGACAATAAATGGTTTCACCCAACCACTAAGCATGAGTGGAAAATATGTTTTTGTGTTATCATTCATGTTCTCTGAAAAATGGTCAAAGAATCATATATTCTACCAGGGTGTGTAAACTTATGAGCACAATTGTATATACATGTCAGTGTGTGTGTGAGAGAGAATGAAATTTTGCTGAAGAAATAAGCCACAAAGCACATCGTCTCTATAAGACTTGGGTGGATGTCATCATCATTATTATTATTATTATTATTGTTGTTTAGTGAGTTATGAGAGGGTGTGTGCATGTGTATGTATGTATAGGAGAAGGCGATGGGGAACAGGCCCAGTGAGATGATGGACAGGGAGAAGGCGTATATCCCTGAGTTACAGATCAGCTTTATGGAACACATCGCAATGCCCATCTACAAGTGAGAGAAACATGTGACTTATTTATAAATTTCATATTATAATTAAAATAGAGGTCCTGGTTAAGGGTTCTAGCTTGCTCACTGGGTTTGCCAAACATACTTTTTTTTTATTCTAAACCAAAGAACTTTAAAGAAGGTTATATTAATTAATGAAATTAAATTATTACATTACATGGCATTTAGCAGACACTCTTATCCAGAGTGATGTTCAACGAGTGCAAACTCAGGCACAAGAAGTGCTGAACTTCTACACAAGAAAGTTCTAGTGCCAACTGAACAGGTGACAACAATACCTAGTATAATATTCTGTTGAAAATACCAATACAAAACAAACCAACCACATGAAGTACAACTAAATAGAGCACTCAAAATGGCTAACCCCAGGCTGGACCATACACAGCCCAGGTTGGTCAAGACCGAAACACAGTTAGACAGTGGGTAGGGAAGCAGGGGAGAGGTGCAGCCTGAAGAGGTAAGGCTTCAGTCTGCGTTTGAAGGTGGTCAGGAAGTCAGACTTTGGAGGTATGCTGGCCCTAACCCCTTGAGAGCCAATGTCTTAAATTTGATGCAAGCTGTGATAGGTAGCCAGTGCAGTTTGGCAAGCAGAGGGGTGGCATGCAAAGAACAATAGAGGTTGTAGATCAGGCAGGCTGCAGTGTTCTGGATGAGCTGCAGGGGTCTGATGGCAGAAGCTGGAAGGCCAGCAAGGAGAGATTTGCAGTCGTCCAAGCAGGAGATGATCAGTGCTTGGACCAGAAGTTGAGTAGAATAGATTGTAAGAAAAGGGGAGATTCTTCGGATATTGTAGAGGAAGAATCTACACATCCAAGTCACTGCAGCAATGTTCGCTGAGGAGAGTTTGTCGTCTAAAGGTTCTTCGTACTGGGTGAAGGAGACCTAGAGATGTCCCCCAGGAAGATGATCATGTGTAGAGGTGGAGAGGATGGAGCAGGAATGTAGATTACTGCTGTCAGGCAAGACAGCTAGGAAGGGTTGAGCTTCAGGTGATGGTTAAGGTTAGGGTCATGGTTGTCCATTCAGGTGATGGTTGTCCAAGAGCTCTGGATATCACACAGGCAAGCAGAAATGCAAGATCTGCACATCAGAAGGCAGAAAAGAGAGATACAGTTGGGTGTCATCAGCATAGCAGTGGTAGGATAGACCATGAGCAGAGATAACTGGGCCGAGAAACTGAATGTAGAGGGAGAAGAGAAGCAGACCAAGGACTGAACCTTGAGGGACACCAATGGTAAGTGCTGATACAGTACCAGACCAGGTAACCTGGAAGAAGCAGCCATAGATTTAGGATTTTAACCAGTCTAAGGCAGTCCCGCAGAGCCCTAGAGTTGATAAGGATGACAGGAGAATGGGGTGATCAACAGTGTCAAATGCAGCAGAAAGATCAAAGAGAATCAGGACCGAAGAAAGGGAGACAGCACATGCTGCATGAAGTGCCTCACTGACGGAGAGAAGTGCAGTCTCAGTTGAGTGTCCGGCTCGGAAGCTGGACTGGTGAGGCTCCAGGAGGTTGTTCCCTGAGAGAAAAGAGGAGAGTTGATTAGAAACAACACATTCAAGCATCTTTGACAGGAAGGGGAGAAGAGAAACGGGGCAGTAGTTCTGGATGACAGAGGGGTCTAGGGTGTGTTTTTTTTTTTTTTTTAAAGTAGAGGAGTGATGTGGGCCTGTTTGAAGCTGGAAAGAAAGTGGACAAGGAGGAGTTGACAAGAGAGGTGATAAGTGAGAGCATGTCGGGAGTGATGGTCTGGAGGAGAGATGAGGGGATAGGGTCAAGGGCACAGGTGATCGGATGGTGAGAGAACAGGAGCTCAGACATCTGAAGTGGAAAGAGGGGAAAAAGCAGAGAGTAAGGAGGAAGAGAGACAGGGAGGGTGGGATGGGGAGGCAGTTGTGGATGAAATTATATTGTAAAATGTTCTTATGAAGTTGGCTGGTAGGTTTTTCCAGGCTTCTTGTTCTTGAAGAACCTGCTATAGTTCTAAAACCCTGATCAAAAGGGTTATTTTCTTCGCATAAATGTAATTTATTTGAAGGATAGATTTCTCTACAAATTTTAGCATGAACTGAAGAGACATATTATTCCATAACATACCAGGGTGCCAGTAGAGGACTTCCACTGATGTCATAGATTTTTGTTTTCCACGCAGCGTCTGCTATATTGTCAGGCAAACAAAGAAACATAGTCGTGACAGTTAATAATGAAAATCAAGATGACTGCAGTCATTACAATCTTTCTGAAACAATTAAAGATTTATTTTGTACCAGCAGATCACGTTACATTCAAAAGCTGAAACATGTAGGCATCACAGATCCATATAATTTACCCACAAACTTATTTATTTATTCTGCCCACTGCTCTCTCTCGCGCTCTCCCTCTCTGTGTGCACACACGTTCATTACTTCAGATGGATTAAATGTAGAGGAGTGTACATGTGACAAAAATAAAGGCTTCTTCTTCTTAATGTCCCCACAAATGTATTTATTCCACTTGAAAGGTGTTCAGCAAATGAACTACCAGATTTGGGATACTACGACATCCTGAACTATTTAGTATTTGGGACTTCTAAATACACCAGAGATGCTAAAGGCATAGGAAACTACAGATGTCCACCAATATTTTGAGGCAGGTTTCGTGCCGAAATGTTATGGGAAATTCCCGATAAAGAAAAATACTTTGACAAAGGTAAGCTCAAATGTGAACTTCTAATAGTAATAAACAAGCCAGGGCCTAGATCGAGCATATTTTAAGGTGTTTAGCCTCGTGTACATTATTAGTACATAAAAATGCTTATAGTCTCACTAAGCATTAGGTCTAATAAAATACATCACATCCAAAGCCCACATTCAGATCCACATTTTAAATGTTGCACAGAGCTTTCACACTAACTTCACACACAGTCTTCCCATTTAACTGCAACTCACCATTTTTCTCATCTTTCTGGGTTTGCCGAGAAGCAGTGAAAAGTTAAACCATGTCTGTTATTACATCCAAAAGCACTACAGGTCTTTGCCATTGTTCTTTTAGATGGAACTTATACAAGTTTATCTGCAGATGTTTACTGAATTGGGCTAACAGTCACTCGCATACACTTGTGCCGGTCGTTGGCAAACACAAAGCTCACCCAGCAATATGCATAACAATATGCATAAACAAATACGCAGTTGCAATGATGTCACATGAAAGTCTTCCATACTTGTATACCTCTTTCAAACCAATGACCAGGGTTGCATCCGGGGTTATTGTACAGTGCTCAAAACTTCTTTTGCCAATTAAAACAATACAAGGTATTCCCCAGTCATGACAATTCATATAGGACCTAGACACTCTGTGTCTGGCTCTCACACGTATTCACCTCTCAAGAGGTGAGTCATGAAGCCAAGTCGGACAACGCGGCTTGACCCTTTCAAACACAGAAACAACATAGGTATGACCCTGGTTGGACTTCTATGTGAAAGGGGTATAAGAGGGTAAAATTGCTTAGCTCTGATATGGACATTAATTGATGTGTTCACTCTTGTCCCATCCCCTCCCTCTCTTTGATAGGCTGCTGCATGAGATTTTCCCACGTTCATCAGAACTCTATGAGCGTGTGGCAGCGAATCGTGAGCAGTGGACCAAAGTTTCACATAAGTTCACCATCCGTGGTTTACCCAGCAACAACTCACTGGACTTTCTGGATGAAGAGTATGAGCTGATGCAGGCACAGGGAGCATTTGGGGATGACAGTCACCGCATGAATGGTTGCCTAGACGATGAGTGCAGCAAGACAGACCAATGAAATGCCTGGAAGTGCAAGGCTTTCACTCTGAAACAGTAGATGTTACGCCTTTGTGTCAGCTCAGAGTACGGCATTGTAGAGGGAACAGACTGGAATGTGGTGAGACAATTGTCAAGACACTGGAGTTTCATGGATGGAGCTGATATGCTGCAGATAATGATGTCATTTCCTGCCATTTGAACCATTTGGGCAAACAGAACACTTCACTTGTCATGGGATCGGGGGCAGAGCCTCGTGTTTTCTTGTCGAGTAGTTCAGAGATATGTTCTTTAATTATTTACTTAATGTTTTGATAGCTGAACAAAGCCTGCGTGTTTGATTTTATATATATTTTCTGTCCTGCTGTAACAGATCATAAATTCCATCCAAATGTACAGAAGTGAATTTTAGTTTATAAAAACAGTTATATGGATACTTAAACAGGAAATGTTTAAGTATCGCTGTAGAAATGTTATTGTCGCAAGCTAGCTCTCTAATTTTACACACAGAATGAGGGTTTTTTTTATTTAAACTGTAAAGACAATCAAACCATTAGACATCCTTTACTTCCCTTTTTCCATCCTTGTGAATGCAATTTGCTGTGATGAGAGAAAACTCAAGATGAGGTGAGATTTTAGTGAACATCATCGATACACGCGAGCATTAGTAAAGCATTCAACGCTAGTAATTTAACAAAGCTGATTGATGTGACTTTTTGTCCCAAATATTTAAATCTTTCTCCTGCTGAAAGTTTGTCCTCAATCCTTCATCCTGTCACATGACTCAGCCTCAGTTCAGGTAAGCCAAAAATTCTGCACTCATTTTCCCATCCAGAATTCCCACCACAAGCTCCTGTTGGAAGAGTGAATTATGGCTATATTTATGAGATGAAAAAGTTAACATGATTTAACTGAACACTGTGTAGTTCAGTGTTTATTATGACAGTTGGCCCAAAGACTGCGAGTTAAACTGTGTCTGAGTTTAAAGCCACTTCAGTGCAAATCTCATGATTTCATCACACCAGTGGTGTTCCGACTTCTTGTATATAACATTATCAGAGGAATTTTAAGGGCTATGGCGCCCTCTGAGGCATATGAAGAGGTTTATTTCTCAGGCAGAAAACAGAATTATGTATAAATATGGATTTGCCTTATCACGTATGTGTTGCCTTTTTAAGTAGTTAAACACTGTCTATACACATACACAGTTTTAAAGCTATACAGCTCAGTGTGTGCAGGCGTATGAACATAGGTGTGAAAGTCAAACTCAAGGCTAACTTAGAGTTTGCTAGCGTATGAGCTAGTGTAAGGTATGAAATGGACTGCAGTAATACATCTCTAATATAATTAATACAAGTTTAATATGTTTGTTTATTAATAATGTAAAAAAATAACTAATTTCATTTAATTCATTCATTAATTCATGTTCAGCGAGTGCTTTATCCCAATCAGGATCACATCCCGAGAACATGAGGAGTGAGGCAAGAACACATACCGGATTGATTGACAAATTCCTGGTGTTTTCATACACAGGTTCAGGTATTGATTGGGGTTTGGAAAACTGCCATCTTTCTGTCGTTTATTAAAAAAAAATGTAAAAAGCTTAATTAAAAATAAAAAGGAATCAAATTGAATTCAGTCTAAAAAGCAGTTTCAAAAACTGAGAAAATTATGTATGCTCAGGCAGACCATGTAAAACAAGAATCATAATAATCTGCCTATTTCATCAAACTCTAGTAATCTTTAGTTTTTGATTGTCCATATAATTTAATTGCAGAATCATTAGCTGAAAGAGTGCCAAGACTTTCTCACCTCTGACAACATGGCTGCCACCTCAGCTTTCCACGTGATTTACTACTGAAAGCCACAAAGCTCATCATATAAACTAATTTCCATGCACTATGAGCCAAATTTTTTAAAACATCAAAAAAGTTTTATTCCAGATCCAGCTTGTTTTGTTAACAGAAATCACTTGAATTTTTATTGTTCCAATTATTTTATCACATTTCCTACATTTCTCCGCACTGTAATATAACATTATTCACACACAGGACCGTGAGTCGTCAGCTTCAGCTCTCGTGTGCAATATGTCCTTACTTCCTGCAACACGTAAATAACGTGTTTTTAAATTATTACTTTTTACATCATACTTTTACTGAACGTATTTTCTGGTATTTCTTCGTATCTGTAGGTGGAAATGAATTTTGCTTTTTCCTTTTTTTTTTTTTTCCTTCACTAACAAAAGTTTCTCTCGTGCCAACCCTGTCACTTAATAAAAAAAAAAAAAAAAGATGAATTTTACTGTAAATATGAATTTAAAGAAATGTTTCTCTATGTAATTAACAGATGTTTAAAAAAGCAAGTTATTTTATCTATTTAAACAGAGCGTATGTAATGACAGTACTGGTGGTCTTTCTTCACCATCTCTATCATTCTTTACTATCACAAAAGGTTTAAAACATGAAATTTATAATAGGAGTGTAATTTTAGGGCTACTCATGACAAAAATAAATAAAAATACATGACTAGCTTCACCTTCAGCATTTAGGGTTTAAAAAAAAAAAAAACTCACTGATCATTTGATCAACATTTCACCTCTAGTTAGTCCCAATAAAAAATTAATTAAAAAGAAAAACACTGATGAATTAACCAACATTGTGGGATTACAGTGGCACTGGTGATTCTGCTTTATTTCTGTTCTGTACTGAAGTGTTGGTTTTGCTGGTCGTGGCCGCGCGTGAACACTGTGTACATAATGTACAGCTTTGTGTCTTTAAAAAAAAAAGACATTTTCTGTCTCTGAAATGGAGAAAAAGCCACAGTTACAGTTATAAAATGTATGAATATAAAAAATTGCAGTGATTTTTTTTTCCAAATAAATTTCCTAAAATGTCAAGACTTGAATGTCTCGAATGTGTTTTTCTTCTGATTCTATAAAGCAGTACAAAAACGATTAAGACAAAATAAATACTTTATTTAAAAGGATTTAGACATAAAATACTCAGTCAAATCTCACTTCAATTTAAAAGAGCAGGACATTTAAAACCAAAAACAGCGTTTATAAATCTGATTTTTTTTTTTTGAGGAATGCTTAGCTTAAGTAAGGATATCACAGAAGGACAAAAACATTTCAAAATTTCACTTCAAACTTGTTTTTGTAAAAAAAAAAAAAAATAATAAATTATTTTCTTGGAATTGTTAAAAAAAAAATACTGCAGGTGTTGGTTTTCTTTAAATCAATCATCTTCAAAATTCATTAAAATAGACAATTTCAGAAGATTATTAATCTATCCTAAACACAGATCAGATCCCGATAAACTGATCACTGTTCCCCGATTAAGACATCACTCTGCCAACAGGGTTTGTATTGCTCCTGTACACAGGGGTGCCACCATCACTTACACGGTCACTAACGTGAAAATCTGAACAGGATGAAAGAAACTTTTATTAAAGGGATTTTTACCTCAGCACAGAATGGCTCCACACCAAGAGCATAAACTATAAAATGTATTTGAGATAAACTGATATTTAATCGCAGTCTGCACAACTTCTTGTACTTACAAAGTATAAAAAAAATCTTACTTGATAGCAAAATTAACATTTTATCTTAATGGTGAGTGATTTAGGCCAGTCTGAGTAATGTGAGCTTGCTATTTACAGACAGACGCACTCCAAGTACAGGACACACACACACACACACCAAAGAGGCAAAAGTTCCAGGAGATGCTACTTTTAAAAAAGTGCCAAACGTGTTTTCCCTTAAAGTCCTGCCTTCTTGATTTCTTTTGACTCAAAGTCCAGAGGAAGTGAATTTACAGGTTAAAGTTCACCGAGTTACAGTCGTGGAAGCATGTGGATTTTCTTCATGTCCTACAAACTTTATCTCCTTGTTCTGACTTATTTTAACTGAAAAAAAAAAAAATCATTGTGTTCTTCATAGGGGTCTCCGGTATCAGTGTAACAACGGCTCAAAAATCATAAAGTTGGCACCCCTGGGTATGGAATGCGACTCATTTCTGCACAAAAATGGTGTGGAGATTTACTCAATTCTGCTGCCACTGCTTTTATTGTAAGGATAAACAAATACCATTTTGATCCATTTTTCTCATGATGATAAAGTATCTTCTTTTCAAGTCAGCGTGTCTTAGTCATTTATCTGTTCATTTCAACCAGATGAGCTTCATCTCAGGTTTATACATGTTGCATTTTTAATGTGGTTAAATTTGAACACTGAATATCGACCTGCTAATTGCCCCCCCCACACAGAGCGCACTTACCTGGAGTATAGATTTACACTCATTAAAATTCACTGATAGAATAATCCACAGTGTGTTAGTCATTTTATCCATAAAGAGCATATATACAGTTGCAGTTTCAGTCCATTATCAAACACTGTTTACTAGGATGATACGAGTTAGTCGAGAAATCTTGTTTAAGGCCTGTGTGGTATAAAACAAATGTCAATTAACCAAACACCTACGATTTAGTGCATGAGATGTGTCATCAGAAAAAGCACCAATTTTATGGAAAAGAAAAAATAAATAAATAAATGATGCACTGTAATGATTAAATGATGTTCTGACTGCTGTAGGTTAGTGCAGTTTAAATTTGTTGTACTGTTTTATGTCATTAGATGCTAAACCACAACTTTATACGAGTTCTTAAAGATGTGGCGCTTTTCCTTTTATCACAGTGGTGGAAATGAACTCCATCCTTACAACTAAATGAAAAATGTTTATAGAAATGGTTTCTATGGGAGAAAGATTCAGATAATAAAAAAAAAACCCTCTAGTTTGAATAAACAATTTAGTATTTTATAATCTTTTTCCCCAGTTAGTTGTCCTGACTGTGAAAAGCTTAAGAACCCCTGCGTTTTTTAACATCTGCTGCTTCGTTGTAATTATTAACAATTACCATTTTTATTGAAGGGCTAACTCTATAACTATTACCTCTTCAAGACCTTAGATTTTTAAAGGTCTGACGTTTCTGTGAAATCCTGACCCTTACAATATCCAGGACTCAATGCTCATCTGTGATCAATGATTTTTCAGTATGAACAATCTTCTTAAAATCTGTTTTATGGTTTAATAATGCAGCGTTTCCCACAAATCCAGCATCATGGGGTTAATTTATATTTTAATATATTTACAAATATGATGGATCTGAGGAAAGAACACCTCCAAATCATTTGAATTGTGTATTCAGTGGGTGTATTGTACATGCTCAATATAAAATAAAACCTTTTATGTTGCTGTGTGTATTTTTTCTCCTCTGACACTGGACTTGTGGTACACCGTGTTCGCTTTTTAGCACAGAAATAAAAACCTTCCTTGACAGTGAACTCTGGTTTCTGTATGATTCAAACTTCCCGGTGTGCATCCACACCACAAACCTGAGCTAGTCCCTCCTGATTCCTGGTGAGAGGTGTGTGCAAGTGTCAGTAATCCCAGTGGTGCTGGTCCGTGCACAGTGAGGTCTGCAGTGTGCGCATATCTTTGAGCAGACGCAGACTGTCCTTACTGCGCTCTCCAGGTCTGAACTTGACCTTCAGCTTTCCTTCACGCTGATGAGACTGTTTCTTCAACTTCTCCACCTGCCAGACACACCAACACTTAAATCACACAGTGACTGCGAACACACAAAGTCACAACTGACATGCTGCTCAGATACGCCAGTGTACTTTATACTTGACAGATAACCCTGAGTGTATTCCACCACCACAACAGTAATATCACCACTGGTTAAAGATTTCTGACTAGTTTTAGAAAAATTCCCACTTTATAATGATAAAATTCAGCAGAGGTGACTGACTACTCCGGGCTGCAACTCACTGACATTTTAGTGTCACTGGATTCCATAACCGGGGGCGCCGACTATACCCTCATGTTTGTCTTACTCTATCGAATCACTAACTCTGTTTTAATTATAACAGACAAATATAAAAACATTCTTTTTCATTAGGATTACTGTTATGTTTAATTTTGTATTCATTATTATAAATGCATGGTTTATTTATGCATTATCATCACCGGCACGGTGGTGTAGTGGTTAGCGCTGTTGCCTCACAGCAAGAAGGTCCGGGTTCGAGCCCAGCGGCCGACGAGGGCCTTTCTGTGCGGAGTTTGCATGTTCTCCCCGTGTCCGCGTGGGTTTCCTCCGGGTGCTCCGGTT
>JAPEIY010000008.1:52158957-52169174 GCA_026122135.1 Cathorops aguadulce | reverse complement strand
AACACCCTGAGAACACCATCCCTAATAAAGCATACTGGTGGCAGCATCATGCTGTGGGGATGTTTTTGATCTGCAGGGACAGGAAAGCTGATCAGGACTGAAGGAAAGATGGATGGCACTAAATACAAAGTAATTCTGGAGGAAAACCTGTTTGAGTCAGCCAGAGGTTGGAGACTGGGATGAAAGATAAGATAAGATAGCCTTTTATTATCCCACAAGGGGAAATTTACATTGTTACAGCAGCAAAATATATAAAAAGAAAAAGATAAGGCAGTGAAGGAGTAGTGCAAAAGTACTAAGTATATAAAAAAGGATGTATATAAAAAAGAAATAAACTACAAATTTAGAGACAAAAAAAAATTTCACAAATTTGAATAAATTAACAGGTTTGCAGATGTAGTTAACATAAATGTATTACAAAGGTGGTATTGCACAGGTATTATTACGAGGCCTGTCACGATGATAAATTTTGTTGGACGATATATTGTCTCAAATTATTGCAATAAACGATATTATCGTTGACGTCTTCAAGACAATTTTATGGCACTAGTAAAAAAAAATAAAATAAAATCATGCAAATACACCCTTTCAAAGAACAGTAAACTTTTTTTTTTTTTTTTATTAAGTCAACTTATTCAATTCAACAGTGGAACGTAAAGAATATAAGTAAATAACTTAAAGAAATAAAACAACAGTCAAACAAAACCACTCGCAACAAAAAGAATAAATAAAATACAATATATGGCTCTTAAATTGCACTTAAGTAAATATGAACTTGGCACAGGGTAATAAAGACTTTCTTTTCTTCACAGGCAACATTCTGCCAATCCAGTTTCTCAAAGATTAGTGCCCAGACAAGCAAAGTGCAAAATAACGTATTGCCAGCTGTCATTTGGATAAAAGTAACAACAATTGGAACGAGATGACATGTAGGCAAGGGCGTAGGTTTGGTATTAACACTGGTGGGGACAAAAACCCAATGCCAACCCACAGTGGCGCCAACTTCAGGTCAACATTAGAGGGTCACAATATTTTGCTCCGTTGTGTTCCACCAAAAGAGTATCCATCATCTCTCCAAAGTCCAGACTTTTAAAATTTGAAGTTCAGAACTGTAGTAATTCATGAATAATAATAATAATAATAATAATATGCAATTCATTTGATGAATTGTAAATCTTGAATGTGATGATTAACTCATTCTACCAATTTGCAAATGTGTTTTACAAGCAAATAACGCATTGACTGTCGGGAGGGTGTATGTTCCTTTCCTTCATAAATGGAAGTAAAACACATACAGAGCCTTAAACACTGTGTTCCATTAGACTGGCAGGGGGAGTCGGCTCTCTTTTGTGTGATCTTTAACTAGTTTTAGAATGCTAGTTTAAGATGATATGTGATTGATCTAATGGTAAAACAGGACGAGGACTCTAGAACTTTTTTGACATGTTGAAAGGTTATAATTTTACTTGGCAACAGTATGTATCTGAATTCTGATTGGTTGTTGTTACATTATTGCCCTTTTGTTGTCTTCTTGAGCCCAGAGTGGAGAGGGGAGGGAGAAGCGGTAGGGACAAGGTTCTACAGAGAAAAGGTTTTAGCCTCCCGCTTTCAAATGAACCCCCTCGAAAACCAATCAGTTCAGAGTATGTATGTACTTGGTATGTGACATTTTCAAAAGAGAGGTGGGAGTAACCAAAAATTTTTGATCAAGAAGGTGGAGGCTGTTATGCTTATTATGTGAAAACATTTTATTTGATTAAAAGGTGTCTGGGCCATGAACAATGTCCACATCACCATCGGGTTGTTGTTTACATGTGTCATGTTACACAAACTTGGTCAGGGCACTCTGCAGGTCTTAACTGAAGCACTTCAAATTAAGGGTTAGCGGGCTGTTAAAGTTTGCAAGCACTTCACAAGCAAGACTAGGTGCAAAATTAGCCAACATTAGCACAATCTGATATGACTTAATAATGTCTGTGACCTTAATGAACACCAGTTGTTGTCAGTATCAAGTCAGATTGTTATTTACATGCCACACAAGCTTAGAAAACAGTCATAGTCGTATGTTGTCGCTTTAACACACTGAATACGAACTATTGTTAACTGATTAATTTTACAAGCTAATCTAATGTTACATTCCTCAAGGACAGTTTGCTAGCTTGCTAGCTAGCAGCCAGTCACTGCACTACAACCGCACTTGAAATTGACATGGTAGCCAAAAACGCTTGCTGTTTTCGTGACCACGCCCCCAGAGAGAATATTCATGAGCGAATTTTGCATGGTTTTGGCCAGTGGAAACCTACAGTAATCATTTGTGTCCTGCGCGTGGAGCGTGATTTTTTTTCTTCAATCAGAAATATTGGTGGGACACGTCCATACCGTCCATACCCAATTCTACACCTATGGTCTATACAACGGAGGAACGTCTTGTCTTTTCCCCATTCAGTGGATACCCTGACTGGATAGCTGTTGCATGCTGGGAGGCCCTGCCTCTGACAGAGAACTGCGTGAGATGACAGAAAACAGCGCGGTGTTTTATTCAGTCAATGTGTCAAGCTAACACTCTGGCGATTTCCCTATGTAAATGTACAGCACGTAATTGCCAAAATCGCAGTAACAAAAAATTACCAAGTTCATTTTCATTTACCGTACGACAAGTCAGTATATTGAATATCACGACAGGTGACAGTGTGTGTGTGTGTGTGCGCGTGCGCGCATCACTTACCTGGGGAAGAGATGGCACCAGGATGTACTATGGGAAGAAGGCAAGTCAGCAGAGGCAGTGTGATGAGTTGGGCAATATTCTGCAGGGAAGCCTTGGGTCCTCTCATGTGGCATTCAAGGCATTCATGTGGATGTTATTTTGGCATGTACCACCGACCTAAACAATTTTGCAGACCAAGAATTCCCCCTTCATGGCAATGTTATTCCCTAATGGCAGTGGCCTCTTTCAGCAGGATAATGCATCCTGCCACACAGCAAAAATTTTTCAGGACAGGGAATTGGAGACAAGGGCTTTGACTTGGGAGACATGGAAAGTTGGGTGAATATGGCACATGGTTATCGGCAGAAACAGTTTTACAGAGCAGGGATTAATTACCTTGGAAACGGGGAAAGGTCCTATGAACCGGGGAGCCAATTTGCAGGAGACCGTCTTGAGGGGCAGGTGGCGAGTGGAGAGCATTACCCGCTGCCCCACCCGATAGATGGGAGCTGCCAAGCGGTGTTTGTCGGCTTGCTCTTTAAACACCTTGACAGAATATAGGAGCTTCCACCTGGTCAATGCCCACGTTCTCCTGCAGCGGCGCACAAACACCTGGGCAGAGGGCACAGCGACTGCTTCTTCTTGGGCGGGGAAGAGTGGTGGCTGGTAACCCAGAGAGCACTGGAAGGGGGAAAGACCTGTAGCAGAGGTGGGTAAGGAGTTGTGAGCATACTCTATCCAAGGAAGGGTCTTGCTCCAGGAGGCAGCATCCTTGGACACCATGCACCTGAGAGCTATTTCCAGCTCCTGGTTGACCCGTTCCATCTGTCCATTGGTTTGAGGGTGAAAACCTGAAGACAGACTGCGATGCACCAATGAGTTACAGAAAGCCTTCCAGAATTGGGCAGAGAACTGGGGCCCACAGTCGGATACGATGTCTGAGGGGAGTCCGTGTAGACAGAAAACATGGAGTATCAGCAATTTGGAGGTCTCCTTGGTGGTGGGAAGCTTGGGCAGAGGAATAAAATGAACAGCTTTAGAGCATCAGACTTATCATTCTTAGAGCCTGGGTGGAAGGAAAGTGTGAACTTGAAGCGTGAAAAGAAGAGAGACCATTGGGCCTGACGAGAATTGAGGCACTTGGCAGTCCATACTTGGCAGGTATTCAAGGTTCTTGTGATCTGTCCATACGATGAAGGGAAGGTTCATCAATCCCTCCAACCAATGTCTCCATTCTTCCAAGGCCAGTTTAACAGCCAACAGTTCCCTATTGCCAAAGTTGTAGTTTCTCTCAGAGGGGGAAAGCCAATGAGAGAAGGAGCAAGGATGAAACTTGTTGTCACTAGCTGATCTTTGGGACAATATGGCCCCAACCCTGACTCAGAAGCATCAAACTCAACCACAAACTGCTGGGACAGATCGGTAATGGAGAGTATGGGTGCTGACATGAACCTTCGTTTGAGCTCAGAGAATGCCTTCTTGGCCCCTTCCCCCCAGCTGAAAGGGACCTTGGTGGAAGCCATGAGGGGCCCAGCCACCGTACTAAAGTTCCTGATGAATTGCCTGTAGAAATTCACAAACCCAAGAAACTGCTGAAGTTCTTGCCAAGAAGACGGCGTGGGCCAGTCAGCAACTGCCTTGAGTTTCAAGGGGCCCATAGGAATCTGTGTGGGGTAGATAATGAAACCCAGAAAGGAGACAGAACTCCTGCGGAACTAACATTTCTCAGCCTTAACAAAGAGTTTATTTTCCAGGAGTCATTGAAGGACCTGCCTGATGTGCATGTGGTGTTCATCAAGGGAGCGGGAAAAAACTCAATATATCATCCAGATAAACAAAAACAAAAAGGTTAAGGTAGTCCCTCAGGACATCATTAACAAGGGCCTGGAAAACCGTGGGCGCATTAGTCAGGCCAAACAGAACCACAAGATATTCGTGGTGGCCCATGGGGGTGTTGAATGCCATCTTCCATTCATCCCCTTCCCTGATCCTCATGAGGTGGTAAGCATTACACAGGTCTAGTTTGGTGAAAATCTGGGCTCCCTGGAGTAACTCAAATGCCGTAGACATGAGAGTTAGGGGGTAACGGTTCTTGATGGTGATGTCATTTAGCCCATGGTAATCAATGCAAGGACGCAAGGATTTGTCCTTCTTCTCCACAAAAAAGAATCCTGCCCCTGCAGGAAAAGAGGAGAGACGAATAATTCCAGCTGCTAAGGACTCGGTGATGTATTTATCCATGGCTTGCCTTGCCTGACATGCCTGGTAGTAGATCGATAGTGCAGTCATAAGGTTGGTGTGGTGGTAGCCCGCAGGCCTTCCCTTTACTAAAAACCTCCTTCAAGTCTATATAGCACTCAGGAACACTGACGCTGAGTGAACTTTGCAGAGGAGTTGTAGGCAGGTCAAACTGTTGATTGATCGTGCTGTTGATGAAGCTCCCTTCTGCCCCTGAGTTGACAAAAGCAGAAAGAATGTGTGTGGAGGATGGCAATTTTACTAACACTGGAGCTTTAAAGGATTTCAAATTGAATTTTCTCACCGGACTCACCACACGAGCTGGGATTTCAGCTGGAATGGCGCAGGATGGATGGATAGGACCATGGCTAATCAGATGCAAGGAACTCGCACAGTAGAAACACAGACCCTCCCTCTTCCGTCTTTCACGCTCAGCACATTTCAAACAAGTGTGGGATATCTCCATAGATGTATTGTCCTCAGAAGGTTGAACAGGTTTGAGACCTTCCTGTATCAAGGGTTGGTGGGTCAATAAATAATCTAGACATATAGCTAGGTTGGTGAGGGAGTCCAGCGTTAGTTGCTCATCCCTACATGCCAGTTCACTGAGGATCTCAGGATGAAGACCTTGACAAAACATGGCTTTCAACGCTGGATCATTCCATCCGCTGGCCGCCGCTAGCGTTCTGAAGTCCAGGGCATATTCAGCAACTTCTCTGGAACCTTGCAATATGTGTGAGCAGACTTTCACCGACTTCGATTCCCCTGGGTACAAATGCTTTGCCAGTGAGAAATGACAGAAACTTAGCGATCTTGTGTTCATCAGAGAGATAGTGGAGGCATAGTGGAGAAGTATATGGAGTACTGAAGGTCTCCCTTACAGGTGAGAGCATTTCCGGCATATTTTTCCAGAATGGGAAGTTGCAGCGCAGGACTGAGAGAAGACTCAGGATGCGTTAGGAGGGCCTGTGACATCACAGTTATGAGTTGCGCCATTCGGGTCTTGAGGTCTGCAAGCATCTGTTGATGTTCTCCTAGAAGTCCTTCTTGAGCATTCAATGCAGTTTGCTTCGCCTCTTCTGCTACATCCATGATAGTCGAAGTATCCTGTCAGAGTGTAGGCACTTACGGATGTATGTGCAGGGGAGAGTGGGGTGCAAACTGGTGACAAAGCCAAATCATGAGACAGGAAGCGTAGTCGGAAAGCAGGCAAGGGTCAGTTGATCAGTAAATGGAGCAATAAAGGCAAGACAGGTAACGTAAATGAAGAGATAAAGTGAGGGTCAGAAAAACGAGAGGCAGGCGATAAATGAAAGGCTTGGTATGAACTGGCGAAACACAGAACGATACTTCACACTGAAGGTGTGTGTGTGAGAGGCTTAAGTAGTGTGGCTGATGAGTTTGTGCATGAGTGACAGCTGACATCAGTAAGCTGGTGATGGGGGCTGTGCTTTTTGGGAGTTGTAGTTCAGAGTGTCCATGTTTGTAGTCTAGCTAGTGCTGTCATTCTCAATGGCTTTACTGACACACACACACACACACATATATATATATATATATATATACACACAAAGACATACATACAAAGACATATATATGAGTTCAGATCATGCATGCTTATGGTTTTTTTAACAAATGCACAGAAACACAATTGAATAACTATCAGAATTCCCGGACACACACACGCACACACACACCACATTATGGTCCCCAGAGTCCAGGAGTCAGCAGTAAGATTTGACTCACATCAGTGTTCTCCCTTGGGTTTGACTATTATCTCTGTCTCTGTGTGTGTGTGTGTGTGTGTGTGGTTAAATGGGGTGTCGTGGGTCGATACTAATCAGCTGTGCTTCAGCAGAGGGGTACACAACAGTAGAAACACAAATGCAACCAGTCTCTCTCTCTATCTCTCTCTCACACACACACACACACACACACACACACACACACACACATAAAACTGAATAGTTACTCTATGCACATTAGTGGATCAATATCATACACAATACACAGTGATGTCTGATATCTCCTCCATCTTTCTTTCTTTTATTCTGTACCTTTTTGACGTGGTCTTGATGATGTCAGAGACTTTGTGCATGTAGTCTGTGGCCAGGACCACAATCTCTTCTTCCTCTGAGAAACTGTCATGGAATATTCTATCCAGTAGTCGCTTCCAGTGTAACTAGAGAGCAAACGAAAAAAGAAAAAGAAAGAAAGCATTCATAAACATTCATAAATGTCTTTTTATCATAATATAGCGTTTAGACTCAAAAACCATTTTCTGCCTGAATTTATAAAGCAACTCCAATTACTTCGGGACGTATTTCAATTATGGCTGTATTGATTCATAGCTCATTTGGGACTCACGTCTCTGCCAAGCTTTTAAGAAGTTTAACTCGCCCTCTCGAGCGTTTCCAGATCAGCTTGGCTCAGATCGATCGTGCATGACGCTGGCTGAAGTGGTGTGTGTGTGTGTGGGGGGGTCTGTTTCTTTTGCATTCAAGTTTGAAAGTCATCTCAAAAATGTTACAGAAATATGTATGGTGAGAGTACTGGAGAACACAGCCACAGCAAGCATTATGACATGACAAAATACTAATATTACTGCGTAATATTCATATTGTATCTTTAATATTGGGACTGAACTTTTCTTAATGCTGCTGAATTCTGCATCCAGATTGGTCAGAACGTGACCAATTTTAATTTTCTATAATGGCAGCTCTGACAGTAATGCAGCTCTCAGGTTTATATTAATGCACTCGTTCATATATGTTATTGTTCAGTAGTAAGAGCTCATTCGCAGGGACATGTAAAGAAGACACTCCACATAAACAGATTAAAAACATGTAAATTGTTAATATGGTGAACTTTTCTGTAAGATGTTTATGTAACATTTATGGAAGGAGTCTCCAGTGTCATTGCTTTGTAACAGTTAGAGCTAAAGCTTTAATTTTAAGTTTTCCAACATCTTCAGGACAGAGGAGTTTACACTTTGCAGTTTCTCAGTTCCTGAATTTCTTTGTCTTATTAATTTCAAGAGAAAGAAAGAAGAGAAGCTGGTGAACAACAACTGCTTATTTATACAGTAGCTATAACTTGGTTCACAGAACAATAAATGTAACTATAAATAGATTAAAAACTATAACATGTTCTTCAATTAAAAAAAGTAATCACTGAAATTACTATAACAAAATGGGCATAAAAAACTTGGCAGCATGCTTTTACAGGAAAATAATTCACCCTGTCATGTTTTATTCCTTAATTATGTTACAGATGTATCAAATATCTCATTCTTTGGTTAGCTGGACTAAGCTGAGATGCAGCATGCTGACTGGCTGATGAGGATCAGAGGCAAAAATAGAGTGAACATCTAAACTGATGGAAGTGTTTTGTTTTAAGTGTGCTCCTATGATTGTTGTCAAATATGCAAATTAACTTAATAAACTAATGAATAAAATAATCTGCAGCTCTATATATGTGTGCATCTAACTCATCTGAAGCAGATGTCTTCTAAACTACCATAATACATTCTGCAATATATTCTGAAATAAATTATGAAATACGACAATTTTGTGATAACTGAGTCATGTCAGACAAATCTTTATGGGGAAAGCATCCATCCATTATCTGTAGCTGCGTATCCTGTCCTACAGGGTCGCAGGCAAGCTGGAGCCTATCCCAGCTGACTATGGACGAGAGGTGGGGTACACCCTGGACAAGTTGCCAGGTCATTGCAGGGATGACACATAGACACAGACAACCATTCACACCTATGGTCAATTTAGAGCCACCAATTAGCCTAACCTGCATGCCTTTGGTATAAACCAGAGCACCCGGAGAGCATGCAAAAGGCCCTCATCGTCCACTGGGCTCAAACCCAAGACCTTCTTGCTGTGAGGCAACAGTGTTAACCACTACACCATGCCACCCAAAGTTCAGACCTTGACATGATAATCAAGACTTATGTTAATTCCAGTGAGAGGACCAAGTCGGGATGAAATACATACAGAAACATGCCCCAGAACATATTAACTATCCAGAGGACTTAGAACAATTTACATAAGGTATTGAAGAAGTCTGCACCACTTCTCTTCAGACTTCCTTTCAATTAGTATTAAAGAGTGTAGATTATTTCATGTATAGTGAAAGAACTGAAAATAAATTCTAGCAATGCTCAGCATGAAATTAATGCCTTTGCCCATTTTTCCTCCAATCCAGTCACCAAGCCGGCATGGTGGTGTAGTGGTTAGCACTGTCACCTCACAGCAAGAAGGTTCTGTGTTCAAACCCAGTGGCCAATGAGGGCCTTTCTATATGGGTTCCCCCGGCAGTCCAAAGATATGCAGGTTAGGTGTCTCTAAATTGATCATGAGTGTGAATGGTTGTTTGTGTCTCTATGTGTGTGTCAGCACTGTGATAAGCTGGTGACTTGTCCAGGGTGTACCCTGCCTCTCACCCATGGTCAGCTGGGATAGGTTCCAGCTTACCCTGCATGGGATAAGCGATTACAGATAAAACAAACTGCAACAGTTGCCAATCAAACTACACATTTTTTCCTCTTTTTCACCTGCCAATATAAATTAACCAAGCAATCCATGACTATCTGGTACATTGGTCTTGGACCACAGGGTGTGCTCCAGGTCTTCTCTGAAATCATCTGGGATTGGCTCTGGCGTCCCCCATGACCCTGATTTTATAGATAAGTGGTATAGATAATGGACAGATGGTTTGAAACCTTCTATATTATAAATTCTGATCCTTCCATCAGCATGATGTAAAAGAAACCTTTATTCATATCTACAGTACATCACATTACATTATTGGCATTTAGCAGAAGCTCTTATCCAGAGCAACAGACCAACATACCCAGAGCAGCCTGGGGGGCAGTTGAGGTTAGGTGCCTTGCCCAAGGGCACGTCAGCTAGTCCTGCTGGTCCAGAGAATCGAACCAGTGGCCTTTTGGTCAGTGCCAGTCAAAGGTTTGGACACACCTTCTAATTCAATGTTGTTGTTTTTTTTTCTTTATTTTTATGAATTAAAAGACACTTTGTGTCTTAAAGTAATTATGGACTGTCATTTCTCGACTTAGCTGAATGGTTTTTGACATTGTTTAAAGTAAAATATATTTTTTATATTTTGACTTCTACATTGGGCGGCACGGTGGTGTGGTGGTTAGCGCTGTCGCCTCACAGCAAGAGGGTCCTGGGTTCGATCCCCGTGACCGGCGAGGGCCTTTCTGTGTGGAGTTTGCATGTTCTCCCCGTGTCCGCGTGGG
>JAPEIY010000008.1:52117875-52131775 GCA_026122135.1 Cathorops aguadulce | reverse complement strand
ATTGTTTGTGTTCATTGAGATATTGTTTAAAATGTTACTTTTCAAAGGGGGTGTACTCATTTACACTGAGCACTGTAGTTAATATAGCATCTCAGCAAGATGTCTAGCTATGCATGTCATAGCATCCCAACATGTTAACTCGCAGGTTAACTCATGCTAACATGCTGATTTTTCCTTTATGTCATGTGAACAAATTCAGGAGGATGAGGAAATTTGTCATGTCAAAAGTCACTACAACATTAGTTGAGCATTTATTATCCAATACTAAATATTTTTCATTTTAATATAAATTCAGGACATAAACAAAACATAACCTTCTACAGATTGTCTACTCAAAATTACTTCAAACAGTTCGCCAAGTTTATGAAGGTCACCAATTTCCCCTCAGACAGAGGACACACCCCCTCTGTGCAAATCTAATTAAAAGATTAAATATTCACAGTTGGATGTTTTCCATCTATACAATATAATGAACTGTATTTCAGACATGCTAGTCATTCTGGAGGGGGAAAACTATTTTTAGGGTAAAATGAGTGATTTTTGGATGCAAGCCAAGTGTCACATTTATAACAGCAGTAAATTTTCTGACCAAATTCACCCTGAAATGCAAATAATTACTTCAGCAAAATATTGCATGCTTGTCATGCATGACCAGTTGGACTTTAATTTCCTACACAGCCCTCAAAAGCAGAACAACAGGCCACTGGTGTGGGTGTGTGTGTGTGTGTGTGAGAGAGAGAGAGAGAGAGAGAGAGAGAGAGAGAATCTTTCTGATGGATTGTCCTCACTCCAGCTTTGTTACTGGGACAATGGTTGTGTGTGTGTTTGTGTGTGTGTGTGTGAGAGAGAGAGAGAGAGAGAGAGGAATGAAATAATCATGAAGGATGGACAGTTGGCCATTGTCCATCTTCAGAAAAGGGGTGTGGTGGGAGCGAGAGGGTGTGGTTTAGTGTCAGAAAGGGCAGATGTGTCCTGTCGCACCTCCTTAATATTCTGATGTCATCCCTCACCACTCCTCCCCCTCTGAGTGCATTTACAGAATTACAGTGATATCATCCTCTACTGAGCTCTCTCTCTCTCTCTCTCTCACCCCAAAATATTATTATACGTTTACATTTATTTTATTCTGTTTACATCATAGATTAAATTCTACATGACAAAATATTATTTGTGCACAATACCTTTTACAACTTTAGATTCAAGTTGTCTTTAGTGTTCATCCTAATTATCATATATTTTATTATCCTACAGATTTAATCTCATCATTTAAACATATTATAAATATCATCAGAGGTGGGAATTAATGAAATAGAAAATACTTTGTTACTGTACTGAAGTAGAGGTTTCAGGTATCAGTACTTTAATTGATTATTTTTCTGACAAATTTTTACTTTTAACCACTACATCTTAACACAAATATTTATACTTGTACTCCTTATGTTTTCAAATCAGGTTTGTCACTATTGTTTCAATGCATTTAAGAGGAATTTTCGATTATTTGTCATCATTGCGTGCCTTCCCAACATCAAGACCAGTTTCAATCTAAATGGATGGGACAATAACACATAGAAAAGGCAATACTGATTACACCCACCCAACCTGCCAACCCTGACTCTGAATCAAAATATGAGGCTAATACCGTAAGGATAGCTATAAGTTACTGTTATATATAGCTGGGTTGTTGCAGTTAGCACACTGTACATAGCTAATCAATATTGACTACACAGACAAGTGGATTATTTATTTGTCACAAAATACTTGGCAGTTAGATAATAAAATACTCCTAGATTTTGGAACAGCTTACCTTCATGTAGTAGGTCAGGGGATTGTAGCCATTTTTAAAGTCTCATTCAAAAACACATTTTAATCATTCAGCATTTGTAGATGTTCTTAGTCCTTAATTGGTTTCTTTATGTTTTTACAATTTTATCTATTTACTCTCTTACATTTCTACACCCCAACTTTATATCTCATTTTTTTCTTTTTCTTTATTTGAATGTAATATGTCATTTGTAATTTGCTTGTTTCTTATTTTGTTTCTTAAAGTTTTTATTTATTTCTTATTCACATTTTATTTTACTATTTTAATTCTCTTACTTTTTTTGTTTTTCTTTTTACAAACCCCATTTGAAGAAAAGTTGGGATATTTTACAAAATGCAATAAAAACAAATCTGATTTGTTAATTTGCATGAACCTTTATTTAACTGACAAAAATACAAACAAAAGATTTTCAATAGGTTTTACTGACCAACTTAATTGCATTTGGGAAATATAAGCAAAGTTAGAATTTGATGCCTACAACACTCAAAAAAGTTGGGTTAAAGGCATTATTACCATTGTATTACACGACCTTTCCTTTTTATAACCCTTTTTAATCATATGGGATCTGATTATACTAATTGTTGCAGTTTTGCAATTGGAATTTTTGTGCATTCTTACTTGATACAAGACTTCAGCTGCTCAACAGTCAAGCTCATGCACTCTGTGTCTATGAAACCACACAGTTGTAGCTCATGCAGAATGAGGCCTGGCGTTGTCCTACTAAAATAAGCATGAATGTCACAGGAGGAGACAGACATTGCTTTGATGGCAACATATGTCTCTCTAAAATCCCAATATATGCCTCTGTGTCAATGGTACTTTCACACACTTGCAACTCACCCATGCTGTGGGCCCTGATGCTCCTCATACCATCACAGATGCTGGCCTTCACCTTTTTCTGATAACAAACTGGATGGTCATGTTCACCTTTGGCACACAGAACCCGAAATCCTGTTTTCCTGAAAACAAGCTGAAATGTGGACTCATCTGACCACAGTATATGTTTCCACTGCCTTTTGGTCCATCTGAGATTAATTCAGACCCAGAGAAATCAGTCACATTTCTGCATAGAATTGGTGAATGGCTCTCTCTTTGTGTAAGTTTCAGTTTCAGGTTGCATTTCTGAATGCAGCGGTGGACTGTGTTCAGTCACAATGGTTTTCAGAAGTACTCCCAATCCCATGTGGCTATATTTGTCACATTAGTATGACAGTTTCTCAGGCAGTGCCACCCAAGGGCTTGAAGGTCATGCACATTCAACAGTGGTTTATGACCTTGCCCTTTATGTACTGAGATGTGTCTGAATTCCCTGAATCTTTTCACAATATTTTGCACTATAGATTTTGAAAAAACTAAATTCTCTCCAATCTTGCATTGAGAAATGTTGTTTTTGAATTGACTAACAATTCTCTCATGAATTTTGGCACAAAGGGGTGAGCCACGACCCATCCTTGCTTGCAAAGACTGAGTCTTTGGTGCATGTTCCATTTATACCCAATCACATTATTGTCAGATCGCAGGCACTTACAGATGCAAATGCAAAGGAGAGCCGGTGCAATGCAAACTGCAGACAAAGCCAAAATGTGAGTCAGAAATTGTTATCAGGAAACAGGTGTGGGTCAAACAATTTGTGAACAATGCAGCATAGGGCATATAAGAAGGTAAAGTCGAATGAGATCAGGAACAGAGATCATTAATAGGAAGTTAGTAGATAAACAGAAGGCTTGGTAAAACCAGGTACGGGCTACAGAACAATACTTTACAGCTGGAGTGAGTGTTTGCTGAGCTTATATAGGGTTGGTGATTGTGTGGTAATTGGCTGCAGGTGAAGTGATTAGAATTCCGGTAATGGGGGGTGCTATGGTTCTTGGGAAGTGTAGTCCTGAGCGGCCATGTTTGGAGGCTGCTCCGAATTCAGATTTTCAGCGTTGTTACTGACAGAACACCCCCCGCCGCCCTTTCCTTGGTCAACCTCTCCTTCTTGGTGTGGGCTTTTCAGGATGCAGGCTGTGGAATTCTTTAGTGAGGAGTGGGTCTAAGATGATAATAATAAAGTTACATTTATATAGTGCCTTTATCAAACTCAAGGTCACTTTACATAGGTCAGAGAAAACACCAAAAAGAGTTGCTAAAGAGTGGCGAGTTTATGCACTGGTGGAGAAATGTTCATGAAGCAGAAAGGTTTTGAGATGAGATTTGGAGAAAGGAAGAGTCACAGAGGGGTTGAGTAAGGGAATTCCAGAGTTTAGGGGCCATGACACTGAAGGACCTGCCACCCAGGGTAGAGATTCTAGTGCGAGGAACAGCAAGGAGATTATAGCTAGAGGATCTGAGAGAACGGGATGGAGTATCAGGAGATCACAGATGTAAGAAGGAGCAAGGTTATGGAGAGCTTTGAAGGTGAGTAGTATGATTTTATATTTAATTCTGGACAGAACAGGTAGCCAGTGAAGCTGATATGAGCAGATGGTTTGTTATGGGTGAGGAGTCTCACTGCAGAGTTCTGAATGTATTGTAATCTTTGAAGAGATTTAGTAGGGAGGCCAAAGAGAAGGAAGCTGCAATAATCTAGGCAGGACATAATGAAGGAGTGGACCAACATTTGAACATCACTAGTGGAAAGAAAGGGGTGAAGGTGGGCAATGTTCCAGAGGTGGAAGAAAGCAGTCTTGGTGAGGGATTTAATGTGGGGATCAAAGTTGAGTGAGGAGTCAAGCAATATTCCAAGGTTTCTAACAACAGGTTAAGATTTAACAAGTGTACTGCTGATGTTAAGACTGAAACTGGAGGATTTGGACAATGAAGATTTGGAGCCGATAAGCATGGTTTCTGTTTTATCTGTGTTAAGTTTTAGAAAATTATTCTGCATCCACAACTTTAGGTCTGATAGACAGTCAGTGAGGGAACAGGGATGGGGGGTCAGTGGGGGAGAATGTAGTGAGATATAATTGGTTGTCATCAGCATAGCAATGGAAATTAAGACCATGGTTACGAATAATTTGGCCAAGGGGCAGGATGTATATAAGGAAAAGCAGGGGCCCAAGAACAGACCCCTGGGGGACACAACGAGTAATAGGGGACATGAAGAACTTATGTAAACCCAGTGTGACAAACAGTCATCTGTTAGTGAGGTAGGACCAAAACCATTGGAGGGCTATGTCAGTGATACCATTATCTGACAGATGGGAGATGAGTGTGTCATGATTGATGGTGTCAAATGCAGCAGATAAATCAATGAGAATGAGAATGTTAAGTGAACCACTATCAGTAGACAGGAGGAGGTCATTTACCACTTGCAGGAGAGCAGTCTCTGTACTGTGATGTGTGCGGAAACCAGATTGAAATGGTTCATACAGATAGTTTTCAATGAGAAATGAATGAAGTTGTGAAGCAATCACTCTTTCCAGTATTTTTGCTAAAAAGGGGACATTGAAGATTGGTCGATAATTAGACAGAGAGGTTGGAACTAAATCAGGCTTCTTTAAAATGGGAGTAACTGCAGGCATTTTGAGGGCAGTGGGAACAATACCAGAGTTCCCACTGTGCAAAATGTCCTGGGAACTGACCCAACTGCATTCCTTTGGGCCATAACCTTCCCAGTCGACCAAGTACTCGAGGTCTGTGGCAAGAGTTGAGGATCTTGTTCACTTGGTAAATGGGCTCACATTTGATGTCTGGGGAGGAGTTTCCTTGAGTGGATGTGTCTGAGGCTAGGGGCCTTTGGACAGCAGGTTTGAAGCATGATACTTGAAAGGTGGGTGCCATTCTGCTGTGAGGAGGAAGCTTGAGTCTGTATGAGACCTTGTTGATTCTGTGGAGTACCTTGAATGGGCCAATGAACCTGGCCTGTAACTGCTTTCAAGAGTTGGGAGCTCTAAGTTTTTTTTTGTGGACACCCATACATATGATAATGGTCATCTGGCACTTCTGTGCTTGTCGGCATTGTTTATACCTGACGTTCACCTCCTCCATCCTCTGGTGTACCTCTTCCCAGACTTGTTGACTTTTCTGGAGTCATGTGTCAAAGGCTGGAATCTGTGTGGGAGTGTCATCCCATGGGAAGAGTGGGGGATGGTAGCCGAGTGCGCACTGAAACAGAGTTAACTGAGTGGCAGAATGTTTGAGAATTTTGTGCAAACTTGGCCCAAGGAAGGAAACATGCCCACTCTTTCGGGTTCCACATGCAGTAGATGCAAAGAAAGCAGGTCACTTCTTGATTCGCCCACTCTGCCTGGCTGTTGGACTGAGGATGGTATCCGGAGGTGAGGCTAACAGATACTCCCAGTCTGTCCATGAACCTTGACTAGAGTCATGAAATGAACTGGGGACCCTGGTCACTGATGATGTCCTCTGGTATCCCATAATAATGGAAAATGTGGTTAAACAGTAGTTTGGTGGTTTTGAATGCTATAAGATGTCCTGGTAATAGGAAAAGTCTGAGGATTTTGGAGAACCTGCCAATTATAACCAAGATGACTGTGTAACCTGTAAGATGACTGTGGGAGGTTGGTGAGAAAGTCAAGGGCAATGTGGGACCAGGTTCACTGGGGTACTGGGACAGGACATAGTTTACCAGCCGGATGAACTCTGGGGATCTTGGCTTGGGCACAGGCAGAGCAAAACAAGATGTAAGGGTTAATATCAGATATCATGTTTTCTCACCAGTACTTGTATTGGAGGAGCTGGTAGGTGCATTGGCTGCTGGGATGTCTGGTGGCAGGAGAAGAGAATGTGCCCAGCTGATCAGTTTGCATCCAAGTCTAGGTGGGACATGCAAAAGACCTGGAGGGCAGTTTTCTGGTGGACTTGTGGGCTGAGCTTGTCTGATTTCTTTGTCAACATCTCAGGTGATGGCTTGCAGAAAACATTTGGGTGGAAGGATTGTGGTAGATTCTGAAGGTTGAGGTGTAGACGTGTGAATTCTGGAAAGTGCATCTACTTTGATGTTTCTGGAACCTGGATGACAGGAAATGATGTCTGAAACCTGGTGAAGAACAGTGCCCATCTGGCCTGATGCGGGTTTAATCATCTAGCTGTTCTCAGATATTCCAGGTTTTTGTGGACTGTCAGGATCATGAAAGGGTGTGCTGTACCCTCCAGCCAATGCCTCCACTCTCTCAGGGCCAGCTTGATAGTCAAGAGTTTTCGATTCCCGATATCATAGTTTTGCTCAGTGGGTGTGTGTTTCTCTGAGTAGAAGGTGATGGGATGTAACTTAGACAATTCTCCAAGGTGCTGTGATAGAACCCCTCTGACTATAATTTCTGATGCGTCCACCTCTATGACAAATAGTTTAGAAGGATCTGGGTGTTGAAGTATAAGGGCTGTGGTGAAAGCTTCTTTCAGCTTGCTGAAAGTCTGACTGGCTGCTGGGCTCCAATGAAGGTGATGGGGTCCCTTCTTCAGAAGACTAGTGAGAGGAGCCGTGACAGAGCTGAAACCACGGATGAAATGGCAATAGAAATTGACAAACACCAGAAAGCCTTGAAGCTCCTTGATGGAAGTGGGAGTGGGCCAAGATGTTATAGCAGCAACCTTGGCTTGATCCATACTCACTCCCTCTGAGCTGATGACATATACCAGGAACCAGATTTGGCAGACATGAAACTCACATTTCTCAGCTTTAACATGTTGGTTCTAGAGCAGGTGAGAGAGGACAGATCTGACATGCTCATGATGGGTCCTTTCAGCTGGGGAGTAGATCAGGATGGCATTGTAATAGTTTCCCTGATGTGGGTGGAGTACAAAATTATTTTGTACTTTTGTATATACTGTGTGGGAGATAATGTTCACACACAAGTTTATTGACAGCTTTTCAGCTTTAGTTGACTCACTCTAGGATATGCACATACACACAGTTGTGTCCTGGTCCCAAGCACTCTTCTCTGCTCTCCTACTCCTTTTATGTTCCCCCATCACTGCAACAAACACAACCACATTAATTGACAACAGGTATAACAACTTGGCCACTTACCTTCCACAACCCCACCCTCCATTCACAAACTGATGCTTGGCCATGCCCTCTCTGTCACATACCCCCACCACCCAACTCAGGCTGGGGAGCCATCCAGCCTGCAGCAGACTCACCCCCCTTACTAGACAGGAAATCCACCACCACCATCTGCACCAAACGAGTGATCCACATGTTGGCATCTTTCATGTGGTGGAGCCACTGGAGGGGCACGTGGTCCAAACAGAGGGTGAAAGGGCATCCTAACAGGTAGTATCAGAGGGTGAGGACCACCTACGTGATGGCCAGACACTCTTTTTCAATAGTGCTGTATTTGCGTTCATGCATCGAGAGCTTGCTGCTGATGTACAGCATGGGACGTTCCTCACCCTCCACATTCTGGGACAGAATGGCCCCCAGCCCCTGGTGACACTGCTCTGTCCACTGAACCAGATCTGATGCTCCCTTTTTAGTGAGATCATTTAGCAGGCTGATGACATCTGAATTATTAGGCATGAACCAATGATAGTAGCCAGCCAGCCCCAGGAACTGTCTTACCCCCTTTTTGGTCTTGGGCCTCAGGCAGGCCGCAATCGCTGCAGTCTTGTTAATTTGAGGACCAACTGTCCATGAACCAAGTGGAAACCCAGATACCGTACTTCCACCCACCCAATTGCAAACTTTTTTGGGTTAGCTGTGAGACCTGCATGCCTCAGTGACTTTAGGATGGCCCTAAGGTGTTCAAGGTGCCACTGCCAATCTTTGCTATATATGAATAATATAATTTTATATATAAATAAATATTATTTATATATATATAAATAATTATATTGTTGAGGTATGCTGCTGTGTAGGCAGTGTGAGGGTGGAGAATCTTGTCTATAAGCTACTGGAATGTAGCGGGAGCCCCAAATAACCCAAAAGGAAGCATGACAAATTGGTGTAACCCAAACGGTGTGGAAAAGACAGTTTTCTCTTGGGACAGAGGAATCAAGGGGATCTGCCAATATCCCTTCGTTAAATCCATCATCGAATAAAAGTAAGCAGTGCCTAACCAATCGAGTAATTCATCACTGTGAGGCATTGGGTATTGTCACGCCAACTGACAAAAAGGCACGACCGAAACATCAAAACCTCTTCATTCACTTTCGTCCACTTTCACAAACAAAACAAGTCTTCAGCCGGACCTGCAGGGGGCAATCAATCATTGCGACAACACCAGCAAAGCACTCCAACAGACTTCCTGTCAAGATGGAGGAACTTCCTGTAAGACGGCCATCTTAACCATCAGTTCAACACATGCTGTGGAAGACAAAGGAGGAAAGTTTGTTGAGAGCAAAAGCTTAAAGAAACAAACCAAACCAAGAAAACTAAAATCCCTCAGTTCACCGTCAAACGCAACTGGTAGGAGATTTGACTTTCTTAAATTACTCACCTGTTGTTGTGGAATGTGGAAAGGATGAACTTTATCCTTCATATGTGCTCCACATGTGCACATGTAAAATGTTTGGTCTCAGTTGGCATCTGACTTAGTTCATTTTAATGTCAGTGACTTTCAGTTAATTATTTTCACCTAGTTTGTTGTTTGCCTAGTTTGTAGTCTGAAGTTTATGTTAAGCTTGACAAAGCAGCTTATTGTTTGAATTAGTGACTCAAACCAGTCCAATTGTTTGGAACAGCGGACCTGATGCTTTATTTGACTTGTGCTTTTGTTTGTTTGACTATCTTATCATTTACTTCTTAAGTTAAACAAGATATATTTGTTTATTTGTGATTAATGCTAAAACTTAAAGGTTTATTGGCACTTATGCTAATGTAATGCTAAGGCATTGTTAGTTTGGTTGCATTCAAAGTTAGTTGTAATCAGTAATGTAATTAGTAATAAATTGGTACTTTATTTATGGATTTTGTGAAGGTTATCAACCTGAAAAAGAACTGAATGACTGACTGAACCCCTTCACATCAAAATCATCAAAACAAACTTCAATAAAACAAAAAGGGGAAAGCCTTGTTCCGAGTTGTTCCTTGCTGACTGGGCTCTTTCAAGTAGAGCATTACTGAGGGGAAAAATCAAAACCACCAAAACTTGACAGGCATCCAGACTTTCCTCTCCAGAAACTGCACTGTTCTCATGCTCACTACTCTTCTCTAAAGCCTGGACACACACTAACACTGCAATCTTCTCCGTCAGAGAGCTAACTAATCTGCACTTATCACAAAGTTAATAAAGTTATCGCTAACGACGGAGGAAGAATGGCTAAACATCCTGCACTCAGCACACTGAACAGGCTGAAGGTGTGCCATGATAAGATTCATGTAACTTAATCAAAGATCTGTTGATATTAGAGCAGATGAGATGTAGATAGCCTCCACTTGTGGTCTTTACAAAAAAAAACCTTCCGGTCTCAGCATTCTACCAAAAAAGAGAGGGAAAAAAAAGAGGGGAAAAAAAGGAAGTGAACGTGGAAAATACAAAAAGGAAAGCTACAGTACAATAAAAATGAAGATGATAATGGAAAATTATTTGTAGAAAAAAGGTTAAAAAGATTAATTGGATATGCTCCTTAACCTCAGTTAAGGAGAGATATGCTCCTTAACCTCAGTGTACTGATTTGATGGAATGTGACGATATGGTAAATTCACTAGACTGACCTACTTGATTCTGTCAGTATAGCCTAGGTCATCATCATGAACAGCAAAAACTTCAGTGTATCTGGCCAACAATGCTTTCAGCTCTGATTGTTGTTCACTGGTACCACCTAGGTCTAGCTTGTCAAGAATAGTCTGAATCAATAGACGTGTTCAGTACTTGCGGAAATGCGGTGAAACTTAACTTCAACTCGAGGTTCACCATTTCAGCACTCTACAGCAGATAAAACACCAAGATGTGTCGTAGGGTGCAGCCACACACATTGAGAGATTCACTACTTGCACAGACACTGTAATACTATCGGACTCAACCAATGTGGGCAGAAGTCAAGTCAAGTTTGTTCCTATAGCGCTTTTAACAATAGACATTATCCCAAAGCAACTTTACAGAATCTGAATGACCTAAGACCTGAGGCAATTTTATCCTTAATCTATCCCCAATGAGCAAGCCTCTGGTGATAGTTGCAAGGAAAAACTCCCCCAGATGACATGAAGAAACCTCGAGAGGAACCAGACCCAAAAGGGAAACAATCCTCACATGGACAACAACAGAAAACATGATTATAACATTAACAGTTTTAACATGAAGTCAGTTTCATTGATGTTATAACTCTTCATTAATGGAAACTTGAGTGCATAAATGTTCATGACAACCACAGTGCCAAAGTTAGCAAGCCAACTGTAGTCCTCAGCCAAAAAAAGCATTACTGTAAGTGTCCAGAGTGCCTTCCAAGTGTGACTTTCAACTGTCCATATGGGGCTGTTTTACACAGGAGCAATGTGATGAGACTCCAACCAGACATAGGGCATCAGGATGGATCAGGCAGGTCCGAGGAGCAGAAGAGGTCAGCACCTCGATCCCAGGACTGACATGTAATTCAGAGGGACAGATTTGGGGGGAAGAGAGAGAGAAAGCACAGGTTGTTAGGTATGCCAAATGTCACCTGAATAAGTAGGTAGAGTATACATTTTGTACTGAGTACAAGCAGGGACTCCAGCAAAACTAACTATGACAGCATAACTAAAAGGGGAGAGCCAAAAAGTAACACAGGCATGAGGGAGCCCCAGGACATAAAGTAGCCAGTCACTACACCATCAACAAACTCATGCAGTCCCATCTAATGGCCCAGCAAAATCCATACAGTTCTTTTGAAGGAGATCACAACTAATTGTAAAGGGCACAACAATGCTTTTGAAATGGCTGGTGGATTCACTAGCTGACATTCATGACATATCATGCACCACCTGTTAACATCGCTGCTAATGCCTGGCCAATAGAAAGGGACCATGAGATGATTCAGTGTTTCATCTTACCCTAAGTGCCCCACCATGGAATTATGATAAGCCGCATGGAACAAAAGTTCCCAACAGCTTTTTGGGACCAACAACTAGGTTGTTTCCTCTTTTCCTTTTGAGTGTCTTTCATCACTTGAAATAACCTGTCTTTAATAACCCAAAAATATAAGACAGTGAGTCTAACATTAGGCTGGACATTTTGACAATTAATTACTGTCACTTGGTCAAAAGTGTGTCTCAGGCTTTCGTCTTGTGACTGCTCCAACAGGAAATCCAGAAGGGCAATCCCTGCAGAGAGTGTAGAGGTGGAGTCCTCACCACCATCCATCTTCCCCTGATATGGAACTAATGAAATTGGCCCTGAGACTGCTTCCCTAGAAAAGGCTATACTCCCCAGAGTTTCAATGCTGCATGACCCATCCACAAATAAATGCTTTACCAATGCCTGAAACCTTGGCCAATTTTTTTCCCCAGAATTAGTGGATAGGCGAGCACTAACCACTGCCTCCACACTATGCTTTTCTCCCCTGAATTCTACAGTGACAGGCACCAGTGGATATTCGTGAACATCACTGTGTACATGCCTCACCTTCACCAACTGTGTATTTCCCAGTGCCCTGTATTGAATGAGGATGAACTGAAATCTGATTGCACCTTAAGTCCTCCACCAAGGCCTGATGTATACTCCCTTGAAAATGCACTGCCACTCTATACATTCCTGCTTGACTGGGGGAAGCCTGAGGCATGTCAGACACGTGGCTCAGAATCCCCACTTCTTGAAGGGGATGCTGATCCTGGAAATGCCCAGCTTTCCCACTACACCTGCAGACCTGCCAGGCTTTGTCCTGGTCTTGGTGAGCACAGACAATTCCATCTGTGGAGAGAGAGGGAGTTTGTAGTTTTTCAGCAACAATTTTACTTTACGCACTCTAGGCTCACACAGATGTGTGTGTGTGAGCGCACACGCATGCACACATGGTGCTGGGTTGCTTAGATTTCTCTCTCTCTCTCTCTCTCTCTGGTTGTTGGCTTCTCTCTTTGCAAGAACACAAGAAAGAAACAAATACATTGCCTGAAATATGACACAGGTGAGACTCATCACATGCTACCTACTCGTTCTACAGCAGCTACCTGTGGGCAGCATGGCAACTGCTGATGGGTGGCATGGTGGTGTAGTGGTTAGCACTGTCGCCTCACAGCAAGAAGGTTCTGGGTTCAAGTCCAGTGGCTGACAGAGTCCTTTCTGTGTGGAGTTTGCATGTTCTCACAGTGTTTGTGTGGGCTTCCTCAGGGTGATCTGGTTTCCCCCACAGTCCAAAGACATGCAGTTAGGTTAACATGGGGCAGCCATGGCCTGAAGGTTGGGCTGAAGTGCCCTTGAGCAAGGCACCTAACTCCCAACTGCTCCCCGGCCGCTGTAGCATAGCTGCCTGCTGCTCTGGGTATGTGTGTGCTCATTGCTTATGTGTGTGTGTGCAGGTATGTGTTCACTGCTTCAGATGGGTTAAATGCAGAGGAAGAATTTCAGTGTGCTTAAGTCTGTGCTTGAGTGTAGGTGTGACAAATAAAGGCTTGGCATGAGGAAATTGTTGAACAGTTTTGATAAATTTGGGTACTTTTTGTTTGTGAATATGTCTGTATAATAAAAAGAAAATCATACTTTGGCTTGAAGATATTAAGTTTATCTTCTTGTGTTGAAAAACTTGCATTTTTCATACGAAATACATTGCGGAACTGAGTAACATTTAAATAATATTGGCTGGCATCGAGTCAGATATATATCAGATACATTCCATTCAGTGAGCATGAGTCAAAGACAAGTTCAATATCATGCTAGCTGAATGGAATATATGCCTTTCTCTTTGAAAATTCTCTCAAAATCTTCAGTACTTCATGAAGCAAACCTGGCAGCCATGTTTGTTTACAAATTGTCACAGTTGCTCGCTAGTGTGGAAGGTTTACGTCTCGGATGTGTGACGTCATGTTGTCTTGAAACATAATGCTTCTCATTTAAACCAGATTGTTCTAGTTTGCTCTCATTTGTCCACAAAACATTTTTTCAATAGCCTTCTGGCTTGTCCACGTGATCTTTAGCAAACTGCAGATGAGCAGCAATCTTCTTTTTGGAGAGCAGTGGCTTTCTCCTTGCAACCCTGCCATGCACACCATTGTTGTTCAGTGTT
>JAPEIY010000008.1:52048495-52059831 GCA_026122135.1 Cathorops aguadulce | reverse complement strand
GCCTCATTCCAGGACAAAAAAGGAAAGTGTACTTTTTACTCACTTAAACTTGAAAACGGGTCAATTTTGACCCGAACGCAACAGAAGGGTTAAGCTTGTGGCTCTGAACTGCAAAACCCTGCACTGAAATATGTTGTCTTTTTCAGAAGGCAGGTGTTTATGTTTCTGAACGAGCCAAATCTGGACATTTCCTTCAGTGTGGTATGAAGGGAAGTTCTATATGCTTTATATGAATATGGGAAGCATGAAGTGTTTTGACTGTGGGGATATTGGGCATAAAAGATCCACCTCAGATTAATGAGGACACAGGTCCAAGCACTGCTCCTACAGGTCACAATGTGGACACATCAGAGCCCAGGAGCAGTGACTCCGAGACTGCAGATCCTCACACAGAGGATGATGCTGTGGTTTGGCAGAGTGGCTCAGCTACCATGGATAAGTGCACAGCAGCAAGAGTGTGCAAGAAAGTGTGATTAATGAAGTGGTTGTGGAAGGGGTCATTCAGAAGGTACAGCTGCTGGTGATGGAGATAATGAAAGTGTTGGTGAGAGTGTAGTTCAGGGTGGACTGAATGGTAGTACTGCTGTTAAGAAAGGGCTTGTTGAGTATAATGCTGAGGATATGGAAGGTGACAATGCTTTTTCTGATATGTCAGATATTGCATCCCAGGTTGGAGATGATACTAATTGATGCTTGTTACAAGAGAGTAACCTTTCTTATTTTTATTTTTTGGACGAACCATTTGGAAAAGACTGTTGATGTTTGTGATTTTTTTTTCTGGATGTGAGTAAATTAGGGAAGCATTACGACCTATGAAGAATTAAGTAAAAAGGAAAGATTCAGATGAAGGAAAATACTGACCAAGTTAAGAAAAGGGAAAGCCCCTGCTTTGCAGAAAGTATCTAAATGAGCACGTGACCAAGGATATTCTCCTTCCTCTTTTCCCTATCTCTTTTTTTCCTTATAGAAGGGTGGTGTCCTTAAATATTAATGGGGAAGGGATAGAAATGGGTAGGCGGATGTATATGCAGAAGTGATATTTATTAACAGTGAAGGAGATTATATACAAAACGTGAAAACACACACAGGCAAACAGTCCAAATCAGCAGGCTAGATCCAAAACTTTAAACAGTCAAAGCATCAGGCGAGGTGCAAACAGGATATCACAGGCAAAGCGAGAACGAGAAACAGGAACTCACAACCACAGGTAGTAAGGCTCGATAATGTGTGCTGCCGTAGTGTAATACTTCACACTGATCGGTTTTGAGTTGAGCTTCTTTTAGGGATGCTCCCACTCGAAGTGA
This sequence comes from Cathorops aguadulce, assembly GCA_026122135.1. Classification (NCBI taxonomy): domain Eukaryota; kingdom Metazoa; phylum Chordata; class Actinopteri; order Siluriformes; family Ariidae; genus Cathorops; species Cathorops aguadulce. Next base: position 52,058,527 of record JAPEIY010000008.1, on the reverse strand, counting down.
TTTGGCATCCTACAAGTATTTGAACTGCTAGTTCTCATATTGTGACCAAGCACACACATTAAATACGAGTTTCTTTTTCCCAAAATTAAATTAATTTTCCAATAATAAACCTATAAATGTCATCATAAAATTCTTTATGTAACAGTACATTTTAATATTAATTTCTAATTGTTTATTTCTCAGTTTTTGAATAATTTTATCATGAAAGTTTGGATATTTGATACAATCTAGAAACAAGTATTTGACATTTTTATTTTACACCACAAGTTGTATATATTGATTGGAGTTTTTTTTTTTTTAAAGGAAAAAAAAGGAAGTGTATCATTTAAGTAGACATTTTCCAAATCTAAGTTTTGTAATTATTCTTTGTTTGTTTCTGTTTTTGTCAGAATATGTGGTATGTGTTGTAATATTTGGTTCAAGTTGGTGGAAGAATCTACCAGTTTGAGAGTAATCCCATCTGTCTTGCCATATTGTAAAAATAACATCTTTATGTTTTTTGTTATATCAGTAGTGGTAAAAGGGTAATGAATGTCATAATAGGTTTTATTTACTGATCTTTTGGCCAATTTATCAGCCATTTCATTTCCTACCCATATGAGCTGGAATCCATGCAACAAAAAACAACTTTACCACCCATAAGATTAAACTGATACATAAGATATCGGAAATCTAATGATTCTATATCATTATCTTCCTTTTGAATTTTTTGAAGGACAGACAAGGAGTCAGAAAATATCACACTTTGAGGGAGAAATTTATCAATGAAAAGTTTCAAAGCCTTTGTAATTGCTATTAACTCAGCTCTAAAGATAGTACCGTTTGAGATTTTATAATCTTTTGGAATGTTTAGACTTGGAATTACAATGCCAGATGCACAATTGAGAGCTTTTTTTGAACCATCAGTAAATATTTGTAAGTGTTGATTGTATTGGAGTTGAATGTGTTCTAATGCTGATTGTAATGTGTAGCAACTATTATCCTCTTGTTTGGATATTTTAGAGACTAAATCTAAGTTAACTTTTGGAGCTTGGGATTCCCAGAATGGAAAAAGATCAACCAAAGGATAACAAGCTAGAACTGGGAGATTGTTAACCAAATCTACAACTTTAGAGAATATAGGACAAAAGTGAATATTAAAGTCACAATTTTGTTCTTCTAGAAAACATTTTAGAAAGGCTAGATGAACTGGTCGAGGATGAAGTTTAAGGCTAAGAAGTCGAGGAGTTGTTCATTTGTAAAGGGAAAACAAAGAGGTTCACGTTTCAGTAGCTGGAGATATTATTCCCACTGTGAGAGAACAACCAGTGAAGAGTCTAGGTAGGTGGTACAAGGGCACACTGAGTGGCCGTCACCAAGGAGTAGAGATCCTGAACCAGGCGGAGGAAGGCCTTAGGATTATTGATAAGACTAAACTACTTGGAAAGTTCAAGGTGTGGTGTTTTCAGTTTGGACTGTACCTGAGGCTGATGTGGCCCCTTATGATGTATGAGGTTGCAGCTTCAAGGGTTGAGCGGATTGAGCAGAGATGCAGTGTTTATATACGGAAATGGCTTGGACTTCCAAGACAGCTTAATAACACGGCACTGTATAGGAAGGATGGTCAACTAGAACTACCTCTTGCATCTATTTTTGAGGAGTATAAGGTGGTTAAAGTGAGAACAGTAATGATGTTGAGGTACTCAAAGGACCAGGCCATTCGAGAGGACCATCCAGAGGTGCGTACTGGTAAGAAGTGGAATGCCGAGGAAAGGGTAGACAAGGTGATGAGTAGTGTGAGGTACTCCGATATTGTAGGAGCAGTTCAAAGTGACAGGAGGGGATTAGGTATGCATAACTTCAAACCATTTTGCCAGAGCAATGACAAGGAGAGAAGAAACGTGGTTGTGAATGAGGTAAAGTGGATGGAACGGCAGAGAAGGTATGTACACCTGGTGCAGTGTAGTCAACAAGGGTAGTGTCTAAGGTGGGAAGAGCTTGTAATTGGAAGGAAGTTGTCCTGGAAAGAGTTGTGGGCATGGGAACTGGCGCGACTGAGCTTCTTGGTGAGGGTGACTTATGACATGCTTCCGTCTCCAGCGAAGCTTGTACATTGGAAAGTGTCTGAAGACAGCAAGTGCCAGTGTGGACAGTGTGGCACACTGCATCATATCTTGTTCGCCTGCCCCATAGGTTTGAAAGATCGGGTCATTGTAGAAGCTATTGAAATGAAGGTGGATAGTCTTCATGGGGAGTTGCAGATGAAGGAGTGTCAAAGGAAAGTTGTTTCATCAAGAAAGGAGCAACAAAACCATCCCCAAAGAAGCAAGTAGTGGATGAGAGGTGGCAGGGAACATGGAAAGTGGAGGCAGACCTGGGCAGTTCCCTTGTCTTTCCAGTTGTAACAACTAGTCAGCGTCCAGACTTAGTGGTGTGGAGTGTTGATCACTTGCCTGGCATCCTGCTTGAATTAACAGTGCCATGGGAAGAGAACTTTGGAGAGGCAGAAGACCGGAAGTACAGGCAGTACGAGGAACTGATTGATGCTTGTAGAGATGCTGGCTGGAATCCAGAGTATTATCACCTTGCTGTTGGTTGCCGTGGTTATGTTAGCTGAGAACTGGTAAAGGTAATGCATGGTCGGTTGGCATTTACTACTAGGGAATTGAGAACATTGGTAGCTGCGTTGCAACAGGCAGCAGACAAAGCTTCGTATTTCATCTCCCTGAAGCGGGACAACAAAGTGTGGTTGGGCTAGTATTATTTGTAATATGTTTAGCTTATTATGTCCCAGTCAGCACCAGCTTTTCTGAAGCTTCCTTAGGGAGGGGCCCCGCCATGGCAGAAGGCAGTTGAGGAGTAGGGGCCAAAACTGGCTGCCATGGTTCCTCCTGATGACTTTATTAAGCTGGATCCAGGATTGGAGCTGCTGGCTGGGGAGCACCGCAGAAGTGTTTCATTATTCCTCTTCTAGAAAACATTTTTTTGTTGGATGATCATCAAAAGATCTATATTTAATTGCACTTTGAGTGTGTTTGAATTCTCTTCTTAGATCCAAAGGCATAAGAGCCAAAACAGAGATAGTACACTTAAGAGCACCAGTGCTGATTCTAAGGCATTGATTTTGAATAACATCTAATTTTCTTTTCCTAGAAATACTTGCAGTATCATAAACTTCACAACCATAATCAAGACATTAGAGATTTATAGAGAATGATCATTGTTTCTTTGTCAATACCCCACTTGCTGCCACATATAACTTTACAAACATTTATTCTTTTACGATATTTAGTTATGAGATAATCAATGTGAATTTTCCATGCAAGTTTGGAGTCAAAATAAAGACCTAAAAATTTTAGTTTTTTTAATTTTTAAATTTACCATTATACATCAATTTTATATCACTTTTTACCTTTATGGAATAAAACCACAGAGGCTTTGCTTTCAGAAATTTTAAAAGCCCATTTATCACACCAAGATTTAATCAAATCTAAAGCCTGTTGAATGTGTTTCTGTAGCAAATTTGTTTTTCCCAGATTTCCAAATTGCTGTATCATCAGCAAAAATAGAGAAGGATACATTAGAAAGGACAAGGTAATTTATACAAATCAAAAACAAAACTGGACTGATAACACTTCCTTGTGGAACACCATTTGGAACTTCAAATAAAGAAGATAAAGAGGAACTTACTTTGACTCTAATTTCTATCAGATGAAAAGGAATTAATCCAATTAAAGATAGAACCAGAGATACCAATATTATGTAACTTATATCCTTCCTCCATGCCATGTCATACAGTATGCCTTTTCTATAAGAAAGACTGCTAAGACTTTATGCCCTCTTCCAAAACTTTTAATATCACTAAGTCTTAGATGATCCAAGGTACATCTTTTTCTTCAAAATCTGGATTGGTTTTTGTTAAATAGTTTGTTTAACACAGAACCAATTTAAGCGATTAGTGACCATTCTTTCAAGAATTTTATAGAAGTTTGAAGTTAAAGCAATAGGACGATAGGAAGCAGGCTCTGATTTAGGGTTTCCAGGTTTTAAGACAGGAGCAACTTTCCAATCCGCACTGATAGTGCATCAGCACAGTCCTTAAATAGGTGCACATATAGCTCCTTAATTAAGTTCAGGTGCGCGTTGTTAACGGCGTGCATGCTGGAGTCCGTTCGACTCGCGGGCAGCCCGGGGCGCGCCTTCAGGTGCACGTGCCATAGCGTGCAGGACTGACGAATGGAATTTATTACGAAGAAAAATCTTGGTCATATTATTGCAAGAAACACATAGTGAAAAAGAGAAGGAAAGAGACTTGGGATTATTGTGGGAGAGACAATATGTTTTAAGTCATGGGTCAAATGTAAGTGCAAGGGTAGCAGTATTAGTCTCTGCATGGTAACAAATATGAAATTATGTGCGTTGGAGCAGGGATGGGTTTTAATAGTCCAGGTGAGTATTAAATATGTTGGCTTTATTTTTGTTAATGTTTATGCCCCCAATTGTGGTGGTGATCATCTGAGACTGTTCCAAAAAATTAGATACCTTAAAGCAGCATGATAGTAATTTAGTCTTTGTAGTGGGGGGTGATTGGAACTGCACTCTAAATGTTACCATGGACAGAAATGGAGAAGAGTGTCACCCACCGGCTGTAAACGTGCTCACAAAACTAGTCAGAGAATATAATTTAATTGATATTTGGAGAGAAAAGAATGAAAATGTGAAACAGTACACATGGGTCAAAGTGAATGATAGGAGAGTTAACGCAGCTCGGCTGGACTGGCTGTCTGTTAGTGTTAATAATCAGGTGTGCAGAGTTTTTATATCACCTTGTTTTTTTTTTTTATCTGGGGCCATATTCACAAAGAATCTTAAGGCTAAAAGTAGCTCCTAACAGGCGAATTTAGGAGAAACTCCTAAAAATAATGGGCGTGTCAGTTGTAACTTTAGGACTCCTAATTTTTAAAAATAAACTTATTCACAAAACATTTTAGGCCTAAAAGTAGCACTTAAGTCTGGGAGAGCTTAGAAGTAGCCCAGAGGACTCCTAACTCACTAAGACCTATTCACAAAAAGTCCTAAAATGGCTGCTGTCATTCCATGACACAATGTTTTAGAGACGTTAGATGATAGAGAATTATTAAAAAGATACCGAATAGATCGTGAAGGGATAGAAGTTGTAGCTGAGTTGGCGAGGGATGCAATAATGTCCCCAACCAACCGAAACAACCTGATAATGCCAGAGTTGAAGTGTTTGTCAATACTCCGGTATTTGACTATGGGGAAAATACAGCTCTACAATGTGGACAATTTAGGACTATCACATCCATCAGTAAGCCATTCCATCAATCAAACCATCAACGCACTCTGTATTAATAATTGTATTAATATAATTGTTAATATTTTAACAATATTAAAAATATAAAGTTCTGAACAAGTTAGAGAAAGATTATCAAAATATTCCAATTCTGACCTATTTTTGTCTTATATGCCTGGCACATTACAATTAATTATGGGTGGCAGCCAAGAGGTGTGTGTAACCCACTAGTTGTACAAGAGCAGTGTTGTCTCTTCTCCCAAAGAAAGGGGATCTTGGGCTTTTGTGCACTGATTATAAGATGCTTTCAAAAATTCTGTCTAACTCGTTGAGATTACATGGTCATACTTATTCATGCAAATCAATCTTATTGTGTGCCTGATTGCAAGATTAAGGACAATACTTAACTTCTCCATGATGTGATTGAACTGTCTGAGAGCAATGTAAAAGATTTGGGATTATTGTCAATAGAACAGGAGAAAACATTTGACACAGTTGCCCACACTTTTTTAAAATCTTGAGGGCTTATCAAGTCAAGTCAAATCTATTTGTATAGCACTTTTAACAACTGACATTGTCACAAAGCAGTTTTCCAGAAAATTAAAGGCTTTAAACATTAGCTTATTTTATCCCCAATGAGCAAGTCTGTGGTGATGATGGCAAGGAAAAACTCCCTCAGATGACATGAAGAAACTTTGAGAGGAACCAGACTCAAAAGGGAACCCATCCTCATTTGGGTGATAACAGATAGTGTGATTATAAATAACTCACTTCTATAACTGTCCTATAGAGTCACAAAGTATAACTGTGAAACCAGGAAAATCATTATAGCTTTAACATGAAGTCTGTTTTGTTGAAGTTGTGTATGTATGTATGTAAAAAATAAATTTATATTTTATTGATATGCTGCTGTGATCTGAGCCCTCAAACAGTATTTCATTGTATAGTAATGTGCAATGACAAAGTATCCTATCTCTCTCTATCTATCCTGTTCATTGATGGATACTTGAGTGCAAAACTGTTCATGACCACTGCAGTCCTAAGGTTATGTCAGTTGTAGTCCATCATTGCAAAACTGTGTCCAGAGCCATCTTCCAAGTGCAACTTTTGACTTCCACAGGAGTGATGTGATGAGACTCCAGCCAGACATACGGCTTCAGGATGGATCAGGCAGGTCTGAGGAGCAGAAGAGGTCAGCATCACTAGTGTCTCATGATCAACATGTAACTCAGAGGGAAGAGACAGGGGGAGAGAGAGAGATAGTTTTGGGCAGGGCAGGAATTTCATGAGGGCCCTCTCAATTTGGCCTTGTGCCCTTGGAAAAAAATATCTGCCATAAGGCCACAGTGGCCTTGATGCCCTGGAGTTTTGTGGTTTTGTAGTCTGCCTCATGACTGCCAATAGGCTTTAAGATCACCTGCGTCTATTGAGAAAAAAATACGTCTTTTGATGACATTCTGGATTCTTATTGGACAACTCCTCAGTGGTGGATCAGACTCAAGCCTGGCATGAACCGCTCTGATGTGCTATAATGACACCAATCTATCACCAGCCAACCAGGAGACTTAATCAAACGTGTCCCCTGCCCACTTGTGTTCACATCTGAGACATTGAATTTTCACAGAAGGAGGGAAGAAGTTGACTGAGGTAAGGCAATTTTAGGTAAGTTTTACAATTTTTGAAGTGAGTGATGGCTTCATAAGTTTAGATGTGTTCAATATTTTCTTATCTTCAGACATAATAGTGTAGATGTTTCTTTACCTGCTTGATAGTTTCGACTAAGAGTCTAATCTTCCTCAGAAGAGTAATTAGTCTGTAAATTAAATTATTATAGACGTGAACTTAAAATCATTGTTTTATTTTATGGCCTTGGCGCCCTGGCTTTTGACCTTTGTACCCTCAAAAAATTGACAGCACAAAAGGCCAAGTGGCCTTGCCCCTAAAATGATGAGATTCCAGTCCTGGTTTTGGGGATAGTTTTGTGGCATGGTAAAACTGCTATACACAGGGGTTTCAATAATGTTAAAGATTGGTGGTGGGCTTAGTTATCTGTTGATGGAATGTAGAGTCATTAGACAGGGCTGTACTTTTTCAGGGCAGCTATACAGTTTTGCTATAGAACCACTGTAATGCAGTTGAAGAGTTGAATTCAGTGCAGGGATCACAGCCTATAGCACATTGTGCATATGCTGATGACTTTATTTATTTTACTTTTTAGAAGAGAAGACATACAGGCACTAAGCAGGAATTTGGTCATCTATGAAAAGACTTCCTTGGCAAAAGTAAATTGTGGCAAGTCAGAGGGTTTGATTATGGGGCTGTAACGGGGGGTCCACCATGATTACTAAGTGGCTTGCAGTGGGGCAAAGCAGGCATGAAGTGCCTGGGAGTCTATTTAGGTACTAAGGGCTATCAGGAAAAAAAAAACCTAGGAGGGAACAGTGGAAAAGGTGTGCATCAAGTTGTCTAAATGGACCAGGGTCTTGCTCCAGCTGGTTGCCAACAATCTTATTGCTTCCATGCTCTGGCACACATTTATGACATTGAACCCACCAATCTCTCCAGTGGGAGAGATACAGAGAAAACTGGTGAATTTCTTCTAATCGGGGAACACTGGACCAGGGCTCCTGTTCTTTACTTACTAACACAGGATGGAGGACAAGGTCTAATTGACCTTCACAACCAAATAAAGGCCTTTCAAATACAGGCAGCACAGCAGCTATTGTACCAACAGGACCTGATGTTGACTGGAACAGCATGTGTACTTTTAAGGCATGTAGAGCAGTGTTTTCCAACCACTGGGCCGTGACCCATAAGTGGACCATGAAGCGCCATCTAGTGGGCCACATTTTTTTTTAAGTTGAAGTTAATTCTTACTCATTGTAGGGGTCAATTGCTGGATTGCATCTGACATCATATCCACCTCATTAAGCTATGGTCACACTACAGAGCACAATGCTTTGCAATGGGTTACTGATGAAAATGAGGTATTTTGGTGGCGATGCATGGCAATATACAGTACACGTGAGCTAAAAGTTGTCAAATAGTAGGTGAACACTTGACTGTCAAGTGGAAAGGCTTGAACTAGACCGCAAATCTGGGCTACAGTGAGGTAGGGACCAACAGTCTTTTTCCCCATAAAGATTTCTCCTGCTGTGGAGAATCATCAAGAGGGGGAAGGATAACCACATTCTTTTATGGCCCTACAGTATTTGGAGCTTGAGGGAACATCTAAAAGGTCTTTGTATCAAACTTGTCAAAGTCACACATTTGAATTCACTCAGTGGACTGAAGGACTCCAAGTGGTCAGGTTTGTGGGGGCCAGGGTCTTCCCTATGAGGGTGCTGGAGGTCCCTGTATGAACCCCACATTGAGACGTGTACATCAGCTCTTCATTGGTGGATTGTACATGGGGCCAAGGCCACCAACAGACATGTGTCGCATATTGATTCCACTGTGGTGAAGGGTTGCCATTTCTGTCAGACAGAGGAGACAAACTCTTCATATTTGGGCCAAAGTACAATTACAACCAAAGGAAAAGAAAGTGTGTGTTTGAATTTTATATTTGCTCAGGCAAAAAGGAGCATCTGGTTGATAAGGAGAAAAAAGATGAAGGGGACAGAATGAATAGATCCTAAACTTCTGATAAAAGCCCTGGTGGTAACATGTCTCAGAATTGAGCATGCTTATTTTACGATGACTCATAACTTGTCTAGATTCTCTGAGGTTTAGGGGCAAGATGGTGTTTTATGTATTTTAACTCATGAGGCAGAGTTGGTTTTAAATTATTTTAAGCAATTTTATTACTTTTTAAATTTAGTAAACATGAATGAAATGAAATCATTTGTGCCAATGTACCACTAAAATTATTATTAAAATCTCTCTCTCTCTCCCTCTCTCTCTCTTTCCAGTTTTCTATTACATCACTGATGAAATCTGCAGCTCAGCCTGATTACATTTACTGCAGTAGGGAACTGTGTGTGTGTGTGTGTGTGTATGGTAATACAGGATGTAGAAAAGTCAAACTATTTCAGTGGAACACTTTACACTTCTGCTTTAATCAGAATCGTGATTCCCACTCGCTGTGTTTTCTTGGATTCCGGAGACGGAGATGAAACTGAGACGTGATCTCACTTCAGCTCTCTCAAGCAGCTACATAAATAATATTTGCTTGGTGAAAAAGCCAATATACCCAAATGAAAAAAGGGCATGGCAACATGGAAAAAGGAATTTGTAATTTCACTTTGTGTTAAATTCCTTCAGGTGAACTTTAACCCTGAGTGAAAAAGAAAATCACCACTCACAACTGAGTTTAGTTTTTATTTCTCTAGAACATGTCAGTTAACTCTGTAAAATTATTTACATCAAATATGTCAATTATTAAATATGTTTTTAAATCCTAAAAAAAATTCGCATTCGGATTGGGTTGCGCATGCGCATTCTGTGATATGCACTTCCTGGTTCCTGGGTTGTTTGCAATGAGTCTTTTTTCCACGAGTGTTGGTGTTAATCAGTAATCTTTTATATTTTTTCTACAAACAATTTTCCAGTATCCTCTTTATTTTTTTTTATTGTACTTTTGCTTTCCTTTTTGTACTTTCCACTTTTTTGCTTTCCTTTTTCCATTTTTTTCCCTCTTTTTTTTCGGGAAGAATGCCAAGCCCAGAAGCTTTCTTTTTTTCTCCTCCTGTGTAAAGACCACAAGTGGAGGCCATCCACATTGGATCTGCTTTAATATC
>JAPEIY010000008.1:52029166-52043599 GCA_026122135.1 Cathorops aguadulce | reverse complement strand
CCGTGGCGTCACGTCGCCACCTACAGGCCTGGCAATGTACTACAGCATTTTGGGTTGTTTCCAGTGAATCGAAACGGTGCCGTGTTTATGGAGATTTTTTTTAAAACGACAGCGTATTGGGTGAGACCACGTACTCGTGTGGACGGGGCCTATGTGTCAGCCCTGTGATGACCTGGCGACTTGTCCAGGGTATATCCTGCCTTTCACCCATAGTCAGCTGGGATAGGCTCCAGCTTGCCTGTGACCTTGTAGAACAGGATAAAGTGCCTAGAGATAATGAGATGAGATGAGACATGATGTCAGATAGGGTGGCACAGTGGTGTAGTGGTTACAGCCCTGTAGAATAGGATAAGTGCTTACAGATAATGGATGTCAGATGCAAACTTGGGGTGCCAATATTTGTATGCACAACAAGAGATGGATGATAGTCAGTTATTATACTCTTACAAAGTGGTGTGTGTTTTCAGTCGAGCTGAAAAACCCAACTTTGTCATCAGTAATGCAGAGGAAAAAGTTTTGTCACCCACAATGGATGGATCAAGTCATATGCTAGTATATACACAAGCCCTCAAAGCTGACACCTGTCAGCAATGCAGCAACAAGTATGCTCTCTCTCACAACTTTTTAATGTTTATTCATCATTCTGGCCTTTTCCTCTTCTGTCCCTTTCTCCTCTCTTTTGCCCTCCCTCCATCTCTCATACTCCCACGCTGTGATCCTCCAGCTTTCCCATCAGCCCCCTGTCATTACCACAGCCGATCGACCTCAACCGCTATCCAGTCGCCAACTGTGTATGTGTGAGAGAGGAAGAGATGGGAAATAATGGTGCATGAAATATACAAAGACCCTGGGACACTGGCAGCTGTGGTGTCTGAAAGTGTGTGTGTGTGTGAGTTCTGTGAGCCAAAAGTAGATCTAACAGTGTGATGATTGATAGCTGTCTAAAACTTTGACTCACTCGCTGGAGACTGAATTTCTGAAATCAGAGAAAGTCTGGACATGAAAAATGAATTTTCCCACTCGTGCTCTTTTTGCTCTCTCTCTCTCTCTCTCTCTCTCTCACACACTTCATAACTTTAGCTACATTATGCTAGTGTGTTTGTGTTCTGTAGAATTTCTCTGTCAGAAAAGGTTCCAAGATGAACACATTTTTTAAAGTGTATATCTGTCATTGTCCCTTCAGGATAACCTATTGGATAACAGGATAACAGTTTGCCATATTGTTCTATGTAGAACAATACAGCAAACTGTTTTCCTCAAGAACCCTTGATGGACATCTTCATTCTAATAGGTCACTCTCAACTTTCAAGGGTTCATTGGTTGTCCCTCAGGGGAAACCTGTGTAGAATTTTCCAACAATTTTACCTCACTGTACTAGAAAAGATTCCAAGTGGAAAGTATATCGAGTGTACTCTTGGCAGTTTCCTTAGATAAGTTTTTTTTTGAAAGCTAAGAACCCTTAATTATACACTGAAAACTTGAACCCTCTTTTCTAAGACTGTGCATTAACTCTTAAGTGTAAATTTACACCTGAACCCTTTGTGAGGTGTTTTTCAGTTATCTGTCTGACCTCTGTCTTTTGTTAAAGGTAGAATTCCACTGGAATCAGTACAGCAGTTTAGACCGTTAGTGCTTTAAGTGCATATTAAATCTGTAAAAATGTGACAGAAGATTTTTGTAATGCACCAGTTCTATTTTCAGTGCTTTTCGGACATGTCCTGTAATGTAACTATTTGTAATGATCGGACAGGTTTATTGTTGTGAATATAGTTAACGTTGTGGTACCTTAACGACTTAGCAGCCACTATAAACAACATGCTAAATAGGTTTGCTTCTCTTTCAATATCGGCTACAGAAAGCTAAAGGGTGTAACAGCTGTAACTACTTGTAACTAAACATGATACGTAGGCTATATTAGATTAAACACAACATCTACAAAGTTACTGACACTCACCCAATTCTTCCAGACCTGCTGCTTTGTGGTTGAACTGTCTCCTCAGTCACTTCAGCAGTTTTTGTCAAGCATGAGTCTGCTGTTGCGTTCTCTGATTGTGAAAATCTTGCTTCAGAAACAGAGGAAGTGTAAATTGGCAAACACATTGTGGCAGTGGGGGTGACCAAACATTGGTTTGTGAATGGAAGGCAGGGTCAGGGAAGGTGAGTGGCAAAGTCAATGCACTTGTTGTCAATTAATGGTGTGTGTATGTGTGTGTGTCTGTTGCAGTGACAGCAGAGAGTAGAAAAGGAGGGAGAGAGCGAAGAGAAGGGAGCTCTCCCGATCAGAACACGTGTGTGTGTGTCCATGTGTCCATGTCCGTGTGTGTCTGTCTGAGTAATGAGTGAAACATATGAAGCTGAAAAGCTATTGTGGTAAAAATGTGTGTGAACATCATCTCCAACCTGCTGTGATTCACTATTTCACCCACAATAGGGCTTTCTACAGTGGTGCCGAAACCTGGGAGATACTGAAGGGAACCACCCATGGAGTCCTCCTCATTCAAGGACCTCATCCATGCCCTCGCTACTGCCCAACAAAACCAGCATCAAGTGCTGATCACCTTCCAAAAGGAGCAGGAGCAATGCTTTGAAGCTTTGATACTGGCTCAGCAGGAAGATTGGCAGGTGTTCCGGCATCTGCTCACATTTGGCGGGGTTCTTGACCACCACCACCACAGAGGACCTTCCCCACATCACCCTCATGAAGGCCACACGATGATCCAGAAGCCTTCCTGGCACTCTTCAAGGAAGCAGCTGAAGCGTGTAGCCGATAGGGCAGCATGCAATGCGCCTACTCCCTTGACTGGTGAGGCACAGATCGCTGTGCAGCAGCTCCCTGCTGACAGCCAACTCATGTACACCGATTTGAAGCGAGCCATTCTGCAGCATGTTGGCCACTCCCTGGAACATCATCATCGGTGCTACTGGACGAGAACACTGGAGGAGGTTGGCCGGCCATTCACATTTGACCAACAGCTCCAGGACACCTGCCGGTGGTGGCTGAGGATGGACGGCTGCAACTCCAAGGGAATCCTCAACCTGGTGACACTGGAACAGTTCATCATGTGACTTCTGGAAGGAACAGCAGTGTGGGTCCAGTGTCATTGGCCAGTGTTGCTCTCTCTCCTTCCCCTTCCCCCCTTCCCTGTCCTGCTCCCTCATCAAGGAGGTGTAGGCTGTCTCCCCCTCAACTGGCCCATTGCACCCATGGTGTCCTTCCATGATGTCCTCCCTTCTGTGTCTTCTCCCCCTCAGATGACTGATGTCCATAACACCGGTGCAGAGGGGAAGTGTGCTGGTGCTGTGGGGAGCTGGGACATCTCCAAAGTCAATGCTCTGTAATGGAGGTGAGAGTGGTGGACCAGATCCTTGATGTACCAGAAACCACCCCTGATCAGGCCAGAGCATATACCGGTAAGTGTTCAAGGGGATACGTATCACGTATTGGTGGAGTCTGGCTGTAATCAGACCTCAATTCACCAAAGCCTGGTGCAAGGTGAGGCACTGGGGAGAACATAAGTGGTGAAGGTTTTGTGTGTGCACGGGGATGTTCACAACTACCCATTAGTGTCGATCCACATTCTATTTCGGGGGGAAAAGCATAGAATAATGGTGGAGGTTAATCCTCATCTCACCCACTGTCTGATTTTGGGGACTGATTGGACAGGGTTTAAAGGATTGATGGAACACATAGTGAAGGGTGGGTCCTGCATTAGTACATCGTGGGGAGATCCCAGTGTGGCATTGACTGGGGAAGCTGTCACAGAGCTGTCTACATCAGTACCACATCAGGATGATATTAGGATTGAGGTGCAGCTTATACCTCCTCCCTCTCTTGAGGATTTCCTGTTAAAGCAGTCATGAGATGAGACTCTGCGTTTGACCACATGAAAGTACTTGATGGTCAAATTCTTCAGCCAAATGTGATGCCTGCCTTCCTGTATTTTGCTGTTATTAAGGGTAGGTTGTATCGAGAGATGCAGGACACTCAAACTAGTGAACAGCTAACACAGTTGTTAATCCCTAAGGAACTTGTGTTCCATGCAGCTCACTTTAATCCTATAGCTGGACACTTGGGGCAGGATAAGACACTGGCCTGAATAATGGCCCAGTTCTATTGGCTAGGGATTTGTGGGGATGTCCGTCGGTGGTGTGCGGCATGCTGTGAATGCCAATTAGTAAATCCCATGGCCAGCCCAAAAGTGCCTTTGCACCCCCTCTGTCTAATTGAGATGACCTTCGAGAAAATTGGCATGGATCTTGTCAGGCCATTAGATCTGTCAGCATGAGGATATCACTTTATTTTAGTTCTGGTGGACTGTGCAACACGATATCTGGAAGTGGTGCCTCTCCACAATATCTCTGCATGCAGTATTGTTGAAGCAATCTTTTGTGTTTTCTCCTGGGTCAGGATTCTGAAAGAAATCCTGACAGACCAAGGCACTGCATTTGTCACGCACAGTGTGCGAGTCATATGAGTTGTTAGGGATTACATTTATCTGCACCAGCATTTATCACCCACAAACAGATGGCTTAGTAGAGTGGTTTAATCAGACACTTACAAATTTTAATTTGGAAATTTGTAAGTGATGAGGCATGTAATTGGGATAAATTGCTTGAGCCCCTGTTACTCACAGTACCAGAGGTCCCACAATCCTCCACGGGATTTATATGGGTGAAACCCTTATGACATTTTAGACATGGTGCGTGAAAATTGGGAGGCAGGACCTTCACCTAGTAAGAATGAAATTCAATATGTTCTGGACTTGTGCACAAAGCTCCACACCATCATACACCTAATACAGGAGAATTAGTGGCAGGCACAAGAACGTCAAACCTGGATGTACGACAGGAGTGCATGCCTTAGGGAGTTCACACAGAGACACAAAGTACTCATATTACTGCCCACGTCAAGTTCTAAATTAGTCACCAAGTGTCAAGGGCCCTTTGAAGTCACACAGAGAATCGGGGACATCGACTATGAGGTGAGGCAAATGGATGGGGGTGGGGCACTACAGATATACCACCTCAACCTGTTAAAATGTTGGAATGAGGGGGTCCCTGGGGTGTTGGCCTTGGTAGTTCTGGAGAGGGGGGAACTGGGGCTGGAGGTAAAAACAACAAAAGAAACCATTCAAGCTGTTCTGGTCCCTTGTGGAGACCACCTCTCCCTAGCCTAACTCACGGAGGTTGCCAAGCTGCAAAAAGAGTTTTACAACATGTTCTGGCCCCTTCCTGACCACACCCACCTCATGGAACACCACACTGAAATGCTCCTGGAAGTGGTGGTGTGTAGCCATCCTTATTGCTTACCTGAACACAAAAAAAGGTGGTTCAGGATGAACTTAAGGCCATGGTCAAAATGGGCATAACCGAGGAGTCACACAGTGACTGGAGCAACCCTGTGGTCCTGGTCCCCAAGGCTGACAGGTTGGTCTGGTTCTGTGTGGACTACAGAAAAGTCAATGCAGTGTCTAAATTTGATGCATACCCAATGCCTCATATTGATGAGTTGCTTGATCAGTTTGGTTCTGCTTGCTTTTTCTCAACAGTGGATTTAACATAGAGATATTGGCAGATCCCCTTGACTCCTCTATCCCAAGAAAAAAATGGCCTTCTCCACACTGTTTGGGTTACACCAGTTTGTCATGCTTACTTTTGGGTTATTTAGGGCACCCGCTATGTTCCAGCGGCTCATGGATAAGATCCTCCTTCCCCATGCTGCCTATGCAGCAGTGTACCTTGATGATATTATTGTGCATAGCAGTGATTGACCATGGCACCTTAAGCATCTTAGGGCTATCCTAGAGTCACTAAGGCATGTGGGTCTTACAGATAACCCAAAAAAGTGTATGATTGGGAGGGTGGAAGTATGGTATCTGGGTTTCCACTTAGGTCATGGGCAGGTGCATTCCCAAATTGACATCAGCTGTACTGGCCTCACAGAATGTCTGATTCCACTATCCAGCAAGTTAAACACCTACACACCAAGTCCAAGACACTGAGGGTAAAGTTGACTGTTTATGTGAACAGTGTGAAATTGAAAACACAGATACATACACCAATAAATTCATGATAATATGAATCTAATGAATACATTGAATGCATAACGAATGAAGAATATATGCTAACAGGTAGCATGGTAAGTATCTAATGTTTAGCTAGGTAAACTCGTGTAGATTCTACATTCCAAGGCACAACATAACTTAATCTCATTAATTTCTGGTTAAAACATCATAACCAAGATTCACATTAACTAATGTTTTACTTTTTACTTACAGGGAATGCCTTCAAAATGCTACCAACAAGGAACACAACATGATGTTTCTCACTCTGCTTCTAACTATATATTCACTCTTTGACTTCCTGATAACAAACTTCCTGTTCAGTGTAAAAACTAAATAAATGTCTCTTTGGCAAAGCCAGAACACTCCCCGCCTGGTATCTTTAAGTTATCATAACTCACTAATAAAACATTACTCTGGGGATAAAAGGAGCACTAGTTCTGAAATAGATCCTTATTGCTCCTTGCTGAACAACCTTGATCTCAGCCTTTCTTACACATTCGTCTTGACTTGGGATAGTCTTTGTGATGACCCCCATTGGCCATTCATTCCTCCTGGCCTGCTTCTCCTTGAGTAGGGTGACATTCCCTTTGTTTGATATCGGGTCTCTTATGTTGCCACTTCTGCCGAGACTGTAGAGTGCTGAGATACTCTTTCCACCATCTATTCCAGAATTCATCAGCCAGCAGCTGAACATGTTTCCATTGGCTCTTTTTTTTAAAAAGATTTTTTTTCACCTTTATTGGATAGGACAATATAGAGACAGGAAATGAGTGGGAGAGAGAGAGACGGGGAGGGATCAGGAAATGACCTCGGGTTGGAATTGAACCCAGGTCCCCCGATTTATGGTATGGCCCCTTATCCAACTGAGCCATGATGCTCCCCATTGGCTTTTAAGCATCTCCCTTGGAGAGCAGCTGCTTGGAAGGAGAAGGGCTGTACCTGTTTTCTGGGTCAGCAGAATGGAAGGTGACAGAATATGGGGATGCTCAGGATCAGACAAGACAAGTAACATGGGACGATCATTGATTATGGTCCCGACCTCAGCCATGAACGTGGTCAATGTCTCATGTGTGAGATGCACATGTCTAGCTCGCAGCAGCATGCGATACAGTATGCGTCGCACCACCCCAATCATTCTTTCCCACACTCCACCCATGTGGGATGAATGGGGTGGGTTGAAGATCCATACACACTTCTAACCCTGCAGGTAGTTCTCAATCTTTTCCTGTTTTGCAGTGCTGATTCTCATTTCTCTGCATGCATCGATGAAATTTGTTCCACAATCTGAGTGTAACTCTTTGGCTGGGCCACGAAGAGTGAAGAAATACCTCAAGGTGTTAATGAAGCTAGAAGAGCTCATTTCTTCCACAACTTTGATGTGGATGGCTCTTCTACATAAACAGGTGAACAGTGCTGCCCATCTCTTACTATTAACCTGACCACCACATGTTTACCTTGTGAACACCTCCCATGGCCTGAACATGTCTAACCCCATGTATGAGAAGGGAGGTTCTGCTTGGAGACAGTCTGCAGGGAGGTCACTCATTTGCTGCTCTTCAATTTTACCTCTGAGTCGTCTGCAGGTGATGCATTTATTGATTATCTTACTAATGCATCTCTTGGCTCCTATTATCCACAAGTCATTCTCTCTCACCACACCCTCAGTAAAGTGCCTTCCCTGGTGCTGAACCCTCTCGTGATGTTGTCGTCCAAGAACTGTGGTGACATGATGACTACCAAGTAAGATGATAGGGTTTGTTTGCCTCAACTCAAGGCCTGACTGATTGATGTGTCCACCTACTCGGAGCAGACCACTGCTGTCAACAGAGGGATTCAGTTTTATGACTGTGCTTTGTTGGGAAAGGTCATGCTTTGCAGTGATGCAGCAAAACTCCTCTGCATAGACTTCCTGTTGAACAGTTCTAATGATGCATTTATCTGTCTGTTCCAGCATAATACCAGAGATGGCTATCTTGCAGAAGTGCCACCCTGCACAGTCTCCAACATTGTCTGGGTGAGCAAAGTAGTGGGCTATGTGATGGAGTCTAGCCACGGTGCCAATAAGAGATTTCCAGGTGGAAAACCATTCCCATCATTTGGAGTCAAGGAAATCCCCATTAACCTGTGTACACATGGTTTTTACCTCAGAACGGATCTCTGCATCATTTCCACGGTCAAGAAGATCAAACCCAGAATGCTACTCAGGTGACGGCTTTGACTGGAGGAAGAATGAAGGTCCAGTAAGCCAGAAGGTGTTGTGGAGTCTTGAGGCTGGAATGCAGTGTGAGCCATGATCAGTGGGATTCTATTCTGTTGGCACATAATGCCATTGTTGAATCCTAGCTCTGTTGTCCCTTTGGTGCTGGTAACCTCCAGGTAAGCAACAGCAGAGATGGCCCTAAGAGATGTGTCTGAAAAGACACATAGCTCCATGCTTTGGTTCTTAGAAGGGGGACTAGATGAGTAGGTGCAGGGCACATGGATGCTGCTGAGATGTTGGAGCAAGGCCCACCAGTCCATCCATCTTTCATGCATATCCTCAGGGAGGGTGCAGTCCCAGTCAGAGGTCTGCGTGGATAACTCTCTGAGCAGTAGCTGTCCCTGGACGGTTACTGGAGCCAGAAATCCTAGTGGATCAAAAAGACTGTTCAGTGAATGGAGAGCATGCCCCTGGGCCTTCGGCTTGAGGAACGTGAAATGTGAAGTAGTCGGCCATGATATTCCACCTCACACCAAGGCTTTGTTGATCAGGTAGGTCATCCTTAAACAAGTCTAGGTCCTAGAGGTCCCTTGTGTGATCTTGTACCGGGAATGCATCCATCACTTCTGGTCTGTTGGAAGCTATCTTGTGAAGCTGGAAGTTCGAGGCTGCCAGCATTTTTTTGGGTCCTGGTAAGGAGATCAACTGCTTGATCCACAGTGGAGATTGACTTGAGGGCATCATCCACATAGAAATCCCATTCAATGAACTGGTGGACATCAGTGCCATATTGATCTTCTCCCTGGCAAGCAGCTCTTCTTAGCCCATAGAAGAGCAACTGCGGGTGAAGGGCTGTTTCCAAAAATATGCATCCTCATTCTGTAGTCCACCACCTCTTTGCTCGGGTCATTATCCTGATACCAGACAAAGCGTAGAATGTCCCTGCAGTCTTCTCGCACTAGAAAGCAATAAAACATTTGCTGTATGTCGGCAGTGATCACGACAGAGTTCTTCCTGAATCTTATGAGGACGCCCAGCAGGCTGTTGTTCATGTTTGGTCCCAAGAGAAGCACACTGTTGAGGGACGTGCCTTCATACTGTGCACTAGAATCGAAAACCACCCATACTTGTGAGGGCTTCTGTGGGTGGTAAACACCAAAAAAGGGGATATACCAATATTCTTTGCCCTCCTGTATTGGTGGTGTGAGTTCTGCATGGTGGCTATCTAACACGTTCTGCATGAAGTCCATGAAATGAGATTCCATCTCTGTATTTTAGTTGAGTGTGTGATGCACAGACTTGAGGTTACTCATGGCATAGTGTCGATTGTTGGGCAGGCATTTCTGTGGCTGGCAGAATGGTAGCAGAGCCACCCAGCTGTTCGCAGAGTTCTGAAAGAATTCATTTTCCATCGTTTCAAGAAACAGAAGATCTTCCATTGATGGCGCAAGCTTGTGGTTATTTTTGGTTTGGAGGAAAACTGTTTCACCCAGGATTTCACTGTCTGTGCTTCAGAGTCTCTCCTTTCGGGTGTAACCAATGCTGGAGCTGATTGGGGAAGCAGAGTTTCTCTTTTACTGTCACATGGAGGCTTTCACATGGAGGGAAGTGGCTTGGCCTGCCATTCTACAGGATGTATGTCTTCATACTTGTGACTTCGGAGGGCCTGTGTGTACTGTCCAGGCACACATCACCAACGATCACCCACACAAAGTCCAGCTTTTGTGCGTAAGCCACATCATGGGGTCCACTGATCTGTTCATGCACTTTGTGCGCTCTTAATATATCTCTTCCCAGCAACAGCAGGATCTGAGCAATCGAATCTAGTCGTGGTATTTCAAGGGCTATAGCTCCTGAGGTGGTGGTGGCCATTTGCAGCAGCCGGAGTGGGAATTTTGTCTCTATTATTTGGAATCATGTTGCACTCCAAGAGCATGGGAAGAGAGAGACTGATAGCACCATCTGCAGATTCGATGGTATATTCTGTAGCTCAACAGCCAGTCGCTTCGCTCACTCTGGAACATGTTTTCAGGGTGTACAGGAGTGTGGAGCTGTTAACTCTGAACATATCAAAAAACTCTGAGCATGCCAGTGACCTATGCTTTGGTCATCAAGCATGGCGTACATTCTCTGACCCTTGTTGTGGTTGCCTGCTGGATAGCCAGTCACAAGGCATATTTTGGAACATGACTTGCCACTGAAATCTTCCCCACATACTTCAGTGCAACTAGTTGTGACAGCCACTTCTGAAGCTTCTTCTCTCTCCCCGCCATGCTCTGTTGGGGGAGGAGAGGTCTTGGGGACCCATAGAGCTGGGCCTGGGTGCAGGGCCATTGGGTGCCGATCACTGTTGCATTCAGAACATTTGCTTACCCCCTCACAGTTTCAAACTATGTGTTTGTTTGATGTGTAGCACTTAAAACAGATATTGAACTCCTTTTAATGTTGTCTTCCGTTCATCCATAGGCTTTTCTCTGAAGCCGTGGCACTCCTGCAGGGGGTGTGGTTTGTGATGTATGTATTGCTTCTCTGGGTACTCATCAGAGGGAGCGGAATTGGAGGAATAAAATATGTCCGTTTTATGCACAGAGACTGTTCTGCGGCCATTGTTGTGACTCTCACTGAACTTATCTGTTGTTTGCAGCATTATAGGAGAGGAGATTAAAACTTGGGTCATTGCTTGCCTGTGCAGAAACTCTGAGAAGAATCAGAATGGTGGAAAGAGCACCCTACACTCTTGCTTGTAGTGCGAGCCCTCCATCACCCACTTGTCATGAAGTCTGTATGGTAGTTTCTCCACTATAGGGTTAATACCTCTTGCTGTGTCAAGATAGGATAGACCTGGTAGGTATCCTTCCTGTTTTGCAGACTCAATCTAATCAGCAAATCAGACAGCTCTCTAAGCTTGTGGTGCTCCTTGGTTGCTATTCTGGGGAATTTTTCAAGCTTTGTGAAAAGAGCGCTCTTTATAGCTTCTGGTGACCCATACATCTCCTCTAACCTCTCCCATATAAGACATAATCCTGCAGCTGCATTCCTCGCATTTACTGATCTAATGCACCATGCATGTTCAGCAGATTCTGATCCTAACCATCTGATTAATAAATCCATTTCTTCTCCTGCTTTAAGATCTAGATTCTCAATAGTGTTAGTGAATGAGCCCTTCCAGGATAAATAATTTTCTGGCTTGTCATCAAACCTGGTAAGTTCTGATGACAATAGCTGACTTTGTGCTAGATATTTTGCTAAATCAGATGTGGTTTTGTCATTGGGATGTTGTGGAGCTCTGGGTGTATAAGGACTATAGCTGTTGTGCTGGGGCCTGCGGGTAGGTAAGCCTGTATTCTGTAGCTGGCTGTTCAAGGGCTGGGGGTAACTCTGTCTACCTGCATGACCATGAGTGGTCCCTTCTGCAGGATGGCTAGGTGTCCAATGGCCCTCTGGAGCTGGAAGGACTTTTTCCTGTTCATCACACATTGATACATAAGGGCTATATCTGTGGGGCATTTCCTCGTCTGAGCCTCTGAGTGAATGTCTGCTGCCACTAAGGTAGCTATGTTTTTTAACATATTCTTCAGTACATTGCTGTGCACTTTGCATAGGCGTCAACTGTGGTTCAAGGTAGTTCTCATCTTCAAAGACTGCAGCTGCAGTTTCCATTACTGCTGCTTCCGCCATAGCGGCGTCTGCCTCCTTCTCTCTTTCTAAAGCAATGAATGTCGCCTCCAAATGGGCCTTTTCCATCTTTATTTCTATCTCTTTCTGTGAAAAGGTGGCCCTGGCGTGTGCAGCCTCAGCTTTAGGATGCACTGTAGCAGCTGCTAGAGCGACCTTAGAGGAAGATTTACTTGAGAGGGAACTTGCAGATTGGGCTGATGCATTTGTTTCATTCATGACTGAAGTGGATGTGTTGTACCTCAACCCTTGCTTGTGATATTACAATCGTCATACTGGTTCGGGCATAGAGCATGACACGGCAGTCTGGACATCAGTAGCTCTTTGCAAGTCTCCCTTTTCACTATACTGGCCTCACAGAATGTCTGATTCCACTATCCAGCAAGTTAAACACCTCCACAATAAGTCCAAGACACTGAGGGTAAAGTTGACTGTTTATGTGAATAGTGTGAAACTGAAAACACAGATACATACACCAATAAATTCATGGTAATATGAATCTAATGAGTATGTTGAATGCATAAAGAATGAAGCATATACGTTAACAGGTAGCACAGTAAGTCACTAATGTTTAGCTTGGTAAACCCATGTAGATTCTACATTCCAAGACACTATAAAACTTAATCTCATTAATTTCCAGTTAAAACGTCATAACCAAGATTCACATTAACTAATGTTTTACTTTTTACTTACAGGGAATGCCTTCAAAATGCTACCAACAAGGAACATAACATGACGTTTCTCACTCTGCTTCTAACCATGTATTCACTCTTTGACTTCTTGATTACAAACTTCCTGTTCAATGTAAAAACTAAATAAAAGTCTCTTTGGCAAAGCCAGAACATCAGCAATTGCAGCCTGCCTGGGGCCTAAGACCAAAAAGTGGGTGAGAGAGTTCCTGGGGTTGGCTGGCTACTATTGTAGATTCATATGTAATTATTCAGACGTCACCAGCTTGCTGACTGATCTCACTAAAAAGGGAGCACCAGATCCGGTCCAGTGGATTGAGCAGTGCCTACAGGCTTTCACCAGGGTAAAAACTGCACTGAGTCGGGGGCCACTCTTACACTCCCCAGACTTCTCTCTCCCCTTTATTTTGCAGATGGACACGTCGGACAGAGGACTGGGGGCCATTTTGTCCCAGGAGGTGGATGGTGAGGGACATCCCATGCTGTATATCAGCCGCAAGTTCTGAATGTGTAAGAGTAAGTACGGCATCATTGAAAAAGAGTACCTGGTCATCAAGTGGGTGGTCCTCACCCTCTGATACTACATACTGGGGTGCCCTTTCACCCTCTGTTTGGACCATGCGCCCCTTCAATGGCTACACTGCATGAAAGATGCCAATGTGTGGATCACTCATTGGTATCCCGCCCTCCAGCCGAGGTGGTCCACAGGCCAGGGATGCAGATGGTGGTGATGAACTTCCTGTCCCATCAGGGAGGGGAGTCCGCTGCAGACCAGATGGCTCCCTGGCCTGAGTTGGGCGGTGGGGGTATGTGGCAGCAGGGGTGTGGCCAAGCATCAGTTTGTGAATGGAGGGTGGGGTCAGGGAAGGTGAGTGGCAAAATCAATGCACCTGTTGTTAATTAATGGTGTATGTGTGTGTCTTTTGTAGTGATGGCAAAGGAGAAAGGGAGGGAGAGAGCAAAGAGAAGGAAGCTCTCCTGACCAGAACGTGTGTGTGTGTGTGTGTGTGTGTGACAGTAATGAGTGAAACATATGAAGCTGAAAAGCTATCGTGGTAAAAAATAAGTGTGTGAACATCATCAGCACTCTAGCCACAACAGTGCTTTATACAGAGTTCTTTGGTTGTCACTATGGGAGAATCCTCAAAAGTTCTGTGTAGAACAAGTGTTTTCTGATCGGAAAGGGTTCCAAGTAGAAACCTTTTTTTTAACGCTAAGAACCATTAATTATCCAATGAACTATTAAAGGTCCAGTGAAGAGGCCTTTTTTCAAAGTGTACCAAGAATCTTCCTATAGGGAGTAGAACCTTTATTGTAAGCTGAGGACCCTTAATTATCCATTAAACCCTTAAAGAACCCAGTGACACTGTTTAACATGCTGCTACCTTAAAGAACTGTACATAAGAAATCTAAAGTGAAGCTGAATATCAGTGTCCTTAATGAATAAATAAAAGAGAAAAATCTGAAGCATTAGAATTGATGTAAAAATGATTTAGCTTCCTTTTGTGTGTTTTTGTTTATTACATTCTGCACTCATATATATATACACACACACACACACACACACACACACACACATACATATATACACACACATATAGCTACATTCATATAGCTACAGCTGCATGAACAACACCAAACAGATCATCGATAATCACAATAAGTGCATATTACACTCAAAAGACAATAAAGACAGTACGAAAGCCGACAAAACATGCAACTGCCGAAAAAAGGATAACTGTCCACTCAGCGGTAACTGCCTTCAATCATCAGTCATTTATCAAGCCACCGTCACACAGAACGA
>JAPEIY010000008.1:51661648-51674920 GCA_026122135.1 Cathorops aguadulce | reverse complement strand
AACGGATTACAGTTACTCAGAATTTGTAATTTGATTACGTAACGCCGTTACATGTAATCCGTTACTTCCCAACACTGGACAGCTGTGGAGTTCTTAATGAGATTGTTTAATAAGATCCTAGAGAATGAGAAAATGCCAAATGAATGGAGAAAGAGTGTGCTAGTCCCAATTTACAAGAATAAGGGAGGTGTACAGAGCTGCAGTAAATTACAGAGTGATAAAACTGATGAGCCACACCATGAAGTTATGGGAAAGGGTATTAGAGGCGAGACTGAGAAGAGAGGTAGCAATCTATAAACAGCAGTATGGGTTTATGCCAAGGAAGAGCACGTCAGATGCAATTTTTGCTTTAAGAAATGTTAATGGAGAAGTACAGGGAAGGCCAGAGAAAGTTACATTGTGTGTTTGTAGACCTGGAGAAGGCATATGATAGAGTGCTGAGAGATGAGTTATGGGATTGTATGAGAAAGTATGGAGTGAATGAGAAGTATATTAGAGTGGTGCAAGACATGTATGAGAACAGTGAAACAGTAGTGAGATGTGCAGTTGGAACGATTGAATGGTTCAAGGTGAAGGAGGGACTCCATCAAGGATCTGCTTTGAGTCCTTTCTTGTTTGCCATAGTGATTAATAGCTTGACGGATGAAGTGAGGCAAGAGCCACCATGAACATGATGTTTGCAGATGATATTGTGATAGGTGGTGAAAGTAGAAAGGAGGTTGAGCTGGGTTTAGAGAGATGGAGGTATGCATTGGAACAAAGAGTAATGAAGCTGAGAAGTAGCAAAAAATAATACATGTGCATCAATGAGAATGGGGATGAGAGTGTAGTGAAGATGCAAGGTGTAGACAAAGAAAGTTGGTGAATTCAAATACCTGTGGTCAACTGTGCAGGAAAATGGGGGCTGCGATAGTGAGGTGAGGAAGAGACTGCAGGCAGGGTGGAGCAGTAGGAGAAGGATTTCTGGGGTCATTTGTGATAGGAAAGTCCCAGCAAAAGTGAAATATAAGATGTATAAGACAGTAGTGAGACCAGCTGTGATGTATGGATTAGAGACAGTACTCTTAACAAAGAGACAGGAGGCAAAGTTGGAGGTGACGGAGTTGAGGATGTTAAGGTTTGTGATGGGAGTGACAAGGTTGGACAGGATAAGGAACAAGCACATCAGAGGGGCAGCACATGTTGAGAGCTTGGGAATTAAGCTAAGAGAGATGAGTCTGAGATGGTATGGGCACATCTTGAGAAAAGATGCAGAGCATGTTGGAAGGAGAATGTTGAGGATAGAGCTGCCAGGCACACAAAGGTGAGGAAGGCCAAAGAGGAGATACAGGGATGTGGTGAGAGAGGACATGAAAGTGGCAGGTGTGGTAGGGAAGGATGCGTAAGACAGGGAGCAATGGAGATGAAAGATCTGCTGTGGCAACCCCTAATCGGGAGCAGCCAAAAAGATGAAATAAAAAAAATTAAAAGCTATAAGAACAGTAAGTCATAAGAATTAGAAAATCACTACCAACCATTAAAAATTAAAAATCACATGACCAGCCTCATTTATCCAACAAACATCCATTATTCCCTATATTGTACAGAACTTTGAAATATCGCTAATCAAAACATAAGTGTTTGAGCCTCAGTCATGCTCCCAACATCCCCCTCACCATGCCCACCACATTCGTTGTACCAGTCCCAAGGCTGTTATTTTTTCTGGTTTTGCAGCTGGCCATTTTTGCTAAACCTGATAGGAAATTCAGTAAACATAATTTCCTCTTCTTGGCAAAGCTATATTTAGGCCCCCATAAACATTTTTGGGAGAAAACTCCTCCCCTAGGTCCCTAAACCACACCTCCAACAGTCCAAACAAGTTATCTAACCTGACTACAGTTCAGAAACGAGTGCTCTGCATCTTCATCCTGACCACAAAAAGAACACTCCCTCACTACTGCAGGAGTGTGCCACAAGTCTGTTCGTAGCTATGGCCTTGTGGATCACACGCCACTGTAGGTTGGCAGTTTGTTTCTCAGTGGGGGGTTTGTACAGGGCTTACCAGCATCCTTTCATGGAGAAGTCTGGCCCAAACAAACCTGACCACCCCAAGGCCTTCAGCCCTCTCAGTGCTGCCTGGTGAGTCACTTTGACACAAGCAGTATAGATTGCCTTCTTTGACAGACTCTCAAAACTCCTCAGCACCAGAGCTTGAAAGGAGAGGAGCATGTCCCCATCCTTTTCTTATGGATGTTCCACAGCTGCTGAAATGGTGAAGGGTGGGCAATTGCTGCTGCGCTCCCTTATCTGCATGTCAGGCCCCTCAGGCAGCGCCTCTTGGAGCTCATCAATGAATTTTCCTACTAGGCGAGAGGACCGTAAGCCAGTGAAGTTTTTTTTTATGAACGCCACCGATTTCCACCCATTGTCCTCCCTCAGCTGGGCCAGTGTTGGGCACCTGCTCCTCCACAGAGATGTCTGTACACTTGCTGAGTTTAACAGTCTTGATAGAAACCATGGATTATACAACAGAGGCTCTCTGAAAATCTACTTCTCTGGCTGAGAGAGGCTCCTGTGAACAGTACATACCCACTGCCATGTTCGCAGCATCAACTAGTAGAAGTTGGGAAGGCTTCCTAACTTCATCTGCTTTGTGTTCAACAAGAGCAGCTGCCAGGTGTAGCCAAGGCCCTCCACTTTCCTCAGGAATGTGTTCACTGTTTTTTTTTTTTCCATACTGCATCTTCATTGTACAGCATCCTCTGCACTGCCTGCAGCTGGAAAGTGGAGATCTGGCTGTGTATGTCGATCAGGCCCTGTCTCCCTTCTTGTACTGGTAAATAGAGCACTGGTGCCCTAGTCCAGTGTTGGCCTGACCAAAAAAAGTTCATGAGTCTCCTCTGCATTTTGCATAAGAGGTCCACAGGTGGTTCCAGGACACCAAGTTTGTGCCATAAGGTTGAGGCAACCAGGTTGTTTGTCACCAAGACCTTCCCCCTCTAGGACAACTGAGATGATATCCAATTCCATTTTGACAGCTTGGCAACCATCTTCTGTACTGGAACCAGATGGCTCCATCCACCTTCCACCTTTACCATAACTGAAACATCAGAGTACAGGAGCTTAACCCATGAAATAAAAGACTCCCCAAATCCAAATCTTTTAAGAATGTCTAACTCAATCAAAAGCTTTTTCTTGATCTAGTGACAGAAGACTCACATTATATTTTTCCATGATCCCAATGTCTATAATATCTCTGATTAAACACAAATTGTCCATAATAGACCTGTCAGGCACACAGTATCCTTATGAGCAAGCTTTTTTTTTAAGCAAACACAACCCCTTTCAGTCTATTTGCCAGACACTTTGTTAAAGTCTTATAGTCCAGGCAGAGAAGGGAAACAGTTCTTGAGTAAACCCAAGTCTCCTTTCTTCGGCAGCAGTAACGGAACAGCACGCTGGCTGCTGCTGAGCAGCAACCCCCTCCTGACACAGTCCTTCATCATGTTGTGATAGTCCTCCCCCAGCACTCCCCAGAAGTGCTTGTAGAACTCAGCTGGCAGTCTGTCTATTCCCAGTGCACGTCCTGCTGATTGCTGCTGAAAAGCTTGTGTAAGTTCTCAGAATGTGATGGTGGTGTCTAGGGTCTACCTCTGCCTTGGGCTGAGCTCTGGTAGTCCCTGAAGGAGTTGAGCTGTGCTCTCTTCATCACAGTCACCAGTTGCAGAGAGCTCAGAGTAGGACACTGCCAGCTTCCTCCATTGTCAAAGACCCATCAGGTCGACGAAGATGCAGCATTTGTTTCTGTTGTGCAGCCTTCTGCTCAAGTTTGAAAAAGAAAGCACTGGGAGCGTCCATGTCAAGTTTGTTGTATAGCACTTTTAACAACAGACATTGTCCCAAAGCAGCTTTACAGAATCTGAATGACCCATGACATGAGCCAATTTTACCCCTAATCTATCCCCAATTAGCAAGCCCGTGGCGACGGTGGCAAGGAAAAACTCCCCCAGACAACACAAGGAACAAACCTTGAGAGGAACCAGACCCAAAAGGGAACCCATCCTCACCTGGACAACAACAGACAACATGACTAACATTAACAGTTTTAACATGAAGTCAGTTTCATTGATGTTATAACTCTTCATTGATGGAAACTTGAGTGCAAAAATGTTCATGACAACCGCAGTCCCAAAGTTAGCAAGCCAAATGTAGTTCTCAACCACCAAAGCATTACTGTAATGTCCAGAGTGTCTTCCGAGTGTGACTTTCAACTGTCCACATGGGGCTGTCCTCCACAGGAGCAATGTGATGAGACTCCAACCAGACATAGGGCATCAGGATGGATCAGGCAGGTCCGAGGAGCAGAAGTCGTCAGCATCTCAATTTCAGGATTGACATGTAACTCAGAGGGACAGATGGAGGGGGGTTGTAAATATCCCATTGCCATCATGTGTGACACTGAAAAAATGTTTCACAGATTTCATGTCAGTAAGGGAGACCGAGATTATCAGAGGTTCCTGTGGTGGGCTAATGGCGACACAGACACAGAACCTATAGAATATCGAATCAAGGTTTATCTCTTTGGAGCATCATCTCCAGGCTATGCCAATTATGGCATGAAATATCTTGCCAGCCTGAAGGATGACGAGTATCCTTTAGTTGCTAGCTTAATCAAAAATAATTTTTATGCAGATAATGGGCTTGTAAGCCTGGAATCTGTTGACATGGCAATCAAACTGGTGAAGGAAGCTCAAGCTATGCATGCTAAAGGAAAGCTGCATTTCCACAAATTTATTTCCAATAATAGAGTTGTACTGGTGTCTATCAGTGACACTGACCATGCTGCCGAGGTGAAGAATGCTGATCTCACTTATGACAAACTCCCAGTACAGAGTGTGTTGGGGGTTAGGTGCAATGTAGAGAGTGATTCTTTCTCCTTCAAGATCTTGCTTGATGAGAAACCAGTTACACGACGTGAAATTCTCTCAATTGTGGCTTCTGTGTATGACCCTTTTGGATTCTTGGCCCCATTCCTTCTATTAGGCAAGAAGGTGCTAAAAGAGATGTGCCAAAAGGGCACTGGTTGGGATGAACCGCAACTCAGTGAGTTCTGGCCAAGGTGGGAGAGTTGGCTGAATGATTTGATAAACATCAAGAAGAAAGAGATCCCAAGATGCTTCACACCTCCAAACTTTGGAAAGGTCCTGAGAACTGAACTAAATAATTTTCTGATGCTAGCAGTCAAGGCTATGGTCAGCACTCATACATTAGATTGGTCAGTTAAGACAAGGAGCATTGTGACTTTTTATTATGGGGAAAGCGAGAGTTGCGCCTTCCAAGGCCTACGAAGTTGCGCCTCCATACCAAGGCTAGAGTTAACCACAGCTGTTATCTCTGCTGCTGTGAGTAATGCACTAAAGGAGGAGCTAGAGGTCAGAGTGGACCAGGAATACTTCTGGACAGATTCACATGTAGTCCTTGGTTATATCAATAATGAAGCTAAAAGATTTCATATCTTTGTTGCTAATCATGTTCAGAGAATTTGGGAAACCACTGATGTAAAACAGTGGTATTACATCAACACAAAGGAGAACCCTGCTGATCATTAGATTGGTGAGTTAAGACAAGGGGCCTCAAAGTAGAAGAGCTGATAAACTCAAACTGGTTCATTGGGCCTAAGTTTCTTTGGGAGAAAGAAGTAGTTAGTAAGCGAGGAACTTTAGAGCTACTGGTGGGAGACCCTGAGATAGAGGCAACCCAGGTCTTGAAGACTGATGCCATGAGGCAATTTGACTTTCAACAGCAATTGGCACAGTTCTCAAAGTGGACTATGGCTATGAATGTCATTGCTAGTATCCAACGACTGGTGCAGAGAGTTAAGATGATGGAACCTTTAAGTGTGGAGGAAAGAAGGAGGGCCATACTCACTCTAATCTGGCTCTCACAGAAAGATGCCTTCAAAAAGGAGATTCACATACTTTGCCAGGAATCAGGGAAACTGCCCTGCAACCACCCATTGTATCAACTTGGTCCACTCCTCCAAGATGGTGTACTGAGGAGGATGACTGAGGACAGTGTCTGCACCTCTTGATTTGAGACACCCAGTAATTCGTCCAAGAGGCAGTGTCACGTCTTATTTTTGCACACCACCATGAGAAAATGCAACATCAGAGAAGAGGACAGACCTTGAATAAATTAAGAGCCAATGGCTATTGGATTATTGGTGGCAGCAAAGCCACCAATAATCAGTACATAAGACAGTGTGTTCCCTGCAGGAGAGCTTGTGGGCAGGCAGAGGAACAGTGGATGGCAGACCTTCCCAGTGATTGCACTGATCCCTCCCCACCATTTACCTACTGTGACATGGACTGCTTTGGTCTGTTCTATACAAAGCAAGGTTATAAGGTATATAAATGTTATGGTCTTCTTTTCATGTGTCTGTTCTAGTGCCATTCATATAGAGATGTTGGAAGACATGACAACCGATGCTTTTATTAATGCCTTACGGTGTTTCATAGCCATCCGTGGAGCTGTTAGACACATTAAATCAGATCAAGGATCAAACTTTGTTGGGGCAAAGAATGAGCTAGAGAGGGCCCTGAAAGAAGTGAGCAAAGAGAGAGTGGCAGAATATCTGGTAGCCAAGCAGTTTGATTTCTGTCTGAATGCACCAAGTTCAAGTCATGCTGGAGGCATATGGGAGCAGCAGATTAGAACAGTGAGGAGTGTAATGGGCTCAGTTCTGGCACATAATGCTGGGAGACTAAATGATGCTTCTTTATGTACATTCTTCTATCTTTACATACATTCTTTTATGAAGCCATGTCAATAGTAAATAACTGCCCACTTACTGTAGATGGACTCGGTGACCCCACAAGTTTGGAGCCACTGACTCCAAACTACCTCCTCGCTATGAAGTAAGTCTTCTATTCCACTCCCCCCACCAGGTACATTTGTCAGGGAAGATCTTTATGCAAAAAAAATGGTAGAGACAAGTACAGTATTTGTGTGAACAGTTTTGGTGTAGATGGAGGAAGGAATATCTTGCTAATATATCCCTTAGGCAGTGATGGCATGCTCCAAGAAGGAATGTGCAGGCTAGAGACATTGTGATTTTAAAGGATGAGGAAATCCCTTGTAATGAATGGAAGTTGGCCAGGGTTTTTGAAGCTTGCAAAGATGATGAACTTGTGCGAAAAGTTAAATTATAGGTTGGGGAGCGTAGGTTAGGAAAAGGGGGTTGAACGTCTTGCCAAGCCATCTATTATTGAACACCATTTTCAAAAATTGATAGTTCTTGTAGCTAAAAGGTAAAGAATTTTGTCCTACCCCTTTATAAGACTATGATTAATCATATATCTTCCAGTCCTATGCTGTTGTCATTGATCATTTATGTGGAGGTATTTTAGTTGATATTGTAATATGTAATTTGTGGTAATGCATATTTCATTAATTTTGTATTTTAACTGAAGAATGTTGGATGATTATGAATTATAGTGTGAATCATACTGTATATGAATCATGTTTATTTCATGTACTTTGAGTTCTTAAATGCTTGGAAATTACCATTGATTATTTGATTGTGGGGTGGCATGGTGGTGTAGTGGTTAGCACTGTTGCCTCATAGCACGAAGGTTCTGGGTTTGAGCCCAGCGGCCGGTGAGGGCCTTTCTGTGTGGAGTTTGCATGCTCTCCCCATGTGATTTCCTTCAGGTGCTCCGGTTTCCACCACAGTCTAAAGGCATGCAGGTTAGGCTAATTGGTGGCTCTAAATTGACCGTAGGTGTGAATGGTTGCCTGTGTCTGTGTTAGCCCTGTGATGACCTGGCAACTTGTCCAGGGTGTACCCTGCCTCTCGCCCATAGTCAGCTGGGATAGGCTCCAGCTTGCCTGCAACCCTGCAGAGGGTAAGCGGTTATGGATAATGGATGGATGTAGTTTTAGGGTTCAGGTAAGAATGAGGTTTAGGGTAGGATGAGGGTAGGGGTTAGGCACTTAGTTGTGATGGTTAAGGTTATAAGGTAAGGGGCTAGGGAATGCATTACATCAGTGATATATCATGTATACGTCAGTGAGTGTCCCCACAAAGATAGAAATACAAGAATGTGTTTGTGTTAGAAGAAGCCTTTATTTGTCACATGCATCTCTGTATTTAACCCATCTGAAGCAGTGAACACACGCATGCACACACATACAAGTGAGCAATGAGCACACACACACAGCAGTGGGCAGCTATGCTAACAGTGCCTGGGGAGCAGTTGGGGCACTTCAGGTTAACCTAACCATATGTCTTTGAACTGTGGGGGAAACCAGAGCACTCAAAGGAAACGCCACACAGAAAGGCCCCCGTCAGCCGCGAACCCAGAACCTTCTTGCTGTGAGGTGACGGTGCTAAACACTACACTACTGTGCCGCCCAGATGATTAATCCTTTAACATAATAAGGATATACATGTTACACTTCTGTTGATTAAAATGTCGCAGTATTTAGGGAGCTATGAGATTATTAATCAGGTGATCTATGTTTTCAGGGAAAATTTTATTTCTACATTGTTCCTGTTAAAACCTCTAAAGGTTAAAGTCATAAAATCAGCACAAAATATGCAAAATATTCTCTGTGTTAGAATTAGTACAGTATTCGTATAACTTGTTAAATACTAATAATTATCAAATTTAAGACATTGGTGCTAGCTAACCAGGCTGTCAAGGGGTTAGGGGCCAGTATACCTTCAGAGTCTGAGCCACCCTTACACGCCAACCAGATCCCTATGCTCTGCTACTACTGGTTGCTTGGCCCCTCTTCCTCTCCACTCCTGCCCAACCCACTCAAGACTGATATCTGTCCTGGTTCCTCACTGGTGGAATGACATGATCACCTACAAGTGCAGACTGAAGGCTCACCTCTTCAGGCTGCACCTCTCCCCTGCCTCCCTGCCCACTGTGTAACTGCATTTTGGTCTAGACCAACCCAGAATGTGTATGGTCTAGCCTGTGGTTAGTCATGTAAGTTCTCTATTTAGTTGCACTTTGTATGGTTTGGCTGTTTTGAGTATTGGTACTTCAACAGAATATTACACTAGGTATTGTTGTAACCTGTTCAGTTAGCACTAGAACTTTCTTGTCTAGAAGTTCAGCCCTTCGTGTACCTGAGTTTGCACTCGTTGTACGTCGCTCTGGATAAAAGTGTCTGCTAAATGCCATGTAATGTAATACTTCACACTTTTAATCTGAAATAATTCACACAGTCAGAATGTTGAGATTTATCTTTTTTTTCATTGATTGTGCAATTAATTATTCAAATTCTAAATCAGGGAGAATAAAACTCAAACAACTTTCACTTGTTTAACAGATCACTAGAAGTTAAGGAAGGCAACTCAGTTGCAATCTCCCTTACAGAGAAGTGAAGCACAAACTCACAAACCAAAGCCCGATTTCTTGACTTGAGGAAAACACTTGAGGCAGTAAATCATAAAATTCTGCTTGGAAAATTGTTTTAATATTTCACTCGTTGCTATTAATTAGATTAAGTTATTTAGGGATAAATAGGGATTATTCTTTCCTTCTGAAGAGCAGAATCTGACATATCTCCAGAAAAATGGATTAAATGATAGTCTTTATTCTGAGCTCATTGAAGGAACAGTGTCTAATTCCAAATCTAAGGGTTCACACATGTTACAAAAGTGAAATGAACTCACATAAACATCATGTTTTGGCAAGTTTGACATTTTTACTGCAGGAGAGCCAAAGCAGCAAGTCAAAGTCAAACATTTTTCTGGCCATTGTAGCTGTCGCTGCCGCCATCACTGCTTAAAGTAAGGACTACTTGCGCAGCTGGACGTCCACCAACTGTTTATACAGCAATATTCAGCCACTGCATAGTACAGCAGAAATGTTGAAGGTTGAAGCTGCACTTTGTGTCATATCAGCAACTTTACTCCGGAAATTACAACTCAGGAAATTATTGTCAGTTTTGTAAAATAAGCTTTGTGTGGTCAAGTGTGACTCAAGTGACTCAGAATGGATTAGGGTCATGCTTCAGTTTTTTGTCATCCAGTGGAACACTGAGATTGCAGGATGCCTTAGAGTTGTTCAGATGAAATACACATGTGACAGTTAGGTTTGTTCATCATGTCTTCTCAAGAGTTTCTACTTACTGTACGTGAACATTCTTTCTTTATTTGAAATGCCCAGCAATATCATTGGTATAAATCAGCCTGTGGCTGTTGGTGATTGAGAGTTCATTTGTATAAATGTTAAACAGCACAGGTGCTCCGACTAAACCCTGGGGTTTTCCATTTTCCATTTCTTAACCTTTTCCATGAGCTCATGACATCATACCTGCGTCTATGTCAAACCACTAATTCGACCACATAGAACACAAGGTGCTTCATAAATAAGTTTGTGTAGCCGATAAGCTGGAGGAAAACGCCTCTAGCTATTATTGGAAGCCATTTTTGATGGGTCTGGTCAGTACATAGATTTGATCAATGTGCTTCAGTCTTTTCTGGTGTTCCAGCAGCTTATAGCAAACAATCAATATTGATACTGTATGGGTCTGCAATGTACGGGTCTTTCCCTGGTTTTCTCAAGGTTATGACTTTTGCTTTTCTCTTCTCCACTCAAACAGACTTGTATTTGTTTTTAAAAATAAACAAAAAATATTCAAATGGACTGCTATGATGCCAAAATAGGTCTCCTTGCAACTAACTAGATAACATTAGTTAGTAGGACATGTAAATACAATTCTAACATACTTGAAGAGTATTTGTTTACTTAAATTGTGTGTTAGTATTTTAAAAATGTTCCTCCATATGTAGGAAATATGTCACAATGCTACAAATGTACTACAGTTCCAGTCAAAAGTTTGTACACCCCTACTAATTCATAGGTTTTTCTGTATTTTGACTATTTTCTATGCTGTAGAACAATACTGAAGACATCAAAACTATGAAATAACATCTGGAACATGTATGGAATTATGTGGTAAATGAAAAACTGTGGAAAAAAACAAAAATGTGTTTGATATTTTAGATCCTTTTAAAGTATCCAGCATTTACCTTGATGACGCTTTACACAGTATTGGCATTATCTTGCCCAGCTTCATTAGGTAGTCACCTGGAATGCTTTTCAATTAACAGGTGTGCCATATCAAAAGTTAATTAGTGCAATTTATTGCCTTCTTTTCAAATAGTAAATAATAAAAATACAATAAATAGCCTTATTTCACAAGTGTAGTCATCCATATTCTGTCAAGAACCACTCAACTAAGTAAAGAGAAATGTCATCCATCAAAAACATGTAGTGTCTTTTAATTAATAATAAAAATAAAGAAAAATCATTGAATTAGAAGGTGTCCAAACTTTTGATTGGTAGTGTACATGGTTATAAGTTTGTGGACACCTGACCATCACACCCATACAAATCTTCTTTTAGAATGGTTTCTTTTAGATGGTATTATTTAAAAAAAACATCAGAATAAGACTAATTATTCCATCAGAAGAACATTACATTCCAATAAACTCCCATTACACACCACCAGAAACCACAAAAGTTTTATACGTTAGCTTTATGACTTACATGGATTCCATTGTGTAAATATAGTGAAATGATTAAATCAATAATACTGTACTTTTATTTACAGCATCCAGCTTCAGTGAACAGATGCAATGTTTTGTATGTTTTCTTCAACATGTGTCACCTTTAACATATTTCCTTTCTCGATGCTCTGATTTCGGGTCATTAGTTATATGGCATCCGGGATGTGTGGTTTTGTGTGTGTGTGTGTGTGTGTGTGTGTGTGTGTGTGTGTGTACTGTAAAATATTTAGAGCATAAAGAATCATAACTATAAACATCAAGAACATTTCCAACCACCATGTCTGAGAACAGCTTCACTTGTTGTGTCAATAAACTAAATAGTTTCCAATCAACCTACATAAGTTTTCTTTTTTTTTTTTAATTTCTTATTTGACCTAAGAGGTTTGATTTGAAGTTTATTTTGTCTTAATTTTGTGTGTTAATTTTCTGTCATAGTCACTCTGGGGACAGGCTAAAGAATTACAACAAGCTTCCGTTTGGCTGAAAAGTTTTTTTTTTCTTCTTCCTCGTTAATTAGTTAGGACTTTGTTGTTGTTATTGTTGTTGTTTTTCCATTGCTTGGAATACTTGAGGCAATTTCTGAAGCTAATTATAATCTGGTAATCCTGCCACTATTTAATTATCTCATTGCTTTGTTTGCAATATTTTAGTGGCACTCTTAATGAGAGATTAAAAAAAAAACACAGTAATTATGGATGTTGTACACAGCTTAACAAAAGAACTTTAAAAACTGTAGTTTTAAAGAGTATTATAAGCAAAATAATTTGATATAGTATAATTTAAATGTACTACTTTAGATACTACCCAGAAATTAAGGAAAAATTAGGCAAACTTTATAATTGTCAGTAGCAGCGCAGAAAACCTGTGTTCGGAACAGCCTCCAAACATGGCCGCTCCAGACTACACTTCCCAAGCACCACAGCACCCTGCATCACCAGAATATTAACACCACCACCTGTTTCTTGTTTATCTGCAATCATCTCCCTATATAAGCTCAGTTCACTCACTCTCTTGATGTGAAGTATCATTCTGTGTTCCTGTACCTGACTTTACTGAGCCTTCTGACTTTCTGCCCGACCTCTCATTGTTTAGACTGCGGGAGATAAACTGGGGAAGCTGGGAGGACTCTTCCGAGACAAATCTTTTTCAAATTTCAGTGAAGATTTTTATTTGCAAAATTATACATGCTTCCATAAAAATCTAAAAAATGTTTATTTTATTTTGACATTTTAATTTATCCAACAATTACTTACAAAATTGTATTATTACTAGAACACCTACAAGTAAACGAATAGCTTTTTATGGTACCAAGTGTACTTCTGTAAAATAATAACTATACATGTTAGTATATAAATAAAAACCTTCACAGTTAGTATACTTGTCTAAATATTTACATTAATATAGCTAGGAAACTTTAAATTTTTTAAAATATAACACTTAAATTGTTTTACATAAGCTCAACACCATCCCAATTTTAATAAAAACATTTATATTGGATTAAAACCAATGAAAGATCTAAATAATAAGGTGGACCTGACTATTTATATATTATACTCCCATTTTAATTAATTCTACAAGTACAGTGGTGCTTGAAAGTTTGTGAACCCTTTAGAATTTTCTATATTTCTGCATAAATATGACCTAAAACAACATCAGATTTTCACACAAGTCCTAAAAGTAGATAAAGAGAACCCAGT
>JAPEIY010000008.1:51384676-51399470 GCA_026122135.1 Cathorops aguadulce | reverse complement strand
CCCGTAGTCAGCTGGGATAGGCTCCAGCTTGCCTGTGACCCTGTAGAACAGGATAAAGCAGCTAGAGATAATGAGATCTGTCTTTTTTCTCACAGTCAACCGACAATAGATATAAGGTCAATAATTTTTATTGTACTCACTATAAAATCTGAAATTTCACATTCTCTCTCTCTCTGTCTCTCACTCACACACATTCACACACGCTCTCTTCTCCATTGCTCTTTGTTGCACTTTTTCTCTCTATTGGTCTGTCTGTCTCTCACTCACTCACTCACTCACTCACTCACTGTCTCTATCTCTCCCCATTTCTCTGTTTGTTGGACTCTCTCTCTCTCTCTCTCTCTCTCTCTGTGTATGATGTAATGGTCAGTCTGGAGCCTAAACACTGATGAATGTCATCTGGGGAGAAATAATGCTGTGGGAGAAAAACTCATTCTCATCAGCCTGCTCACTCTCCTCCAAGCGCTCACATCTCCTCCATAATTCAGAGCAAGGCAAAGGTCTAAAGCTTAGACCAATATTTTGCACTCTTTTTTTTTTTTTTATAAATATAGATCTTCCAAATCATATAATTTGGTGGCATCCAATTTATCTGTGGATTTTTTACATAACTATTTTACAAACCTTTCTTATAATTTTGTCTGCTTTGTCAGTTTATGATCAATTTAAGTCAGCTTTAAAAATTTGAACAAGCTTTGTCTCGTTTATCAACCACATGTCTCACCGTGTTTGTCTCCATGGCTCCAGTCACCTGGGTAACCCCCAGTGTGCGATGTCCTGTCTCCCTGGCAACCTGCAAATGTTTCTCTCTCGCTCATGAATGACTCTGAGTCACCTTCACGACCTCCAAAAAGCGCTGTCACTTTTTGACTCAGGAAAGGCATGAAGAGGTGATCTGGAGGAGAAGAGGAAGCTTCAGTTTGGACAGAAGTGACACTGCTGCAGCTGTATCTCGCTGAAGAACGGAACGAGGATGAGCGAGAGGAAGAGCAACTGGTCATTGTGCTGGATGCACCAGAAGTTGGACTGTTGGAGCAGGAGATCTTTTCAGATCTGATTTAACCCATGTCCCAGTGCATTGTGGGTCTAAATAGTGCTTTTCCCATCTCCATACATGGTCTTGCTCCTGGCACTGGAACTCCCAGAATAACCAAAGAGCTGATAAGATGTGGAAAAAGCTCTTCAGAAGACTCTTCAAAAAGAGCGGGAGATACACAGGAACCAACCGACCATCACATCTCTTCAACATTCTCCAACAACCTGCTATTTCTACACTCAGGTCTAAAGGCCTGATTCCCATTATGAAAAACAATTACATTATTTCCTACTCTTATATATATTATTATATATATATATAATATGAGATCACTATTTCCTACTCTCATATATATATATATATATATATATATATGAGATCACTTTCACATATAAGAGACCACTTTTAATGGTGACCACTTACTGAAGACGAAACTAAAGGCAGAAAGACCCACAGACAAGTAGCATCTGAAAGCAGCTGCAGTAAAGGCCTCACAAAGCATCTAAAGGGAGGAAACTCAGCATTTGGTGATGTCCATGGGTTCCAGACTTCAGGCAGTAAAGGATTTGCATCCAAGTATTACAAATAATTCTTATATTAGTTTGTTCAATTACTTTTGAGTCTGTGAAAATGGAGGGACTATATAAAAAGGTCTGTAATTTTTAAGTGGTTAATGCAAAAATTTTTTGTTTAACCCTTGAATGAAACCTGAAAGTCTACACTTCAATTTCATCTTGATTCATTTAAAATCCATTGTGTGCATGTATTTGGGATATATTTTGTAAAATGCAATAAAAACAAGAATCCGTGATTTGTTAATTATCTTGAACCTTTCTTCTATATATAACTGATAAAAGTACAAAGAAAAGCTTTTCAAAGTTTTCACTAACCAACATAAATATATTTTGTCAGTATAAACAAATTTAGAGTTTGATGCTTGCAATACATTCAAAAGAAAGTGTTGAGACAGAGACCACTGTTCCTTTTCATAACACTTTAATCATTTAGGAAATGAGAATACTAATTGTTGCAGTTTTGCAATTTGAATTTTTGTCCATTCTTGCTTGATACAAGTTTTCAGCTGCTCAACAGTCCATGGTTGCTGTTGTCTGATTCATGATATGCCATACATTCTCAATAGGAAACGAATCTGAACTACTGGCAGGCCAGTCAAGCACATGCACTCTGTGTCTACGAAGCCATTCTGTTGTAGCACATGTAGTACGAGGCCTGGCATTGTCTTGCTGAAATACTGTAACTATGGACTTCCTAGGGGCTGATGCCACCTTGATGACAGCATATGTCTTGCTAAAATCCCAGTATATGCCTCTGTGCCAATGGTACCTTCATATATATGCAAGTCACCCATGCCATGGGCATTGATGCATCCCTATACAATGACAGATGTTGGCTTTTGCACCTTTCGCTGATGAGT
Source organism: Cathorops aguadulce (assembly GCA_026122135.1). Classification (NCBI taxonomy): domain Eukaryota; kingdom Metazoa; phylum Chordata; class Actinopteri; order Siluriformes; family Ariidae; genus Cathorops; species Cathorops aguadulce. Next base: position 51,396,999 of record JAPEIY010000008.1, on the reverse strand, counting down.
CAGAGTGGTCTATTTCGTTTTTGGCATGGAGAACGTAGCATTTTTCCTGAAACATGGCTGAAACATGGACTCATCTGACCACACCACATGTTCCTGCTGTCTTTTGTTCCATCTGAGATGAACTTCGATCCAGAGAAATCAAGTGGCATTTCTGCATAGAATTAATGAATGGCTTTCCCCTTGCATAATAACATTTCAGGCTGTATTTCTTGATGCAGCGGTGGACTGTCTTCAGTGACAATGGTTTTTGAAGGCAGTCCTGGGCCTATGTGGCTATATTTATCACAGGAGCATGACGATTTCTCATGCAATGCTGTGTGAGGGCTTGAAGGTCATGCACACTTGGCAGTGGTTTCTGGCCTTGCCCAACATGGACTGAGATTTCTCTGGATTCCCTGAATCTTAACCTCGATTTCATAAATTTGGGACACTGTGTAAAACATAAATAATAAAAACACATGACGATTTGTATATTTTTATGAAACACGTTGCTGACATCAAATTCAAAATGAGCATATATTTTTCAGAAAACAATAAAAATTTATCAGTTTCAACATTTGATATGTTGTTTTTGTACTATTTTCAAAGAAATATTGGGTTTTCATGATTTGCAAATCATCATATTCTGTTTTTTATGATGTCCAAAATTTATGGAATTGTAGTTGTAAATTATTTGCAATTGTGCATTGATTAATGTTCTTTTTGAACTGATTTGACAACTTTCTCATACAATTTGGAACAAAGTGATTAGCCATGCCCAATCCTTGTTTGACAAGACTGAGTCTTTGGTAGATGCTCCTTTTGTATCTCACTTCTGTTGAGTGTTTGCCCTGTTTTATAGATCTATTGAAGTCTCAACTTCACAACATGTTTGTGGAAGAGTATCCTTGAACAAACAATGGATATTTATAAGGACTTCAGAAAAAGAGTTGTTGATGCTCATCAGGCTGGAAAAGGCTACAAAACCATCTCTAAAGCATTTGGAGTCCACCAATCCACAGTCAGACAAATGGAGAAAATTCAAGATCACTGTTACCCTCCCCCCAGGAGTGGTTGACAAAGATCATTCCAAGAGCAAGGTATATAATGGTCAACAAAGTCACAAAGTAACCCAGGGTAAAGTATGAGCAACTAAAGGCCTCTCTCACATTGACCAATATTAATGTTCATGAGTTCACCATCAGAAGACAGAACAACAATGGTATGCATGGCAGGGTTACAAGGAGAAAGTTACTGCTCTCCAAAAGAACTTTGCTGCTCAACAGCAATTTGTTAAAGGCTATTTGAAAAATTTTGTGGACGGATAAGACAAAAATAGAATGTTTTAGTTTCAATGAGAAGTGTTATATTTGAAGAAAGGAAAACACTGCATTCCAGCATAAGAACCTTATCCTATCTGTGAAACATGATGGCAATAGTGTCATGGTTTGGGCCTGCGTTGCTGCATCTGGACCAGGAAGACCTGCCATCATTGATGAAACAATGAAATCTCAATTATTCCAGCCAATTCTAAAGGAAAATGCGAGGACATCTGTCTGTGAACTGAATCTCAAGAGAAAGTGGGCCATGCAGCAAGACAACGACCCTTAGCATACAAGCTGTTTGACCAAAGAATGGTTAAATAAGAATAAAGTTAATGTTTTAGAATGGCCAAGTCGAAGTCCTGACCTTAATCCAATAGAAATGTTGTAGAAGCAGTTCATGTGAGGAAACCCAACAACATTCCAGAGCTGAAGTTGTTCTGTACAGAGGAACAGGATAAAATTCCTCCAAGCTGATAAAAAGTTATCACAAACATTTAGGTTTAGTATTGCTGCAGAAGGGGGTCACAACAAATACGGAAAGTAATGGTTCACATATTTTACCACTCACTGATATGATGTATACACTTGTGGTCAGAAGTTTACATACACAGACATGAATGTCATCATAGACATGAATGGCATAGCAATATTGGCATGGCATACTGATTGTATAATATACATCTAATAGAATTTCATGCACCAATTTGTTTTTGTTTTTTTAATAGAAAAACAGAGGAAATTGGCTCAGATGGTGAGGAACAACCCAGGAACCATCAAGACACAGGTCTGCCATGAACAGTCAAGCAAGTTTTATTTCATCTTGGACTGAGAGAATGCAATCCAAGAAGAAGTCCCTGCTCCAAAATCAACACAATATTTGGCCACAATGACCAGAGGTACAGAGGAATACTGTACCAACTGTTAAGCATGGTGGTGGTAGTATCATGCTCTGGGGCTGTTGTGCTGCCAGTGGAACTGGTGCATTGCACCTGTTGCATTGCATTTCAAGTGGATGGAATAATGAAGGCGGACTACCTCAGAATTCATAAGCATTCCCTCAAACCATCAGAAACTTGGACACAATTGTTTGTTCCAACAGAACAATGACCCCAAACACACATCAAAGTTGGTTGTGGAATAGATAAAGCAGGCGAACATTTAAGTGTGAAACAAATTTTGAAATCTTGAAAATGGATGGATTATGCTTAAAAGTCAGGTCTGTACCAGTACACATACAAATTTAATTGAACTCTACCAATTCTACCAAAAGAGTGGTCAAATGTTCAACCAAAATTCTGCTTCTTGATGGCTTCCAAAAGCGTCTGGTCAAGGTGAAACTTGGCAAGACACATTTAGCCAAATGTTAGGTGTGCTGTATATATACTTTGACCCTGTATGCATAACTTTGACTGCACCGATTTCAGGAAGCCCAAAATAAATTACTACTTTTGCACCAAAGTCTGTGCAGTCATTCTGCCACAGAGAAGGAATGGTTAAAAGAAATTACTGAAAGTCCAATATTGCCATGACATTCATGTTCAGGTATGTTCATGTCCATTCATGCAGAACCCTCAAACTCCCAGGCCTCTGAGAACCTGAGCTGAGCTCAGTTTACTGCAGGTCATTATTTGCCACAGGGTCTTCCCTAATGCTGGTCTGAAATTGGGATGCAGCCCTCCATTACTGTCATCAATGTTGTGTTTCAATCAAATTATTCCTTTATTGTTGATTACTGATTTGTACATTTTGTACATTACCACTTCCTCACCTGTCAGTCACTATTTGGGACATGACATTCCCTTATTGTATTCCACTGGTTACTGATGCCACACTTATTGCTGGTTAATAATTGGATCACAACCTTCCCTTACTGATGATTTCAGATTGGGACACAACCATCTCTTAGAATCAGTAATTGGAGCATATTACGCTAATAATGTTGACCACAAATTAAAAACAATCTTCATTTACTGTCGGTCAAAAATTGGGACACAGCCCTCTGTTTCCCATATGTCAGATTGTTCATTACTGCCAGACAAAATTGGGACACAGCCTTCCTTTACTGTGATCAATAATTGAAACACGTCCCTCTTTTATCTCAGTCATTAACTGGGACACAGATCTCCCCTTGTACACTACCCCTTCCTTACCCATCAATCACTAGTTGGGACATGATCTTCTCTTATTCTGTATCACTGATTTGATTGTTTACTCTTCTTGCTGGACAAAAATTGAATTGGGACATGACCTTCCCTTTCTGTTCGATGGGGACACAACCCTCTCTTAGATGCTAAGGTTCCCTTAATGTCACTAAAGAATATGGATACAGCCCTTCCTTTACCACAGGTCAGACTGTCCCCAGTGGCTGGTTAAAATTGGGACGCAGCTCACTAAGCATCAGGTTTTTTCCCCATATAATTTTTGTTTATGTGATGCTATGAAAGTCATATCTGACACTTTTTTTTTTGCAAATAACATTGATCATTTTATTGATAAATTTAAAACAAGGCAGATGCAGAAAGAAAGTCATTATATTTCAAAACAACCAGCATTCAAATACTTCATTTCATGAAAAATAAAAGCAATTAAATAAAGAATAAAAAACAAAGCTGAGTTTGTCATCATTTGTCAGAATTCACTTGTAGATTTGCACTTCTTTGTGTGTGTGTGTGTGTGTGTATGGCTGAGACCTTAGAGGATCACAGGACATCTTAATTAAGAGTGTGTATGCACAGTTAAGACTGATGCGTGTTGAGACGTTACGTTCCTTTATTCCGTTTTCTCTCTTTCCATCATATTTGTTGGACATTTTGGACACAACTCCACCACCATCACACACACACACACACACACGCGCTCAATGTTGACCTACTTGTGTGTAACGAGGCCACTTGTGACTTGGTGTAACTGCCAAAAACTAAGTCAATCACTAGCACAGACAGGCATCATAGACCACCAATCACACAAGAGCTGGATGATGAGCTAAGGCCCCACCCACAAAACTGTAAATTCTGAAAAGGTGAAAAGAAAGAAAGGGGCATCTGGAGATAGACAGGGAGAGAGACTGAGATGAAGACAGAATGAGAGACGGACAGAGACATAAATAAAAAGAAAGTCATAAAGAACAGAAAAAGAGTGTTAGAATGAGATACAAATAAAGATGGAGATAGAGAAAGACAGAGAGATACTGAAAGAGAGCTTAACAAAGAGACAGAGAAACAGAGAGATGTACGGTACAAAGACTATTAGGTAGAACAGAGAGAGAAAAGAGAGAGAGATGGAGAGAAAAGCTTAAGAACATAACAATCGCCAACATTATCATATAAATGGCAGCATTAATGTAACTGATGTGTAGTTGATGGCACGCTTGGCATTAAAGGCACAATGTGGTAAAATGCCCTGAGGTGCCAGAAAGCCCTGCGCGATACCCAACACACACACACACACACAGAGGATAGTTTATAGTTAAAGTTATTATTACAGGTGTGGAGTGTGTATCTTATATAAAACAATACTATTCTTTATGGGGACTAACCACTGTCAAAAATATCATGTATTATCAACATGGCTGACAATTCAGTCCCCACAAAGAGCTCAATATATGTATCACAGTATTAGTGAACTTGAACAAAGAACTTTCTTATTATGGAACAGTGTTAGGTGAAAAAGTTTTTTTTTGAATGAGGATAAAGTTCTCTATGAAGTAAAATTTCTATTTTGTGATTAATCTACAAAGGAATGTACTGTAATGTGTGTGTGTGTGTCCAAAAAATAAAAAAGAGAATAGTTTGAATGGAGGTGCAGAAGATGCTGGAAAATCTACATTCAAGTTCCCCTTTTTGTTCAAAGGGCAGACAAACTTTTGCACTCGACCTAAAATCAGTGAATTGACGGAGAAATTGGAAAACTATAAGTGACAGTTACAAAGACAGACAAACACACACACACATGGGTGGGGTTATTGTCCAACATGTATACATACTCTGCTGTCATTTTTAAGCGACAGGTGAACAGGTGGGCGGTATTTCACCCATCTGTCTGAGCCAATCAGATTTCACAGACAGACTGACAGTCCTGGTAACGTAGTCTGAGGCAAGTCTGGATTGCCATGGTAACGACAGAACAACTGTCAGCAAATAAAATTAGCCCAAATTAGCCACTGCATGCATACGTGTGTGTGTGTGTGTGAGAGAGAGAGACAGAGGGTGTGTGTGTGTGAGAGAGAGAGAGTTCTTGACATTTACGGAGGATAAAGAGAAGAATGAGACGTTTCTCAGAGAGGGCACATCGAGAACGGTCACATTGTTCCTCTCAAAAGAAATAAAGCTGAAGGAAACAATTAAATAAACATGTTTTTTTTCTGTCACAAAGAAAGAGAGAAGAGTGTTTCTGATGCTTCACACGCTCATGGACACGCTGCGAAAAAATCACGTACAAAAATAGAATGACTTTCCCACAAACCCTGAAATGTCCTCGACACAAATCCTCGGGCAGATACGACACTTTCCCGTTCTTCACATCGCATGTAGGTTTTTAAGGCCAAAAAAAAAAAAATACTGTGATTCTGTAATAATAATAATAAATAATTAGAAAACTAGTCCAGGAAAAAAAACCCAAACTTTTTTATGCTTGGTTTTGAAATACATTTTCCCGTCACAGTACAAACATTCAACATTCGAGCATTTTCTCAGCGCTGATTGTGACGGCGGTCAGTTTGGCAGATTACGTTAATAGTTTTTGTAGCAAGCAGCCATGCCCAAAGGATGTGCAACCAGGACCCAGAATGCAATGGGGCCTGAGAGCTTGAGAAAAGGGGCAGAGCTAAACGGGACAGCCAAAATTTCACAAAACCGTGCAAAAAGAGACTGGACGGTGCAAATCCGAGCGTTCGAGCATTCAACTTGCGACACATGCAGAAGAAAAATTTCAGTCTTTCATTCCTCCATCTTTTATTTATGACATTTTTGTCACTTTGTTCGTTTTTAACATCTTTTTTTCTTGCAAATGCTTTTAGAGTCATGACCTCCAGTTCAAGTTCAACATCTTCCTCTCCATCGTGCTGCAGAAAAGATTGTTGAGACGCTGTAAAAAAAATATATAGTCCACACCAGACAACTGTGTGTTTGCAAATGCAAGGGGCGGAGTCTAAAACAAACATGCTGAATCAAACATTCCAAACAGAAACTGGGGTGAGACCGAAATGGAATGGCAGACGCTCACTGCTCTCTTTCCTCCTCTGCATCTTCATCTGCTTCTTCTTCATCTTCCTCATCGAGTGACACAACACCGGATGAAGCGACGTCTGAAACTTTCCTCCGTGCAGAATATTCTGGTGTGCACCAAGCCCTGCCCCTGCAGTCTTTGGAAGGCGCATCATCATCTTCAAATGTCTCAGAGAATGAGTGGCCCTGCCTTTGCCCTGCCCGCTGGAGGCGTGCCAAAAGTAGGAGGTCCTCTCTGCCATGCAGAGCACCCAGGATCTTAGCAGTGAGGTCATCACCACAGCGACTCAGGTCACGCAGCAGTGGGTGTGTCTCGTCCAGGCTGCATGTGCTGGACCCCAGTGTGTCTGGCGGCGACCCTGGTAACCCTGCAGAAGGTGAAAGGTCGACAGCCACGCCACTTTCAGCCTCACGCAGCCGAGCCTCGCAAACTCGAGTGTGTATGAGGTCACGCAGGTAATGAGGGTACGAAGAGAGATCTGCAGAAAGATGACACAGTGTGAGTGTGCATGTAAAAAGTTTATACTTTCTATGAATCAACACCTTCTGACCAGTCAGAATCCAGGATTCAGCAGTGCTCTGATGTTTAGTTTTGTTTTTATTCCTAAATATTGCTGTTGAAATATAACAAAAGGGAAATAATTTCGCCTTGTACTTCCACATATTCTTTTTCATTTTGCTCACAAATCTTGACATTCTTTAACACAAATTTTAATAAAATAATATTTGTGTTATTATAATTTTAGTAAACATGACCAACCATAATGCTTACATTTTTAAACAGAGAAGTGTAACATTTATATACTTCTCTGTCTTTCAGCTCCATCTCTCTTTTTTATTGCTTTTTTTCTCTCTCTCCTCAACTCTTCTTCTTCTCTCTGTCTGCACATTAAACTTGCAGGAGAAATGAAGCTATAATATCAAACTGCACCATGGAGCAAAATAAAAGAGAGAGAGAGAGAATAAAAGAATGAATGAATAAATGTGCCATGAGTCAGACGCTGCTGTCTGAAGAAACTCACATTTCAACCCAAAGAATTGGACTTTGTACAAAAGCGAGACGGTAATGTACTGCTATTATTATTATTATTATTATTATTACCACCTCACCCAGGATGGAGTCCACCAGGGGTCAAGGTATTGTTTTCGGTGGGGTTTCTTTTTTTTTTTTGTTAGCAACATTACGGGAAAACGACTGGACCATTATTCATGAAACTTTCAGGATAGATGGGTATTGGTCTCAAACAGAGCCTCCAACATTTTGAGGGTCATCCGGTCAAGGTCACCAAAAGGGTCAAAATCTTTTTTTTTGTGTGATATCTTCCTTCATATTCATCATATTTATGTCAAACCAATTCCAAAATGTTCAACTTTCAATTCTGCTTCCACTGATATGCTACATGCTGGGGTATCTCTCATAGTTTTCTTAGCAGTTTGGGGGGGGGGTGTCAAGGTTATTGCTAAAATTTGCATATTTTCCATTATAACTTGAAAACAGTTACAGATAAAGAGCTATTTATTATTATCAACATATTGGAAGTCATATATGGGCTTTGGTTTGGCACCATGACCTTTGACATTGAGTGACCTTGTTTGTGTGTGTGTCTGTCTTTTAACAATCTAGCGTCCAGATGGTTGCACTGATTGACTTCAAATTTTCAGAGTAGGTGGGCAATGGTCCATAGATTACCTGATTAAATATTGGGGGCAATCGGGTCAAGGTGAAGGTCAAGGTCACTGGAAAGGTCAACCTTTTGGTCAAAATAGGATATTTTCCATTATAACTCAAAGACGGTTGCCGATAGACAGATGTTTTCTATTATGAGCATATAGGAACTCCCATATGGCCTTTCACTTGGCACCATGATCTCTGACCTTGAGTGACCTTGAAAGGTCAACCTCAAGGTCACAGATTTTCAGAGGGCTGTAATTTGAAAATGGTTGATGATAGACAGATACTTACCATTATTATCTTATAGGAAGTACCATATGGGCTTTCATTTGGCACCATGATCTTTGATCTTCAGTGACCTTGAAAGGTCAAATGGAAGGTCATGGGTTTTCAAAGGGCTATAACTTTAAAATGGTTCATGATAGCCAGATGTTTGCTATTATCAACATATAAGAAGTCCCATATGGGCTTTCAGTTGCTGCCATGAGCTTTGACCTTAAATGACTTTGAAATGTCAAACTCAAGGTCATGGACCTGACAGCTGATGATTGAGAAATACTACCATTATCAACATATAGGTATAAAATAAGTGCTGCCAGGAGAGGTTTGTTTTGCCTGGCAACATTCTCATCTCATTATCTCTAGCTGCTTTATTCTGTTCTACAGGGTCGCAGGCAAGCTGGAGCCTATCCCAGCTGACTACGGGCGAAACACTATTATTATTATTATTATTATTATTATTATTATTTCTGCTTGGTGCTTGTTGAAAATATCTGTTACTGAAAGTCAGGCACTGAGACAGAAAGATGTATCCTGAGTCAGTGTGAGTCCAGAGTCACGTCCCAAACACTGGAACACTCGCTCGCAATGTCAGTCTCCTCCCCTCATCCTTTACAGCAGCTTTTTATTCACACTCAAACCTTTATTTTACATTTCAACTGGTGTGATTTGTGTTTTATAATGCACTCTTTGGAACATGTGAATGGAAACCACAATCATCAGCCAAACTTGAAGCCAGAACCACAGACTGAGGAGCTTGAAAAGGGCAATTAGGAATGAAAAATGGAGTAATAATAATAATAATAATAATAATAATAATAATAAAAGACTGCGTCTGGTTGAACTCAAGATTTTTCTGGATACAAAACGATGTGTAGAGAAAAATAAGTCTAATTTTACTAATTTTTGTATTCAGATCGATTATTAGTGATATTAGTACCAACTTATTATTATTATTATTATTAGTAGTAGTAGTAGTAATATTTGTTTATTTAATTATTATTAGGAGCAGTATCAGTGTTTGTTTATTTTTAATTATTGCTATCTTTTTCACTCTGCCCTTTTCAGCTTGTTAATACATATTGTCCCTTAAAAAAAATCTATTATTTTTACCTTGTCCCTTTAAGATATTCACATCTCCTTTCTTATTTGTGAAATTAATCATGAATAATTATACAAATTTTTTAAATTATTTTTGACTCAGGTGGCATGTGTGTGTGTGTACCTGTACTCTGTGTGGTGGGCTCATGAGCAGACAGAAAGTCCTCATCGTATGAATCATCATTCGATTCATCTCCATCTACTGAAGACCAGGCACGAAGTTTTGCCTCAGCAATGGCAAACTGTTCTGCCACACCTAAATACACACAAACATATACAGAGATCAATAGCAAACACAGTCAAGTAGCCCTATATCCTATGTAATTAGCACATGGGCTCATAACACACTTCTACACTGTACACACGTGCACACACACTCCATTTCAACATTTTAATGGTACATTTCAGTAGAGGGCATGACATTGCCATGGAGATGGTCTAATTTTATGGCACATGACGCATTCTGGTGTTTGACTGACAGCACAATGACGCATGCTGATGACATCACACGTGAGTGTCCTCTACCGACGTGACCTTATTGCCGCATACACAAAATCATCAGTTTGCACACACACACACACACACACACACGCACGCACGCACACACTGCAATATACACTGACATGTGATTGGCTGAATGATTCAGCAAGTTACGATCAATTTCCTGCAGCCATATAATTGACCAATCAGAGTGGAGCAGCCCCTCCCTCTTCCGCCCCGCAATCTGTTCTGTACTGTGAAGACCAGTTCAGTCCATTCATCACACACACACACACACACACACACACACACACACACACACACACACACACACACACACACACACACATCACTCCTGGGAAAACTGCCAAACTCCAGTAGAAAAGGCTGCAGTGTGTGTGAATGCAGGCAGACAGCCAGTATCCTGCAGGTGATATCACAAACCCTCTCATATTCACAGACACACACTTTTACTTTTACACACACACACACACACACACACACACACACACACACACACATTTGTGGTCTTTATTTCAGTTCCAATGCTTTATAAAAATATCATCACCTTCAATTCAAAGCTGCTTAGCTAATTGGCATATAACACTATTTTGTGCAATGACAAATTGTGATAAAAATTTATGATGTTTTGAATCGATTAAATAAAAAATAAATTGCAATTATTATCAGGCGGGGTAATCTATTAGTTTTTCCCAGATCTAACTGCGCTGTTTAGACAGCAGAGGGAGCAATTATGTACAATAACGGGAATACACATGGCATCACACTAGGCAGAAGTAACTCAGCTCTAATGCCATCAAAATACACACACATACACACACACACACATACAAAAAATAGATCAAAAATGGGAACGAGCTGTTCTGTGACTGAGTGTACAAATAGAGTTAACAAGAAATCAGAGTTCTCTTTTTACATACTGCTGAAAGATCAAGAAAGTAGAAGCAACTAGAGGCAGTATAAATGTTCAGAAAAGTTTAGTAAGAAAAGGCCTGTTTGTTATTAACATTTTTCACTTTTAATAAAAGCAATATTTTAGTTAATAGTCTATTATATTTTACCTTTACCAAATGTGGGTCAATAATTATTGCTTTTTATTAAGAAAATTAAACAAAACTTTTTTTTTTTAATTTAAATTTAACCAAAGGAATATTTAAGTTGAAAAATAGGAAATTTTTTTTTTTTGCTTTTTTTTTGGTAATAAAATTTTATTCATTTAATTTTTTTTCTAAAAAAATATTGTGGGGAAAATGTCATTGTGAACCCCAAATCATGAATCGACTTGAATCAAATCATGAACTGGGTGAATCATTAGATGCATATTGTCTAGAAAGTGCCTTTAAACACTGTTTGCGCTCCTGAGGTAAAAATCTGTCCTGTTCTCATGGCAACATACAGACATCCCATAATTCTCTTCACAGAGTGTGTTTACAATCTGAAAGTACAATCTGCCTGTCTTATTTCAATTATTTTTGCCATTATTTTTATTTTCTAACAGTGTTTTCAGACCATCAGTCGTTTTCCTGATTACACTTGGCTAGCTAATGTAAGCTAGTGTTGAGCTGTTACCCAGTTAGCTATGTATTTATAGTCAATCTGATCTAATGTGTTCTGATAATAAATATCCTATCGAAAGTTGAATTACGTACTAAGTTAACAAGTGAACTAGTTAGCTAGTTAATGTGACTTGACCTGACAGGCCATAGCTAGCTGTAGTTAATTGCTTAGCTTGCTAGTCAACATTTCATCTCATCTATAATATGATAATATTTTAAAATAATACTAAAACTTAACTAACATTCTCTTTGCAGTGGTTATAAATCTTATATGTTATCTCTGTCTCATTAATCCAACATGTGAGTTGACTAGTTATGATTCCACTCATGATGACACTAAAAATGCTAATTATACTTAAACCATGGTGATCATTTTGGCTATAAATGTAGACTCTTTTTTGGTCATATGTTTTTCTTGATTAAAAGTTACATTAATGTTTGTAGATCACCAGAAATAGTTTCCATGGTATCCATTGTTACTACAGTGCTCAGCATAAATGAGTACACCCACTTTGAAAAATAACATTTTAAACAATATCTCAATGAACACAAACAATTTCCAAAATGTTGACAAAACAAAGTTTAATATAACATCTGTTTAACTTATAACATGAAAGTAAGGTTAATAATATAACTTAGATTACACATTTTTCAGTTTTACTCAAATTAGGGTGGTGCAAAAATGAGT
>JAPEIY010000008.1:51157573-51174112 GCA_026122135.1 Cathorops aguadulce | reverse complement strand
AATATGTCCTGACGACCAGAGGAAGTGCCACTTTGAATGGACTGTAGTGACGACATTGAGTCTGAACAGATAACAGGCTGAGGAGGCTTAATTTCTTCAATCCACTGAAGTGCAAGCATAATAGCAGATAGTTCAGCTGCAAAAATGGACAAATGATCACTGCATCTTTTTTGTATAGAGACGTCAAGGTCAGGTATGTACACAGCCGCCCCTGTTCTGCCAACAAGATCCCCAGACGCATCAGTGTATACTAGTGTGTGACCATGGAACCTACACTCCAAATAGTGGTCAACATCCCTATATATTCCATTATTGCTGACTATGTCTCTAGCTTCAAATATAACAAATGGCCTTCCAAACAACCAGGGAGGCGTTCTACTCAGAGGAACAGTGTCACATAAAGAGACGGTGCCAATCCCCAATTCATTTGCCCATTTATTACTCTCCCAACCAAAACTGTTGAGCTGAGATTTGCCGTATTCCCAGCAATCCAGGAGAACCCGTTTAGTAGGGTGTGATTCTCCATGCCCACGTAGAGTAGCCCAGTATGCCATACTCAACTTAAGACGTCTGAGGCATAACGGCATTTCTCCTGTCTCAATGTGTATCGCTGGGATGGAGGACGTCCGAAATGCGCCACTGCAAATTCTCAACCCTCTTGTCTGAAGCCTATCGAGTCCACCAAGCAGAGTCTTAGAGGCTGCCATAAACGCTATACATCCATAATCTAACACAGACCTAACTAAGGCAATATACATCCTTTTCAATGCAGAACCTGACGCACCCCAGTCAAATCCTGACACACATTTGAGAACATTTACAGCCTTTTTGCACTTCTCTCTTTTTTTTTTTTTAATTTATATTTTATTGTTTTTCCAGGGAAAGGGGAAGTGGGGAGCAGCACACATTAAGAACAGAACTATGTACATACAGGGAGTTTGTCACTTACATATTCATACAATCGGATACATTTACATTATAAAGTCATAGTATTAAGGTCGGGCTGTTAGGCCACTTGGCTGGTGCAAAGAAATACCATTTCAACCATCGCTCTAAGAAGAGTTCCATTTTTTGGTTAACATAGGCTGTTATTTGTTCCATCTTATATATTTCCACCACAATGTCTCTCCACATTCCAAGTGTCGGGCTTTCTGGTTGTAGCCATTTCCTCGTGATTGCTTTTTTGCTGGCCACCAACAGAATGTTCATTAAGTATTTGTCCACTTTCAGCCAGTCTTGAGGAACACAACCCAGATACAGAGTCTTAAAGTCTAGTGACAAATCTTCTCTGAAAATGTCTTGTAATGAGTCATGTATTTCTGACCAAAAACCTTGAATTTTTGGGCAATCCCAAAAAACATGGTGGTGATTTGCATTTGGTTGACCACATTGTCTCCAGCAGACAGGGGTAGTGTCACTGAATTTAGATTTCTGGGATGGGGTAATAAAATATCTAATAAAGTTCTTCCAGTTAAATTCCCGCCAAGTCATTGAACTGGAGCATTTCCATTGATATTGCCATATTCTTTTCCACTCTTCATCTGATATTTCACTCTCTGTTTCCCTTTCCCATTTTGCTTTAATATATGCTGTGGAGTGAGTGTTGTTCTGTGATAAACAATTATATGTGGCTGATATAACACCTTTACTTAGGTTTGAATTATATGCTCTTCTAAACAGCTCAATAAGACTGTGATTTGTTTCTGTTATGTCTTTAACCTTTGTATTAACATAATGTCTCAGTTGTAAGTATCTGAAAAAATCTTGCTTATCTAATTGGTGTTTTTCCTGTAGCATCTCAAAACTAAACATTGAGTTATCCTTCATAATGGTACATAAAGCTGTTATTCCTTTTGATGTCCATATTTGGAATCGATTATCCATTGCATTTGGTGTAAAATCAGAATCATATGAGCACCATTTTAGGGGGAGCAAGTCTCCCTCTAATTTATATATTTTCAGCATATTTTTCCACACTTTCAGAGTAAATGTTATCCATGGGTTGTCCGTTTGGTGTATGTAGTGTTTTAATTTGGAATCTGCTACAACTGCCTGAATAGGAATGGGAAGCAGCCTGTCTTCAATGTCTTTCCATTGTGCAAGGTATGATGGGTTGCACCAGCATAATATTGTTCTTGTCTGGGCAGCAAAGTAGTACTCTCTAAGAGATGGTAAGGCCCAGCCTCCCTTTTCCTTCTTTAGTTGTAATGTTTTGAAGCGGACCCTTGGTCTCTTTCCCTGCCATATGTATCTAGACAACATCTTGTCCCATTCATTAAATTGGCTCTGGGGTATTTCTATTGGTAGAGTCTGAAACAAATATAAAAACCTTGGTAATATGTTCATTTTTATGGACTGTATCCTTGAGCTGAGGCTAAGAAAGGGGATGAGGTTCCACCTTGAAATGTCCTCTTTAATCTTCTTATCTAGAGGGGAATAGTTACAATCTGATAGTTTAGAGAGATCTTTTGGAATAGTAATACCCAGATATTTAATATGTTTTGTTTGCCATGACCACGGGTATTTGGTCTTTATCTCAACTGGTGTATCATAATTATAAGTTAATATTTGGGTTTTGTTTACATTGACCTTATACCCTGACAGTTCTCTGTATTTCTCAAGTGCTACCATTAGTTGGGGCAAGGAGTGGGTTGGGTCACTGAGATAGGTTATCACATCATCTGCATAACAAGCTATCTTCTGTTCTCTTTCTGCTAAATTTATCCCTCTGATTTCTGAATTCTGTCTTATATATTGAGCAAGTGGTTCAAGAAAAAGTGCAAACAACAGT
The DNA here is from genome assembly GCA_026122135.1 of Cathorops aguadulce. Taxonomy (NCBI): domain Eukaryota; kingdom Metazoa; phylum Chordata; class Actinopteri; order Siluriformes; family Ariidae; genus Cathorops; species Cathorops aguadulce. The sequence goes on along the minus strand of JAPEIY010000008.1, from coordinate 51,171,321 downwards.
GGTGACCAAGAACATCCTTGTCTTGTTCCCCTCTCCAGTGTGAAACTATTAGAGAGATAGCCATTAACTTTGACCCTTGCTGTGGGGTTGTCATATAATGTTTGTATAGTGTTAATAATCTTATTGTGGAAATTAAATCGGTGTAGAACTCTGTATAGAAAGGTCCAGGAGACTGAGTCAAAGGCTTTCTCTGCGTCGATACTAACCACAATTGCCTCCATTTTAGTCTTAATTACATGGTTTAGAATGTGCAGTGTCCGTCTTATGTTATCTTGTGTTTGGCGTTGGTGTATAAAGCCTGTCTGATCATTGTGGATCAGGTAGGTCATTAGCTTCTCAAATCTCCTGGCCATTATGGAAGTAAACATCTTGTAATCTAGATTTAAAACAGATATTGGTCTATATGATTCACACTTTGATTTATCTTTACCTTCTTTTGGAATGGCTGATATAATTGCCTCATTCCAACTTGGTGGTATTTGTGATTTTGCCAGGGTCCAATTTAGTGTGGGAAGTATGACTGGGATTAATTCACTTTTAAACTCCTTGTACCATTCTGCTGTATAGCCATCTGAGCCTGGGGATTTACCCACTTTCAGTTTGCTGATTGTAGCTAGCAATTCACTTTCTGTTATCTCTGCTATAAGTGTATTATTCTGTTCCTCTGTCAGTGTGGGCAATTGCAATGAGTTTAAAAAGGTGTCGGTCTGAAGTATACTTCCTCCAGGAACTCTGGTATATAGGCCTTTGTAGTATTTCTCAAATGCTTCATGAATTTCACTTAAGTTATTTTTAAGTGTTTTTGTTACTGGATCATGTATTTTATGAACTGTATTTTCAGCCATTCTCTTCTTTAACTTCCATGCTAGCAGTTTCATTGATTTGGAACCACTTTCATAAAATCTTTGTTTTAAGTACATAAGGTTTCGTTTAACATCCTGTGTAGTTATATCTCTTATTTCCGTTCTGACTTTATCAATTTCCTGTAATATATTCCTATCTGAGTTCAATTTGTGCTTTAATTCCAGATCTTTTAATTTTTTTTGTAGTCTATCAAGTGCTCCCTGCCTTTCTTTTTTCTTATGTGAGGCTATTGATATAATTTTCCCTCTTAAGACAGCTTTCATGGTGTCCCACAACATGGGTGGTGATGTTTCCCCATTATCATTAAGTTCTAGAAAAGTCTTTATTTCTTTTCTGATTTCTTCCTTAAATATAGGGTCATTTAATAGGCCAGAGTTTAATTTCCATGTAGTATTCCTGGGTCGTAGGTTAAAATCAACTGTGAGATACATAGGTGCGTGGTCACTTAAATCTATTGTCCCAATGTCACAGGTATGTATTTTATCCTTGTCCTTTCCAAATGTCATAAAATAATCTATTCGTGTATATAGGGCGTGCGGGGCTGAGTAGTGGGTGTAGTCCCTTCTCCCTGGGAACAACTCTCTCCAAATGTCAATAAGACCAACATCTTTGAAAAGTGTGTTGATGTTTTTAACCAACCTTGTTCCATCTAATTTTCCACTTGAACAATCAAGTTTTGGTTGTAAATGAATATTGAGATCTCCCCCACATATAAGAAGGCCTTCAGTTTCTGCTACCATCATTTCAGTTATTTTTTGAAAGAAGGATATATCACTTCCTGGGGGTGCATAAATGTTTAGTAGTGTGACTATGTTTCCATCTATTTTTCCTTTAACTAAGATGTACCTACCCTCTTTATCCCTTATTTCAGATAGTTTTTCGAAAATAACTTTTTTGGAGATAAGGATTGCCACTCCTCTTCTGTGCCCTGCTTTATATGATGAGAAAAATAATTCGTTAAAACCCATTGCTCTTAGTTTTCCATGTTCCTTGTCATTTAGGTGAGTCTCCTGTAAATAAACCACATGTGCCCTTTCTCTTTTCATTTTAGATAGAATTTTTGATCGCTTAATAGGATTTAACAGCCCATTGACATTATATGAGATTATTTTAGTTTTGTCACCAGCCATTTGTGTTGTCTGTGTATCCTTGTGTTATGTTGTGACCAAAATCAAATGTTTCACTCCCTGTGAGAACGATGTAAAAGAACCTCACATACCAAAACAGAAAACAAAAAAACAGTGATTCCAAGGCAGGGGTCTCTAAACGACCCTTTGCTGATCTAGTATGAACGCCTAGCATGGGAGGAAAGCCTCTCCTACTCATGAGGTGAGGGCCTCCCCTGAAAAATAACAAACAAAAACTTCAGATGTAGAAATAAGTCTCTCCTTACTCCAAGAGGCACATTTGCACCCTGTCCTCTGTGCACCCATATAATACTAAAATTAAGTACTTGTGTAGTGAACTGATGATTTGTTTATCTAGAATAAAATCGCCAGCTATGGGTTATATAAAACAGAAATATTAAATTGACTGCCTATACATTTATATAAATGAAGAAGTAAAAGTAAATAAATAAAATTGTGACCATTAAGGTCAGCTTTAAACCTCAACCAAAATGTTCTTTTTTCAAAGGCAGGGAAATTAGGAGCATTGTATGATTTAAATTACATAAAAAAGGGGTTCCATAACTTTCTGGTTTGACACATTAATCATCATAGTCAATGAATCATGACCCATTCTCTCTCCGTGCATTAGGGAACGCTATACTCAAGAATAAAGAAAAATAAAGAGAGAGAAAAAAAGTGGCTGGCATATTAATAACAAGAAAAATAAAATAAAATTTTGTCCCCATAGTTCTCTATGAGTGCATACCTAAAAGGTATCACTCTGCATTTGGAACGGTCTCACCAGGTATGTCGAAGAATCCCTGCATTGCTCGCAGTAGGTTGCCGTCTATCCGCGCTCGGCTGCTTTTCCCACTCCAACCCATGCGATGCAGATCTCTCTGCAGTCGTTCCTCTTTGGATAGCTCCACTTCGATACCCAAGTGTCGCAGGCCGTCTGCTGCCTCCCAAGCAGAATCAAAGACCAGGGTTGTATCTTGAGTAAACACCTTCAACTTCGCTGGGTAGGGGCTTTGGAATTTGATTTGTTTCGCTTTCAATTGCTTTTTGATGGGCGCATATTCCATTCTCCTTTTCTGCAGCTTTGGTGAGTAATCATGGCTCAGCGTGATTTTATCTCCCCTGTAGATTAAATTCTTCTCCTTCCACGCCTTCTCTAGCACTAGTTGTTTAGTTTGAAAACTGTGGAATTTCAAGACAAATGACCTGGGGCTTGCCGTTTCGCTGCTGGGTTTCTGTAGAAGGGACCTGTGAGCCCGGTCCAGTCGTAGCTCAAACTCGGCCGGTAGTTTAAGAAGTTCGTGGAGAAATTGGTCAATCCACCGGACTGTATCTCCTTCCTCTGAGCCTTCTTTAATTCCGTAAATCCTCAGATTCTCTCGACGTGACGCATTCTCCAGTGCTTCACAGCGAACCTCCAGCTGTCTGTCGCGATGTAGGAGAAAAGACAGAAGCTGTGTGTGTCGATTGTGCTCATCTTCCATATTGCTCACGCGTTCCTCCACCTCGGCAATTCTCCCTCCCAGGCCTCGGACCGTTTGGTCCATGTTGGCAACTTGTTCGGAGAGTTTTTCAAGCGTCCCGTTTACCTCTTGTCGAAACTTTCTGAGTTCAGTTATGATGGTGACATTAATGTCACTGTCAAGAGCTTGAGTTGCATTGCTAGTCTCTCCGGTCATGGCTAGGTTAGCTAGCTTGGGTGTGCTATCCTTTTCGAAATACTTCGATTTTTCTTCCTCCTTTGACTTCTGGGCTTTAGATTTTCCTTTGTTTTGACTCATAATTATGTTAGGCGTCGAGTTTTTCAAACTATGGGGACTAGTTCGTTTTTTAAAAGTTTATATTAATAAAATAGGACAGGGAGCGAACCTCTCAAGCTGCCGCGCGGCTCATGACGTCACCGGAACTCCTTTTTGCACTTCTCAGTGACTCTTTGGATATGGTCCTTGAAGGTCAACTTAACATCAAACCATACTCCCAGATACCTGACAACCTGCGTTTGTGCAAGACCTTGGCCGTATAAGCGAAGGTCTACAGTAGGATTAACCCTTTTCTTAGAAAAACAAATCACTTGTGTTTTCTCCACTGATAGCCGAAAACCCCACTCTCCAGCCCACTTTTCCACTATATTTACAGCCGACTGCATCTTACTTTCCATATGTTTAACATTACGGCCCCTTACCCATAACGCTCCATCATCTGCATATAAAGCTCTATTGATTGTATTATCTGAGATACCACTAAAGACATCATTTATCATAATATTAAACAGCACCGGACTGCACACACTCCCCTGCGGAGTTCCATTTTCTACAGGATATGTTCTTGATAAACTTGTCCCTACTCTCACTTCAATGGTCCTATCCCTTAAAAAATCTCTGATCCAACTATACATCCTACCACCAACACCCATCCTGTTTAATTTCAGCAGTAAACCCTCCTTCCATAACATATCATATGCCTTTTCCATATCAAAAAATATAGCCACAACCGACTCTTTATTGACTTGGGCCTTCCGCACTTCATTTTCCAAGCAAATAACCGGATCCATAGTAGTGCGCCCCCCGCGGAATCCACTTTGGTAGGGAGAGATTAGGCCTCTTTTCTCAACTTCATATACCAATCGTTTGGTGACCATTTTTTCCATGAGCTTGCAAAGATTAGATGTAAGGGCTATTGGTCTATAACTTTTAACTTTCGTCCTATCCTTGCCTGGCTTACTAATGGGAACCACAACAGAATGCTTCCAACTCGCAGGCAGTTTCCCTTGCTCCCAGATCTTATTGTACAGTTTCAAGACAACACACTTGGCCACATCATCTAATTCAGAAATCATCCTGTAACAAACACCATCTTTCCCTGGCGAGGAGTTTTTAACTCCAACCAGGGCCCTCAAAAACTCACCCAGAGTGAACTCCCTGTCCAGTGCGCCATCACCAGCCATTGTGCTCTCCAGAATCTCCCTATTGCTGTGTATGACCTTACTCCTCCAAGAGCGTTCCTCCACAAACAAATTACTAGAGCTATGGATATTAACAAAAGACTTTGCCAACAACTCTGCTTTTTCCAAGTTACTCACCGCCTCAACCACATCTATGATTACCGGTAATGAAAAATCCCTTCTAACACCTCCCATCTTCCTAATCATACCCCACACCTCACTTACCTTTATATCCGCCCCTATTTTATTACAGAATGTTCTCCAGTAGGTCCTTTTAGTGTCTCTGACAACCCTTTTAACCTTAGACTGAGCCCTTTTATACTCCATCAGGTTGTGGAATGTATGACTTGCCTTCAAAACCTTAAAAGCCTTATTCCTTGTCCTTACGGCTTCCTTACACTCGTCAGACCACCAGGGAACCATTTTCCTTACCTGTCTACCTGTGGACTTTCCAATCACCTCTTCGGCAGAGCCACACAAGATATTTGTTATAGTAGTATTCAACTCATCGACATTGTCAGTGAGTACTGGTGGAAGCTGCAGAAGCTTAGTACTTGCAGTAGCACTATAAAGGCCCCAATTTGCCTGTCTAAGTTTCCATCTTGGGAACCAGTTTTCCTCCAAACAAATGTTCTGATTTCTAATAGTAGTCATAATTACATAATGGTCGCTACCAAGAGCACAGTCAAGGACCTCCCATTTGCACACTCCAGCTATCTGATTGGAGGCTATAGTGAGGTCTATTGCAGATTCGGTCCCATGAGCCACGTCAAACCTAGTATTGCTACCATCATTCAGACAGATCAACCCAAAATCATCCAGAAAGTCCTCAACCACAATCCCGTTGTCATCAGTCCTAGCGCCCCCCCACAGTGTATTGTGCGCATTAAAATCTCCACAAAATACCAAAGCCCTATGTCCCGCCTCACACAAACCCTCCAACACCTCTCTCACTATAGCCTTGCATGGGTTATAAAAGTTAACAATTCTCAACTTATTATTGTTTATCCATACCTCAACCAAGACAACCTCAACATCTACGGTCGTCTCTAACACTCTATAATTAATCCCCTGCTGTATACACGTCGCCACACCCCCACCTGTCGTATCCCTATCCCTCCTCACTACAACGTACCCGTATAATGCAAAATCTAAAGAAGGTTTTAGCCACGTCTCTTGTATGCAAATGACCGTAGGTTTTGTGACCTGCTCCTCAATAAATTGTTTAAACTCTTGTCCATTAGCTAGTAGGCTCCTAGCATTCCACTGAACAATTGACAGACTCATCATACAGACTTGGGCGTTATCAATGCGTCAGAGTCAGTAGGCTCTGAGAGCATGTTATGAATGGCAAGCACGGTTAAATCATTAATTCCCAAGTGCTTCTCAGCCGCCCTTTTAATCATCTTAATCTTCTCAGTTCTACTTTCAATTTTCGCTGAGCGATTAACGACCTCAGCAATGAATGCAATGAAATTCTTCTTATCCACTAGAAGAGTATCAGCAGTAATATTACAACACTTCTGCGTCGATTGAGCCTGAGTAGGCAAACCAGGGGCAGCAGCAGCCAGACCAATATTAACATTTCTCACTTTGTTCACTTTATTTACTCGTTTGATGGCCTCAGCATACGTAACGTTCTCTTTTACTTTCACATTTTGCACCTGGACGGCCTGCTTATGCGTCTCGCACCCTTTGTAAGCAGCACTATGCTCTCCCCCGCAGTTGCAGCATTTAATTTTGGTACCCTCCCCACATTGACCATACTCGTGCTCCCCCCCACATCTTGCACATCTGCGTTTGGCCTTACAAACTGATGCAATATGGCCAAATCTTTGACACTTATAACACCTGGTTGGCGGGGGGATGTATGTCCTAGTCATGTAGCTAACATATCCAATCATAACCCTTTCTGGCTGCTTAGGTTCATTCAAGGTCAGCAAAACAGACAAACTGGGTACCTTCGCTCCCTCTCTGATAATAGGTAAACGTTTCACTTGGGACACCCTAAGACCTCTCACGTTCTGTTTAATATCATCCTCTGACAGGTCGGTCGGCACACCTGTTATCACAGACAACACTTTCCCTCTTTCCACCCAGTCCTGAACTCTAACATTGATCCCAAGAAGGTTTTTGCATTGCATTAATTCCATTCGCTGGTCTCTATCGCGGCAAACAATTAATAAACTACCATCTCTTAATGGCTTTACGTCAAGGACGTCACCGACCAATTTGTGAATCGCTGCACTTACTTTCACTGGGTTCAGTAAACCGGGTTTTTGAAACTTCATAACAACCTTAACAACATTCTTTCTCGCCTGCTTAAGTCTTGGGCACTGAGGGTCATCTGGTGTAGCTCTTTTCTTACGCTTCTTCCTGGACGTTGCCAGTTGGAACCCATCGTTCTGACTGTCCTCACTTATCGTACTCATTTCATCCTCATCTAAGTCATAATCGTCTGCCACTAAGTCGGAAACAAAACCTCGCTGTCCAGTGTCACACCCCACTCCACCACCATTCAGGTCCAATTCCACCCGGTCTGGTGGTTCTTTTTCCGAGATATTCATCTCGGTTCCGACCCTTAAGCGGTCGATCGCCTCACCAACAACAACTTCAAACACAGCGTGCCAACAAACCGTTTCCCTGGGCCTTGCCCAACGTCCCCGATCTCCATGCACCAAATCAAAGAGTCAAGATCTCCTCTGCTCTCGCTCTCTGTCCTTATGAAGGGCGTGGTCACTGGGAAGACACACAAACACATGTTAATTGACAACAGGTGACGTGGATCTGCCACTTACCTTCCCTGACTCCTCCCTCCTGTCACAGGCCGATGCTTGACTACACCCCCGCTGCCACATATATATTGGCTTTTTTTTATACTTTTGAATTGTGATATTGATCTTATTTTTATTTGATATAGTTATAAATAGATATTGCCTAATGTTATTTAGGTTTTCTTGAAATTTATTTCATTTAAAATGTTTTGGAAATAATTTGTATGGAAAGTTTTTATAATAAATTGAGTATTGGAATAATGTATTGTTTGGTTATAATCAATCCATCCATCCATTATCTGTAACCGCTTCTCCTGTGTAGGGTCGCAGGAAAGCTGGAGCATATCCCAGCTGACTATGGGTGAGAGGGGGTACAACCTGGACAAGTTGCCAGGTCATCACAGGGCTGACAGATAGAGACAAACAAACAACCATTCACACTCATATTCACACCTCCAGTCAATTTAAAGCCACCAATTAGCCTAACCTGCATGTCTTTGGACTGTGGGGGAAACCTGAGCACCTGGAGGAAACCCACACAGACATGGGTAGAACATGCAAACTCCTCACAGAAAGGCCCCAATCAGCCACTGGGCTCAAATCTAGAACCTTCTTGCTGAACAGCCCTTTTACTACTATATTTTTATGGAGATTATTTCAGTTTTTCTCTTATGCAGTGCATCTTTCTCTTTCATATAGGTATGTTGTTATACCCTGAGATCGATCGATCGATCGATCTATCTATCCATCCATCCATCCATCCATCCATCCAACACAAATGCTGTACAAAACTTCCTTTCTATTTAGGACAGTTGTTGAAACAGGATTATTTTCTCATTTTATTTGCCATTTTCACTTTATTCCAGTATTTACTGGTCACTGTCACAATATTCATGCAGCTTGTGACCAATATGGCCAATAAATACTGTTAAGACATGACTATGAGAATAAACTGAAAATGGCAAATGGCATTAAAAAATCCTGTTTCAACAACTGTCCTAAATAGAAAGGAAGTTTTTTTTTTTACAGCATTTGTGTTAGATAGACTAGATAGACTAGATAGATAGGAAGAAGACTTATGAAAGAGAAAGATACACTGTATAAGAGAAAAACTTAAATAATCTCCATAAAAGTAATTTTAATAGTAAAAGAGCTGTTCAAAAAAAAAATCAGAGACTGAACTGGAAAAGAAAAAAAAAACAATAACAGTGAAAGGGAGCACTATAAAGATATGCAAGGAATGGTACAGGAGACCTGCAAGATCTGAGAAATTACAGAACAGTCAGCTTAATCTGCCATGCCAGCAAAATTCTGTTATGTATCATCCTCAACAGGACAAAACAGCTTTCAGAGCAGGAGCTACTAGAGCAGCAGGCAGGTTTCCATGCATGTCGTGGCACTGGAAATATGATTTTCATTCTTCAGTTGCTAATAGAGAAGACTGTAGAATTGGAAGGGTAAGCCTTGTACTTGATTTTTGTAGATTACAGCAAGCCCTTTGACACAGTCAAACACACCAGACTCTTCAGAACCAGGCTGGACATGGACATCCCAAAACACCTGGTTGATCTGATGAGAGGACTCTACAAGAATCAGGAAGCAGCAGTAAGGTGGAACAGAGAGCTAATAGAATGATTTAAGATTGGACAAGGAACAAGACAAGGGTTTAATATCTCCCCCATAGAATTTAACCTTTATGGAAAGGACATTATTAGAAGAACAGAGGAAAGGAAACCAGACATGGAGGCAAGAGGGTCAGTAATGTCAGATATGCAGATGACACTACTATCTTGGCAACAACAGAAGAGAGTGTGAGGGCTTATTTCGAAGAACTTGTCAATATAAGCAATGATTTCAACATGAAGATCAATGCCAAGAAGACAAAACTCATGTTAGTCAGTAAGAACAAAGATAAAAGGGTAAACATGTCATTAGGAGATGAGGAAGTAGAACAAGTACAGGAGTTCAAATTCCTGGATTCCTACAAAACAAGTGGGTCAATGTAGACAGGTTGTTCTAGCTAAGGAGAAAGTAGGACAGCTAGATAAGATCGGGAGAGACCGAAACATAAGTAGGACATTGAAAATCAGAGCAGTGAAGGCACTTGTGTGGTCAGTATTTTTGTACGGAGTAGAGGGGTGGACCATCAAGAAGTTAGATATGAACAGTATTGTAGCTTTGAGATGTGGTGCTGGAGAAAGTCAAGTTTATTTGTATAGCGCTTTTAACAATAGACATTGTCCCAAAGCGGCTTTACGGAATCTGAATGACCCAAGACATGAGCCAAATTTATCCCTAATCTATCCCCAATGAACAAGCCCGTGGCAACAGTGGCAAGGAAAAACTCCCCCAGACAACAGGAGGAAGAAACCCTGAGAGAAACCAGACCCAAAAGGGAACCCATCCTCACCTGGACAACAACAGACAACATAACTATGTTATACATTATACAGATTAGTATACATTAACATTTTTAACATGGTCAGTTTCGTTGATGTTATAACTCTTTATTAATGGAAACTTGAGTGCAAACCTATTAATGACAACCACAATCCCAAAGTTAGCAAGCCAACTGTAGTCCTCAGCCACAAAAACATGACTGTAAGTGTCCAGAGTGTATTCCAAGTGTGACTTTCAACTATCCATATGGGGCCATCCTCCACAGGAGTGATGTGATGAGACTCCAACCAGACATAGGGCATTAGGATGGATCAGGCAGGTCCGAGGAACAGAAGAGGTCAGCACCTCGATCCAAGGATTGACATGAAACTCAGAGGGATAGATTTGGGGGATGAGAAGAGAGAGAGAAAACACAGATTGTTAGGTATGCCCAGTGTCACCTGAATAAGTAGGTACAGTACACTCCTCAGCAATGATGGGATGCAGATGGGACCCTCAAAAGATTTCCAGTTGACTCCATGTAACTCAAAGGGACAGATTTGAGGGAGAGAAAACACAAGTTGTTAGGTATGCCCAATGTCACCTGAATAAGTAGGAACAGTATACATATTGCATTGAGTACAAGCAGGGACTCTGCCAACTAACTATGACAGCATAACTAAAAGGGGAGAGCCAGAAGGTAACACAGGCATGAGAGAGCCCCATGACATAAAGCAGCAGCCACTACACCATCAACAAACTCAAGTGAGCAAGCAAGTGGGGGACTGACAGAATTCATACATCCCAGTTTACCAAAACACTCTACATCTGAGGACCCTCCCGATGTACATCTTTACCTCATAAACACCATTAACACAAGGCTTGACTAAACAGATATGTTTTCAGCCGAGACTTAAACCTCGTGGACACAGCCTAGACCATGTCCCTCATGGTGCCCTGTGGGGGGTGCTTTGGGAGTATGAGGTTCAGGGCCCACTACTACAGGGCATTTGGACCCTGTATGATCAGAGCAGGAGTTTGGTTCGCATTGCTGGTAGTAAGTCAGACTGGTTCCCAGTGCATGTGGGATTCCACCAGGGCTGCCCTTTATCACTGGTTCTGTTCATAACTTTTATGGACAGAGTTTCTAGGTGCAGCCAAAGGGTGGAGGGTGTCAGGTTTGGTGGCAGCAGGATCACATCTCTGCTTTTTGTGGATGATGTAGTCCTATTGGCTTCACCAATCTGTGACTTACAGCATGCACTGGGACAGTTTGCAGCTGAGTGTGAAGCAGCTGGGATAAGGATCAGCAACTCCAAGTCCATGGCCATGGTGCTCAGCCAGAAATGGGTGGAATGCCTACTTCATGTTAGGGGAGAGTTTCTACCTAAATTGGAGGAGTTTAAGCATCTCTGGGTTTTGTTCAAGTGAAAAGTGATCCACTCAAAGAGCAGTTCAGATGGATCCAATGGCCCAAAAAAGATCCATGCTAATTCTTTTGAATGGAATCTCAATTAACAGTATTGAGCACAATGGCACTTTTGGCATGGCTGCTGGGTTTACCAGCTGGCATTCATGACAAGCTTCACATCACCTGCAGACACTGGTGTGAAACCCTGGTTAATAGAAGTGGGCCAGGAGCTGATTTAATGTTTTGTCCTGACCCAAGTGCTCAGCCATAGGATTATGATGAGCCACATGGAATAAAAGTTCCCTACAACTTTTTGGAACCAACAACTGTCATCTCTAACCTTAGTTTGAGTGTCCTGTGTCACTCAATAAAGCCTATCCTTAATATTTGAAAAATATGGAAAGGAAAGGGCAATTTTAGGCTGGAGGTTTTGACCATCAATTACTTTCACTTGGTCAAAAACATGTCTCAGAGTGTCATCCCACATATGCTCCAGCAAGAAACCTCCTGACGGATTTCCCAAAGAGTAAGGAGTAGCAGTGCCCTCCCCCCCTCCATGTCATCATGATGCAGAGCTGATGCAACAACCCTGGGACCACCTCCCCAGTCAAAACTGGTCCAGAATTCTCCCATGACATGCCACTGCAGGACCCATATACAACTAACTGTTTTGTCAATGCTTTAAACCCTGGTCAGTCTGTCCCTAGGATAATTGGATGGGTGAGGCTTGGGCTAACTGCCACCTATAAACTATGCTTTTCTCCCTGGAAATGAGCAGTGAAGGGCATTAGCAGATATTTGTGAAAATCCATGTGAACACACTTCCCCTTACCAATTGTGTATTTCCCAGTGTCATGCACTGAATCAGGCTCTGAAGCATGAAAGTCTGATTACAGCCAGAATACACCAAAGCCCGATGTGTACCCCCTTGAATATTCACAGCAATGTGATATGTTCCTGCTCGATTGGGGGAAGCCTGCAGTGCATAAGGAATGCTAATCAGAATCCCCACCTCTTTGCAAAAGTGCTGATCCCAGGAAATCCAAACCTTCCTTCTGCACTGACAGACCTGTCTGAACTTTCTCCTGATTTTGGTGGGCATGGGTGGGTCCACATGTGGAGAGAGAGGGGGGGTCAATGGCAGCACAGACACAGAAGAAGAAAGGGGTGAGAAGAAACAAGGACAGACACAAGTGCAGGAAGTGGGTATTGGGGGAACCGGCCCCCATCTTCATGGGGCTGGGGTAGGGGAGGGGTGAGGAGTGGGAGAGAGAGGGAGAGAGAGGGAGGAAGAGAAGCTGCAGGAGTGCTTGCTCCTGGAAATGCCATCAGGTCATCAGGTGGTCCTCTGCCAGCCAGAATGCCTCTGCCAGCGACACTGCACAGTGACCATGGATCCATGTCAAGGTATCATTTGGCAGTTAGGTGATGAACTGCTTCAGTGTTACATGATCAATGACATCCTCCACATTGTACTTGCCTGCCAGCAGCCACCATTGGCAAGCATCCCAGAGCTGTTGCGTGAATGCAAATAGGTGGCCAACTTTGCCATAGGCCAGTCTATGGAAATGCTGGTGATGGTTTTCTGAGTTGTGGCTAACCTGTTGCAGGATAACTGGATTACTGGAGACAACTGTACTCCAACATGTTGGTGGCCCAGAGCTGCTGAGACACAAGCTGTGCTTCCCCTGACAGGAGTAGCAAGAGACAGGCTGCCCACTGTGAGGTTGGCCACAAGCCCCATCTAGATCAGCTGAACAAGAAAGCTGGCTGCAGGAGTGACCATTGGAGTACTTGGACCAAGCACCAGATCACCTGCTGGTCTTCCACCTGGGCCTTGAGCAGAGCCTGGAAGCACTGTCTCTGCTCAGTGGACAGTTTGATGAGTTCTTGGTGCTGGAGGTTATTGGCTGGAGGAGCTCCTTGACTGGTTTGAACTCCATGGTGATGTTTGTTCCTCAATCCTAGGTTTCTGCACCAGTGTAACACTTTCCTAATTTGGGGCAGTGAGGGACTGGAGACAACTGTGACAGGTCAAGCTGCACTTTATTTTTACAGTTCACTTTTCAGTTACAACTACCATAGGTATACTCTCACACACATTGGAGAGCACAGCTGACTCTATCTCATTACTGGCCATCTTCAAGGCACACAGAGACACACATTAATACTTATTTACTTACTTATCCTCTTCATCCCATGTGGGACATAAGGCTGTGAGTTTCCTCCACTGGGGCCTGTTCTGTGCCAAG
>JAPEIY010000008.1:51112154-51126808 GCA_026122135.1 Cathorops aguadulce | reverse complement strand
CTCGCCGGCCACGGGGCTCAAACCCGGACCTTCTTGCTGTGAGGCGACAGCGCTAACCACTACACCACCGTGCCGCCTGCAGCCAAGGTTAAAAGTGAGAAATGGGCAACCTACAAAAGTACAAGATTCTAATGTAGCAATTTGAAGCAAATATTCTACATTAACATACTTTTCAAAAGTGTTGTAAATAATTTTCTTTTAAGCAACAAAACTACATAATTACAACCCTCCAAAAAAAACAATTAGGACGGCACGCTGAAAGTGAAATTAAGACTGAAAACAATTATTTATAAACAATCTTTGACTTGTATTGCACTCAAAACCATACAGCAGCACATTATTTGATCTTTTACCTCATGAATTTTATTTTATTTTTTTTTAAATGAACACTTCTTTCAGTTTTGATTCTTGCAACACATAAAAAAATAGGGACAGTAAAGCATTTACCATTTTATGTTTCCATTCCTTTTCATGCTTTTGTTGAGAAATTGGAGACCCTTGGCTCACCTTTGCTCCTCAAAAGACTAGGCTTTTTCTTGATACTGATTTTGTCCTAAATCATGATTATAATCACCTGTTGACATCAGCTGTTCCAAATCACATCATTAATTAACTGTTTTACCTCATTACTAGCTTTAAGTTGCCCCCATCCTAACTTTTTTTGGAATGTGTTCCAGTCCTGAAACGCAGGAATGGACGTACATTAGCAAATGAAATGAAGTTGACCAGACAAAACATGAAATATCTTGGATTCATACTGTCTGCAATGAAATACAAGTCAAAGTAAATTTAGAAATCACTGCTTGCTTTTTTATTTGCAATTAGTAATGAATTTTCATGTGTTTTTCCTTATAATACTGTCTCAGATCAGGTAGGCGAGCGACAGAGTAACACTCCAGTCATTTGTAATAGGTTTTATTGTATATTTCTCTCTTTAGCTCTTTAAGCTAAATTAAAACAACACATTTCAGGTCTTTACTCAGATAGTTCAATATAAATAAATTATGCAAAAGTGCAAAAAAAAAAAGACAAATTTAGCACAACATTAAGTTGAACTTTATGTGAACTTTCTACAAAAAAAAATTACGTGACTGTGGAGTCAATGTGATGAGGAACTGGTGCTTATTCTTTTATTTCAAAAAAGGAAGGAGAAATAAAATTTGGGGTACATGTGTCAGTAACATGATAGAGAGCCCCACTTCCAATCAGACTACAAACATGGTCGATCTGAACTACAACACCCCAAAACCACAGCACCCTCTATCGCCTGACAATTAATTACACCTGTCACTTATTTCCTGGTTAATCAGTCCATGCTATATAAACACTTCTCCCACACTCACTTGATGCAAAGTATTGTTCAGTGTCTTACCTGTCATACCAAGCCTTGTTATTCTGCCTGCCTTATCGTGTTCTCGGCCCTCGTTATTGTCTTGCTCTCATTATTCTTTTGTCTAGCCCTTATTACTCTGTCTGCTGATCAATCGACCCCTGTCTGTCCCTTGACTTCGATTTCGTCTAGCATTTTGGATTTTTTTGCCAGACTGCATTCCCACTCTCCCCTGCACATACATCCGTAAGTGCCTGCATCCTGACAGGATACTTTGCTGCATATGGATGCAGCAGAGGAGGCGCAGCAGGGTGCTTTGATCACTCAAGGGTGCCTCTTAGGACAACATCAGCAGATGCTCACTGAGCTCAACATCAAGAAGGCTCAGCTCACTGCAATGATGCCACAGGCACTCCTAACATGCCCCGAAGCTCCTCTGAGTCCCACACTTCCATGCCCCGAGAAGTATGCCAGGGATGCACTCAGCCACAAGGGGTTTCTCCTTCAGTGCTCCATGCACTTCTCCTCACTCCCGCACATCTCAGATGAACACAAGATTGCTGGATTTCTTTTGATTTTAACCGGCAAAACACTACAAAGGGCCAGTGCAGTGTGGAGGAGCAGAGGCAAACACACCACCTCCTATGACAGCTTTCTGGAGTTATTCAAGCGTGTGTTTGATCACGAACTGGAGGGAATTGAAGTTGGCGAGAGCCTAAGGTTCAAGGATAGTTGCCAATTATGCTGTAGATTTCTGGACTCTTGCAGCTGCCAGTGGATGGAATGAGCCAGCAATAAAGGATGTGTTTTGCCAAGGACTTCACCCCTCAGTATTGAGTGAGCCAGCATGCCACGATGAACATCTCACTCTGGACACTGTCATTGATCTCGCCATTTGGCTAGACCATCTGCTATCTAGCTGTCCATTCCTCCAGGAGGAAGCCAAGCCTGCCATAACCTCTGATTCTCCCTCTCCCATGGAAGTTTCTCATGCTTGCCTGAAATGCTCCGAATGAGATCGGAGAGAGAAGGAGGACTTCTGCTTCTATTGTGGGTGCTTCAGTCACCCTATCATCCAGTGTCCAGTCCATCCACCATGCAGCAGCTCCGAGGAGACCAAGGCTGATTCAGTGAGTCCCATGAGATCACTAAGAGCTCCCAGTATTACTCCCAGTATTTCAAGCTCCCAGTATTATTGAAACTGTCTTCCTCTACCCATGTGCTGTCTGCATTTATCGACTCAGGGCCAGAGGGAAACTTCATCACCAGCTCAGTCGTCCAGAGGTTCAGTTTGCCCACAAACTCACTGCAGAGCCCACTCACTATCCAGTCCATCAATGGAGGCCCCATAGGGGAGGGCCTTGTCACTTCCTAGACTGCTCCCATGCATATTCAGGTGGGAGCTCTTTACTCTGAACAAATCTCACTCCTCGTCACAGCTACCAAGCATCACAACATCATCCTGGGCTATCCATGGCTACAGCTTCATGACCCACTCATCTCTTGGCAGAACAAGGAGATTCTCCAGTGGTCCCCGACATGTTTCCAGAACTGCTTCCGATGTCCCCAGTTAAGTCCTTCCTCCACCTCCATAGAGAGTCCTCACCCTGACTCCCTGGAAGAGATCTCCGCATGCTACCTGGACCTCGGGGAGGTCTTCAGCAAGGGCAAAGCATGCAGCCTACCCTCACATCATCCATACAATTGTGCCATCAACCTCCTGCCTGGTAATTCTCCCCCATGCAGCTGCATTTACCCTCTGTCCCAGAACAAACAAGCTGCTATAGAAGAGTACATACAGGAGGCCCTCAATCAGGGGTACATATGCATCCACTTCACCAGTGTCAGTGGGATTCTTTTAATGGAGAAGAAAGGGGGTGGACTTCATCTGTGTATAGACTTTTAAGGACTCAATCAAATATCAGGGAAATATCCATATCCACTTCCACTTGTACCCTCCACAATGCAACAGCTCCACAGTGCCACAATCTTCTCCAAGCTTGACTTATATAGGGACGGCTGCCATGCCCGTAACCATAGTAACCCTTCCACAACCAGTTTGAACACACCAATCTCTGTACTCGACACCATATTCTATCTCCGCCCCTTCGTCTGACTCCCTGTACTGGTATTGGACAGAGGCGATGTCGGATACCAGGTACAGTGATGTCATGACTGCTTTAAATCAGTGAGGGAAACGAATTCCTTTCTCTCTGCCCATGGATCTGCTCTCTGGTGGATTTCACATGTGAAGGAGAGAAGCCAATGTATTGGAACTACAGAAGGACAGAGAACAAAGAATGAGCTATTGATGTTGGACTTTAGCCAAAGTTCAATA
This sequence comes from Cathorops aguadulce, assembly GCA_026122135.1. NCBI lineage: Eukaryota > Metazoa > Chordata > Actinopteri > Siluriformes > Ariidae > Cathorops > Cathorops aguadulce. Next base: position 51,123,140 of record JAPEIY010000008.1, on the reverse strand, counting down.
TATTTCACCTTCGCAGAGTTGTAATAATAACTGAACCAGTTAGTTACTGCAGCCCACACAGTATTTCAAAGAGGAAAGGTGACCGGATCCCTTTTCCCTTTTTCAACATTGAATTATAAACAAGATTCCTTCCAGATCATTGGACAATTGAGGATCTCCAGCTGACGAGCTGAAAGAACAAAACCGTCTTCTACCCAGATCTGCATCACATGCAATCCTGGAGAAGGCACACTTCTATCATGAACAAGTAAGGCTGGCATCTGGGCAAAGTTTGTTAGTTTTACTTTTAGCTAGTTAATGTGAAGTGTTGTTTATTTGAATTCATTTATGATTTAAATGTACACATTTTGATTCACATGAAAGTCGGTCTTCGACTGTGTGTTGTTGATTTACTTTTGTTTACTATCTGTTTAGTTAGATTGTGCATGCTCTCTCTCGCTTTCTTGCTTTTTAACCGAGGCTAGTTCAAACTCCAGATTACCTTGTCTTAATTTTTGCACGCTCTCCTTGTAGGCGCAGCCTGGCATGGCTTGTGCATTCCATTTGCATTCCACACACACACACACACACACACACACACACACACACACAACCACGTGATTTTTCCCTATCACATTTTGTCACATCTAAGAACCATCTCTGTCAAGGTTGAGAAGTGTGACTTTCACATTCATAAGATCTCCTTCCTGGGGTACATCATCAGTGCTGAGGGGGTCAGCATGGCCCCTTCCAAGGTAACTGCTGTCACATTGTGGTCTGTACCCACCTTGGTGAAGGAGCTCCAATGTTTCCTAGGCTTCACAAGCTTTTATCATTTCATCAGAGGGTTCAGTACCCTTGCAGTGCCCCTGACCTCCCACCTGAAGAAGGGACTGAAATGGCTCGACTGGAACTCCACAGCTGAAGAGGCCTTTGACAGAATTAAAACAGCTTTCACCACAGCCCCTATCCTTTAGCATCTGGACCCAACTCAACCTTTCACAGTTGAAGTGGATGCCTGTAGGAGGGGTTCTCTCCCAGTGCTTCGGCAAAAGGCCCAAGCTCAACCCGGTAGTGTTCTTCTCCCAAAAGCTCACTCCAGCAGAGAGAAACTATAATGTTGGGAACTGAGAGCTACTGGCCATCAAGCTCGACTTAGAGGAATGGAGGCACTGGTTGGAGGGGGCCACGCACCCCTTTATCATTTTTACTGATCATAAAAACCTCAAGTATCTCAAGAAGGCAAACAGACTGAATCCACGCCAAGCGCGATGGGCACTGTTCTTCATCCATTTCAACTTCATGATATCATCCTGGCACCAAAAACACCAAGGCTGATGCCCTGCCATGCATCATCAGCCCATCTCTTCATGACCAGGAACCTCATCCCATCCTGACACCTGAATGCTTCATCCAGGCAATCATGTGGGACTTTGACAAGGAGATAAGTGACTCACAGCCACAGAATCCTCCAGTGAACTGCCCACCAACTGCCTGTATGTCCCTAATCCTCTCAGGAGAAGACTCATCACATCGGCACACACTTCTCCTGCCACTGGTCATCCCAGCAGCCATCGCACTCTCCAATTGCTGTGAAATAAGTACTAGTGGGAGATCTGCACTGAGCTCGATGGACTTTCCCATTTTAGTGTGTTGGTCAATTCAATGAGTGCTGTAAACAAATCCTTTTTATGAAGGCACAGAGAAGCTACCAGCTGCAGTCAATCATGATCAGGAAGTTAAGAGACCTCAGCCTTGGCAAGGTAAGAGACGTTTTGGAAGTTTCAGCACCTCTGAATTAATAATCGAAGTGTGTGTAATTTTTTGACCAAGTATGTATAATTTTGACCCTGTGTTGATTTCAGAAAACCCAAAGAAAATTAAAACTTGTGCATCAAATTCTAGTTTTTTTTTTAATTAAAGATGTATGCTGTACATTCTACCACAGAAAAGGAACAGTTCAAAGAAATTACTGAAAGCCAAAATATTGCCATGGCATTCATATCCAAGATGACATTCATGTCACTGTATGTAAACGTCTGATCACAACTGTATAATAGGTGTAAAAGTTGGCAAATATCAAAATGGTGAGTCATGATAGTGAGCAGTATATGGTATAAATTTATAGAAGAAAAGTGGTCTGTTACCTCTCCCATGCTCAGATATTCCACCTTTGTTTGGTCATCTCTCTGCACTCTGAATGTATTATTTGGGCAGTTTTGTCACATCTTCCCACTGCCCTCCACTACACTGTTGCCTTTTGTTCTGTTTTTTTTTTCCCCCCTCCATCTCTGGAATCAGGTCATCTTTTCCTGTACTATTTTTCTCACATTGATCTGGCTTTTTTCTTCAGTCTGAATCATCTTAGTGATTTAATTACTGTTAAAATGTGTGAAGTTTCATACTGTTAAATCAGATGCATGTGGATGATCAAACTCTTTGTATCAGTGACCTTTTCGACTTTCCAAGTCAAAGATGGTACATGTAGTACAGAACTCATATTTGTCTTCCTGATATCTACCTACACTACACTTCTAAATGACAATGTTTTAATGCATATTTAATTTTCTACAGTGTGAAATGAGACAAAAGTGCAAGTGTACTTCTCAATAACCAAGGTAGTTTGGGTATTTGATGATAACAGTCCATAATATGGCTCAGAGAACAAGGAAGACACAGCGCTAATGGAAAAATCCATAGGTTTTTTTTTTTTCACACAATGGGAAATCAATTTCTGCAAACAAAGAGAAAGTGTAAATGCTCTCACATCGGGATATGGCAAAAACAAAGGCAGCTGACTTTGTCACTTCTTAAAGATGTACGCAAAACAGGAGTTTTTTGTGGTTTCTTGGCAAGCTGGATTTTTTTTTTCATCTTATTCAATTCAAGAGAGGGAAAAAAGTGTAGGTGTTGAGAGTATAGCTGCTATGTCAGTGACAACAGGAACTGACTTGTTTTGCAGAAGTTCCTCAACATTATATCTGTGATCTGTTGTTCGTGAATTATCAAAAATTGTAATTGTTTTAAAATTGCTGTGGTATTAGTGGAAAAACACTTCAGACCCTGCTGATTATTTTCCTGTAATAGCACAATGTTTTATTCATGACATTTTATATTATTAAATACTATCTGTAAATAGCTGAAATAGTGATCAAAACATAAAGCATGCCAAGTCAAGTTCACATGACCTCAAATGACCTTCTGGTTCTTTTTCAGTTGTTAATTCAGCAGCACTGACCTCAGTGCTCACTCCCTGAATATGTACAATTATTCCAATACACACCATTGTAATCAATTTATGCACATTACTCTGCTCAGATTGTGTCATTTTGTGCTTCACTGGCTGTCCTGGACTACACAAATCCTCTCAGCTCAATTTAAATTAATTTCCATTTTTGCAGAAAAGATTACAATTCAGGCTTAAATCTCCTGCATGGCTTTATCTCACCCTGAAATACACAATAGTTTTGGAGCGAAAATAAAATTATTCATGTTTTACACACACTGGCCACTTTAATAGGAGCTTGTTCTTGATTCGAAGATTCCTGTTCTTGGCTGCAGGAGTGGAACCCAATGTGGTCTTCTGCTGTTGCATACTTAGATGCTTGCACCATGGTTGTAAAGATTAATGAGTTATTATATCCTTCCTGGCAGCTTGAACCAATCTGGCCTGAGTTTCCCCCCAAAAATCATAACATAAAGTCATTGCTAAATGGTAGAGCAAGCAGCATAATGAACACTCATTCTCCTAGTTAAGGTGCTCTTAGGGTTAAGAGGCTTTTGGGAAACTCACCCCTGGCCATTTTCCTCTTACCACTCTTATCAACAAGGTGCTTGTTTCACCCACAGAACTATCACTGGCTCAGTGTTTTTTGTTTTTCTCACCATTCTGTGTAAACTCTAGAGACTGTTGTGTGTGTGTGTGGCAGTGGGGGTGTGGCCAAGCATCAGTTTGTGAATGGAGGGCGGGGGCGGGGAAAGTGAGTGGCCAAGTCATTACACCTGGTGTCAATTAATGTGTGTGTGTGTGTGTTTGTTTGTTGCAGGGATGGTGGAGCATAAAAGGAGGGGGAGAGCAAGCAAGTAAAGCTGAAAAGCCAAGAAAAGAAGGAAAATAAAGTGTGTGTGTGTAATCAACTCCTGCCTGCCATGCTTCTGTGCTCCACCCACATCAGGAATCTGTTACAGTGGTGCCAAAACCTGGGAGTACAGAAGGGAACCACCACATGGAGTCCTCCCCATTCAAAGAGCTCATCCATGCCCTCGCTACCGCCCAGCAGAACCAGCATCAAGCACTGACTGCCCTCCAGAAGGAGCAAGAGCAATGCTTTGAAGCCTTGATGCTGGCCCAGCAGGATGATTGCCAGGTGTTCCAGCATCTGCTCACATTGGCAGGGGCTTTGACCATCACCACAGCAGGCACCCTCACAAAGATGGGCCCGCAGGATGATCCTGAAGTGTTCCTCGCCCTCTTTGAGCAAGCGGCTGAAACGCAGGGCGCCTCCTCCCGCTTCTGACTGGTGAGGTGCAGCTTGCAGCACAGCAGCTCCCTGCTGACAACCAACTGATGTACGCTAATCTGAAGAAAGCCATCCTGCAGCATGTTGGTTGCTCCTCAGAATAACATCAGTGCTTCCGGATGCTGGCACTGGAGGAGGTTGACTGGCCATTCATATTCTGCCAGCAACTCCAGGACAGCTGCTGGCTGTGGCTGAGGGCAGAAGCCTGTGATGCCGATGAGATCATCGATCGGGTGGCACTGGAACAGTTAATCTCTCTACTTCTGGAAGGAACAGTGGAATGGATCCAGTGTCATCACCCGGCCTCGCTAGAATGAGCCATCGAGTTGGCAGAGGACCATCTGGAGGTGGTTCCGATGGCAGGAAGATGAGGCATTTCTCCTTGTTTCCTGTCTCTCTCTCCCTTCACCCCCTCTCCCAGTAACTCTCTTCCCTGCCCCGTTCCCCCATTGTGGAGGCAGAGGCCGGCTCCTCCCTAGCAGGCCCATTGCACCCATGGTGTCCTCCCATCTCCCTCTTCCATGTCTGTCTTCTCCACCTCAGGTGAGTGACACCCATAACGCCAGTGCAGAGGGATAGCCTGGGCTGGTGTGCTGGCATGGCATGGAGCCAGAGCATCTCCAGAGTCAGGGCTCTGCAATGGAGGTGGGAGCTGTGATCAGGATCCCTGATGCACCAGCGACTACCCTCGATCAGATCAGATACATATCGCATACTGGTAAGCATTCAAGGGGATACATATCACATGTTGGTGGATTCCGGTTGCAATTAGACCTCAATTCACCAAAGCCTGGTACAAGGTGAGGCATTGGGGAGAGCACAAGCAGTGAAGGCGTTGTGTGTGCATGGGGATGTTCACAATTATCCTCTAGTGTTTGTCTGTATTCTATTCCGGGGTCAAACACACAGAATTAATGCAGCAGTTAATCCTTGTCTCACCCACTCACTGATTTTGGGGACTGATTGGCTATGGTTTAAAGATCTGATGGAACACATAGTGAGAGGTTGGTCCTGCATTAATATGTCACGGGAAGATCCTGGTGTGGCACTGACTGGGAAAGCTGTCACAGAGCTGTCCACGTCAGCACCGCATCAGGGCGATACGAGGAGTGAGGAACAGGATTTCCTGTTAGAGCAGTTGCGAGACAAGACTTTGTATCATGCGTTTGACCAAGTGAGAGTAATCAATGGTCAAACTCTCCAGCCAAGTGTGACATTGGCCTTCCCATATTTTGCTATTATTAAGGATAGTGTACCAAGTGATACAGGACACTCAAACTGGTGAATAGATAACCCAGTTGTTGATCCCAAAGAGCCATAGGGAACTCGTATTCCATGTGGCTTACTTTAATCCCATGGCTGGACACTTGGGGCAGGATAAAACACTAGCCTGAATAATGGCCCAGTTTTATTGGCCAGGGATTCGTGGGAATGTCTGTCGGTGGTGTGTGGCATGCCATAAATGCCAGTTAGTAAATCCCGTGACCACTCCAAAAGCACCTTTGTGCCCTCTCCCTCTAATCGAGATCCATTTTGAGAGAATTGTTATGGATCTTGTTGGGCCATTAGATTGGTCAGCACAGGGATATCACTTTATTTTAGTTCTGGTGGACTATGCAATATGATATCTGGAAGCGGTGCCTCTTCACAATATCCCTGCATGCAGTATTGTGAAAGCGCTCTTCCCTATTTTCTCCCGGGTCGGGATTCTGAAAGAAATCTGGACAGACCAAGGCACTACATTTGTCATGCACATGCATGAACTGTATGGGTTATTGAGAATTAAGCCTATCCACACCAGTGTCTATCATCCACAAAAAGATGGCTTAGTGGAATGGTTTAATCAAACACTCAACTTAATTCGGAAATTTGTAAGTGAGGATGCACATAATTGCCATAAAGGGCTCGAGCCCCTGTTATTTGTAGTACAAGAGGTCCCACAAGCTTCCACAGGTTTCTCACTGTTTGAATTATTATATGTGCATAAGCTGCGTGGCATTTTGGACGTGCTATGAGAAAATTGGTAGGAGGGAGCTTCGCCAAGCAAGAACAAAATTCAATATATTCTTGACCTGCGCACAAAACTCCACACCCTCATGCACTTAACCCAGCAGAATTTACAGCAGGCACAAAAATGTAAAATCCGGCTGTATGACAGGGGAATACACCATAGAGAGTTCACACCAGGAGACAAAATGCCCACATTGAGCTCCAAATTAATCGCCAAGTGGAAAGGGCCCTTTGAGGTCACATGGCAAGTTGAGGACATCGACTATGAGGTGAGGTGAACTGATAGGAGTGGGGTACTGCAAATTTACCACCTCAACCTGTTAAAATGTTGGAACGAGGGGGTCCCCATCGTGTTGGCATCGGTAGTTCCTGAGAAGGCAGAGCAGGGCCAGAGGTAAAAAAAAAAAGTTACATCTCAAATCGCTCCAGACCACCTCTCACTGGCACAACTCATGGAGGTGGCCAAGTTGCAGAAGGAATTTTCTGACATGTCCTCACCCCTTCCCATTCGCACATACATAGAACACCACATTGAGATGCCCTCGGGGGTGGTGGTACATAGCTGCCGCTTGCCTGAAAACAAAAAAGGTGGTCCGGGATGAACTCAAGGCCATGCTCAAAATGGGCGTAATTGAGGAGTCCCACTGTGACTGGAGCAGCCCAGTGGTCCTGGTTCCCAAGACTGATGGGTCAGTCTGGTTCTGTGTGGACTATAGAAAAGTCAATGCAGTGTCTAAATTTGACACATGCCCAATGCCTTACATTGATGAGTTGCTTGATGGGTTAGGCGCTGCTCACTTTTATTCAACACTGGATCTAATGAAGAGATATTGGCAGATCCCTTTGACTCCTCTATCCCAAGAGAAAATGGCCTCTTCCACACCATTTGGATAACACCAATTTGTCACGCTTCCTTTTGAGCTATTTGGGGTGCCTACTATGTTTCAGTGGCTCATGGACAAGATCCTCCGCCCTCACACTGCCTACACGGCAGAGTACCTTGATGACAATCATTTCTAGCAATGATTGGCTGTGGCATCTGGAACACCTTAGGGCCATTCTAGAGTCACTGAGGTATGCGAGTCTCACATCTAACCCAAAAAAGTGTGCAATTGGGCAGGTGGAAGTATGGTATCTGGGTTTCCATTTGGGTCATGGGCAGGGCAGGTGCATGCCCAAATTAACAAGACTGCAGCAATTGCTGCCTGCCTGAGGCCCAAGACCAAAAAGGGAGGTGAGACAGTTCCTGGGGCTGGCTGGCTACTATCGTAGGTTTATACCTAATTATTCAAACATCACCAGCCTGCTGACTGATCTCACTAAAAAGGGAGCACCAGATTTGGTCCAGTGGACGGAGCAGTGCCAAAAGGCTTTCACTAGGGTAAAAGCTGCACTCTGTGTGTGGGGGGGGCACTTTTACACTCTCCTGACATCTCTCCCCCCTTTATTTTACAGATGGATGTATTGGACAGAGGGCTGGGGGCTGTTTTGTCCCAGAAGGTGGAGGGCAAGGAATGTCCCATGCTGTACATCAGGTGCAAGCTCTCTATGCATGAAAACAAGTATAGCACCATTGAAAAGGAGTGCCTGGCCATCAAGTAGGTGGTCCTTGCCCTCCAATACTACCTGCTGGGGCACCCTTTCACCCTCTTTTCAGACCACGTGCCCCTCCCGAGGCTCCACCGCATAAGGATGCCAATGCGTGGATCACCTATTGGTATCTCACCCTCCAGCCTTTTAAGTTTGAGGTGGTCCACAGGCTGAGGGTGCAGATGGTGGTGGTGGATTTCCTGTCTTGTTGGGGGGGGCTACTGCAGGCCAGACGGCTCCCCATCCTGAGTCGGGTGGTGGGGGTATGTGGCAGCAGGGGCATAGCCAAGCGTCAGTTTGTGAATGGACGCTGGTCGAGGAACATGAGTGGCCAAGTCATTACACCTGTTGTCAATTAGCGTGTGTGTGTTTGCTGCAGGGATGGTGGAGCATTAAAAGAGGGGGAGAGCAGAGAAGAGGTCCAGAACATGTGTTTTCATGTGTGACTGTGTGTGAATCAAAAGCAAGTAAAGCTGACAAGTCAAGAAAAGAAGGAAAATAGTGTGTGTGAAATCAACTCCCGTCTGCCATGCTTCTGTGCTCCACACACATCAGGGATCTGTTACAGTGTGAAACCCCCCAGGAGATCAGCAGTTTCTGAAATACTCAAACCAGTCCATCTGGTTCAAACCAACACAATTTTTCCCATTCTGATGTTTGAAGTAAACATTAACTAAAGCCCTTGATTTGTATTTGCATGATTTTATGTATTGTGCCACTGTCAAGGAATTGGCTGATTAGATAACTCCATAAAACAGCAGATGTATGTGTATCTAATAAAGTGTCTGGTGAGTGTATATAAAATACAATCTGACATTCAGTTTAATTAGTTTTTGCTTTGGACATGCTAATGAACAGCAATTAACATCAGACACAGACCTCAACACTCTGCTTCAAGCTGTTAATTACCATTTATTCTGTTCACATATAGGTAGTGTTTTAGTGTGTTTGGACATTCAGTTCCTTAGTCAGGTGAGAAGACAGCAATCACATATACTGTAGGTCCAAGAGTGTCTGAGCCAATGAACTCAAGTGAGAAAGTGATTTGAATCTGAAATGACTCACTGCTGGAATCAAACACGCTGTGTATTTTGGATTGTAGCATTTTTGTGGACATTTTTTGTGAGCTGGTTCCAGGGGCATCGGAAGCATTTTTAATGTGTGTGTGGGGGGGAGACACACTGGGCCGCATCATCACTGATAAGTATCGTCCTGGTTTTGGTCCATGAGTGTAGGTGTGCAAGGTTGTACAGATTTCCATCTGTTCTGGTATGTATGTAGACACCATCAGTAGATGTGTTGAAAGCATATCAGCAGGAGTGAGAAGATCCCAAAAAGTGTTGGTGCAAGTATGCAGTCTTGCTTAACTCCACTCTTGATGGGAAAGCTATCAGAAAATGAAACATCATACAAGACAGTTCCTTTCATGCCTGTGTGGAAGGACATGATTATGCTGTGGAGCTTAGGTGGGCAACCAATCTTCTTGAGCATTTCAAATAGCCCCTTCCTGCTGACAAGGTCAAAGGCTTTGGTGAGGTCAACAAACATCATGTACAATGGTTGTCCTTGCTCTCTGCTCATCTCCTGAAGTTGACAGAGGGAAAAGATCATGTCTGTAGTTGATCTGCCTGCCCTGAAGCCACACTGAGTCTCTGGGTAAATATAGTCTGCTAGCTGTAGTCTGTTCAGGAGGATGCGAGCATAAACCTTGCCAACAATGCACAGTAGGGAGATACCTCTATAATTGTTGCAATCACTGTGATCTCCTTTATTCTTGTAGATCATCACAATGAAGGCATCTCACATGTCTTAGGGGACTCCTCCTTCCTCCCAGCAGAGACAGAGAAGGTCATAGAGGGGATGGATCAGGGCAGGATTTCCATACTTTATGCCTTCAGGAGGGATGCTGTCACCACCTGGAGCCTTCCCCCTCCCCCATGCAAGGATATCTAAAGCCTTATTTAGTTCTTCCATCAATGGTACTTTATCAAGCTCTTCCATGATGGGCAGTTCTTCTATACTCTGGAGGCCATCATCAGAAACAACCAATTCCTGAGAGGATAATTTGGAGTAATGTTCCACCCATCTGGCCATCTGTTTTCCCTCAGTCAGTGATCATCTCTGCAGTTAGAGATCTGAGAGGAGCAGTTTCTTTGATATCAGGGCCCAAGAGCTGTCTTGATGCTATTGAACATTCCTCAAATATCACTTAAGTGCACAGGTGTTGCCAGTATTTATTGGCACAATGTCTAGCAAGATGTTGAGTATTTCTAAGGGCATCTCTTAGAGCTGTCAGATCACACTGCTTGGGGTGTTTCTTGTAAGCCAGATGGGCTTTCAGTTTGGCCTTGATTGCTGGTTCTATTTTTGGAAGGTGAACATTAAACCAGTTTTGGCTGGGGCATTCTTTTGCCAAGTATGGATAGTACTGTATTGTTTATGGGGTCCTTCATAGCACTCCACATTGTGGTGGCATCATTCTTTGGAATTGTCTGGAGGACACGATCAAGAGTACTCACATACAGTATTCCTCAACCTTATGAGGAATTAACATTTGTGCAGTGTTGATTCAAGGGTGAGCTCTAGGTTGGGATTGGTGGAGCTTGCACAGGAGAAGTCATACTTTACTGCACACTAGGGTGTGATCTGTGTCACAATCTGCACCATGGTAGCTTCTGGCCATAAAGACACTGTTGAAAGATGTTCATCTGGTGATGACCAGGTCAAGCTGGTGGAAATGATAAGACCTGGAGTGTTTCCATGATACTTTATGGGTCTGCCTGCAGCTGAAGAAGGTGTTGGTGACACAGAGCAGGGTTTCCGCTACATTCATTTCACTGCGGCGGGCCGCCGCACCTTCGTTGTTTCCCGCCACACCTCGGAAAAA
>JAPEIY010000008.1:50812033-50825981 GCA_026122135.1 Cathorops aguadulce | reverse complement strand
CTCTAGACTCCCCCCCCCCCCCCCCACACACACACACACACTGCTGCTGACAATGGCCACATTACACACACACACTTGCCTACATATAATGTAAAGCGACCTTGGGTATCTTGAAAGGTGCTATATAAAACTAAGTTATTATTATTATTATTATTATTATTATTATTGTGGAGCATGTCACTGGTTCAAACTGCAACTACTGCCACAGTGAGCTCCAGTCTTGGAATTGTTGCCACCTTTGTTGATGACTCTTGATTTTCCCATCACAAGAGAGCAATGGACTTCTTTGGACTCACTGACAACTTGCAGGTAATTGCATTCACCATATCCGGAGGGGCTTGCATCAGAAAAATGGTGAAGCTCATATCTCTTGACGTTGTGAAAACTTGAAGGTAAGTATCATCTTTTAATTTCCATTTCAGATAGCTTAGGAAGGTTTCTAATCCAGGACTCCCATTGAGGTCTTAGATTCTCTGGAAGTTCTTTATCCCAGCCAATTCTTTCTCTACACATTTGCTGAAGAACTTGCTTTCCAAGAAGTATGAAAGGTGCCATGAATCCTAATGGATCATACATAGAGGCAACTGTAGAGAGCACACCTCTTCTTGTGAGTGGATTGGTCTTCACTTGCCCTCTGAACTTGAACAAATCGGAGGTGATGCACCACTCTACACCAAGCACTCTCTCCATATGAAGTAAGCTCAAGGCCATGTCTTGATCCTTAATGGTAGCATATTCTTCCTTTGAGGTGGATGCTATCACATTCTCAATATTGGAGACAAACTTGTGGGGCCTTAGCTTTCCGATGGAGCAAAGTTCCCTTGATTCCTTAATGAGCTGAATGGCTTCATTCCCAATGTGAACACTTGCTAGACCATCATTTACATAGAAATTTCTCTGAATGAAGCATATGGTGTCTTTGCTATACTGACCTTGCCCTTGTGCTGCCAGATGTTTCAGGACAAAGTTGGCACAACCAGGAGATGAAGCTGCTCCAAACAGGTGGACTTTCATTCTGTAAGTTGAGTATGGTTTCCAGATCGCCGTACTCCCACCATAAGAATCGTAAGTAATCCTGATCTTCCCTTTTCACATGAAACTGGTAAAACATCCTTTCAATGCCACAAGTCACAGCAATTAGGTCTTTTCAGAATCTGCACAGGACTCCCACCAACATGTTTGTGAGGTTGGGCCTGGTAAGCAGATGGTCGTTGAGAGACATTTCTTGAAACTTGGCAGAACAGTCGAATACTACACATATTTTCCCTGGTTTCTGCTGATGATAAACTCCATGATGTGGTATATATCATGCGCGACTGTTGTCAATTTCTTGCTCAAGGACTTTTTCTGCATCACCATGTGAGATTATGTCATCCATGAAGTTCACATAGTCTTTGAAGTATGTTTCATTCTTCCTTAGTCTTTTTTCAAGGCAATTTACATGGCCTATTGCACAAATCTAGTTGTTTGGCAGTTTTGGTCTTTCTTCTTTGAATGGTAATGGCATTTCATAATGACCATCATCCTTTTGCTTGATGTTTTCTCTCATCTTTGACTGGAACTTGAGATTGTCTTGAGACACAGGATCCTCTTCTCCAGCCTTTTCTAAGAAGTCTGATTCAAGGACCTTTAAGATGTTTGAGGGAGTAATTTCTTTGACTTTGGATCTGTTCACATAGTGCACATCTGTTTACAGGTTGATGGAGGGCTCAACATTTGGAGTCACTTGCCTCACCATGACATGATGACTGATCCTGAAGACATCTCCATAATCTACACAGAGGTTCCCATGGCTGACTATACTGCACCCCAGGTCTGTGCGCTGTGTGTAGGGCTCATTTTCTTTGCCAGGGACAACTTCTCATGGGAGTAAGGCTTGTGAGCAGTTGTACCCAATGAGCAGACCCACTTCACAGTCTTGTAAAGGTGCCACATCATCTTGGAGGTGCTGTAGATGGGGCCAGGTTTTAGCAGTTTCACCAATTGGGATGTGAATTATGTTGGCTGGGATAAAGTCACGTGTGTAGACTGGTGGTAAAGAGATCTTATTGCCAGAGTAAAAGCCACAGACTTGTAGGTATTTTATTCTTTAAGAGCTTACTACTGTGTTTCTCGAGGTCATAGTAGAGAGCTTCAACTTGACTTGTTCTTTGTTGGCTTCTAGAGCTTCAATCACTTCTCCCAAAACAAAGGTTGTATCACTTTGAGTGTCCAACAGGGCATATACAAGTACCTCTTGTGCTGGCTGCGTGACTGATGACAGCCAGACAGTAAGTATTGCAGAGGTCTGGCTGTCATCAGTCACGCATTGGATTTCATTTAGCTTGTGATTGTCTTTGTTGTTCCTTGTATCTGTCTTCAGGCAAACAAGTAGGGTGCCACTTGTTGCAGGTGTCGCAAACACTCCTACTGTTGCAGCTCTTGGAGACGTGACTTGATTTGAGGTATCCGAAGCCCAGCTTTTTGGCTTGGTCAAACTTTATTCTGTCATAGACTTCCCTTTCTAGGAACTTTCTGCATTTGTGCAAAGTGTGCCCAGTTTTCTTGCAGAAAGTGCCCGTCTTCATAGTCTCTTCATTGGAACTTGTTGTTAGTGTTCTTGCTTTGGCATTTTGATGTCTTTGTGATTTTGGCTTTTCAGTTTCACCTTGCTTTAGTGATTGCAATGATGTCACTGGGTTACAGACAACTTTTGCTTCTCTTGTTGTAAATTCAACAAACTGGCTGAAGGAGGGGAACTTGCCACCCTTTTCTTCAACTTCAAGGACTTTCCTATTCCATCTTGCAGTAAGCCAGTCTGGTAACTTTGACAGGATTTTTCTGTTTTCATTACAGTCATTTAGAATCTCCAGTGCTTTGATGTGGACCATGGCAGCCTCATAACTGTGGATAAAGTCAACAAACTCTCTGAGCTCAAAGTTATCTTTGGCACTGATCCTTGGCCATGTTTGGAGTGTGTCTCTATATGCCTTTGCAACTATGAATGGATTTCCATATCTCTCTTCCAATATCTCCCATGCTGAAGTATAAGCAGATTCAGATCTGAACAGAAAGTATCCATCAAGTGCAGTCTTAGCTTGACCATCCACATATCTATGGAGGTAGTATATCTTCTCTTTGTCTTGAATATTTTTTTCTGATCGATAAGTGTTTGAAAAGAAAGCTTCCAATCACTGTACCTCAATGGATCCCCACTGAATACTGATGGTTCAGGAACTGGGATTCTGTTGGCACTTAAAGCACCTGTCAAGACTTTGACTAGCTCAGTTGTGCTTTGATTCATGGAGGTTATCAAAGCTTGAGGGGCAAGAAACACAAGTGGGAATAAATGTTTGTGGCACTCAACTCATGAGTTACGATGTCCTTTGAGTTAGGAGAATCTTTTTTTCATCCAGTTCTCAATCATACATTTGCATTCTTGCCCATGCTGCACTTAGCTTATTCACTGTCTCCAAATGCTGTAACCTTCTCCATTTTCCCCCCAGACTCCTTTGTAGAGCATTGTGCTCTTCCTCAAATCTAGCTTTCATTTCAGCTTTGTCTTCTTCTCCCTTTATTCTCCTCTTCACCTCTTCAGCTTCTTGCTCTAGATGATGCTTCTCATGGCAGCTGCCTCCTGAGTGGCAAGCCTCCTTTAAGCCTCTGCCTCCAGACACTGTATTCCCAATTGTTCTCTTTCTTGTTCTTGTAACACTTTCAGAACATCTTGGCTTGCAGCAGCGGCAGCTTCTTGACGTTTCACAGAAGACCTGCTTGAATGCTCTGAAGCATCCTTCATGATAGAAGTGATAGTTCCAAATTCTCTTATTCAATTACCAAAGAGAGCTGGCATCTGGCCAGTCTTGCTCTTCTTCCTCTGGAATGTTTCCATTCAGATGATGTGATGCTATGGATACAGTGAAGCTTGAAATCTCTATACACCAATCTACTTTCCAGTGTGTGTCTTGGTTTGGAGCTATGATTCTGTGTAGCTCTTCATAAATGCACTGGATGTCAGCACAAAGGCCTCTGACATCGCCCATGATATAATTCAGAAGATTTTCATATAATGGTTCTGAAGACTGTGACAATGGCTTCTTGGTGAATTTAACTTGTGTTTTCCATTTTTGATAAATGTAGTTGAATTGTTGCTGGAGTGCCTTAATTTTATTGTCTTGCATTTCTTTGTCCTTCTCTGTTAGTGTGCAGATTCATTCACAACGTCTTGGTTGTGGCACTTCCTCTTGCTGCTCTTCTTGTGGGACATCAACATCTTCTTCAACTTGATCTTCTAGCACATTATTGCTTTCACTGTCCCTAACATTGTCCCTTACCTTGGGTGTAGACTCACTTGGCTCTGCCATTATCAATGAATTGCTCTGAATTAGCTAAATATGAATTGTAAATAGATCTTAAGTGTGAATAAATCTCTGTATGAATTACTGTGTTTCTAAGTGTATATGTTTAAACATCTCTTATAAGTGTGAATGCTCACTCAAAACTATTGTCATAAGTTGTAATAGGTAAAACTAGTAAAATAAGTATTACTTCAAAATATCCTTTAAAAGTGTTTCTTAAATGTGTATATCAGTTTAAACAAAACTATCATAAGCTATAATTATCAATAGCCTTAAACTCAAAATTCACTTTGAAAATGTAAGTAAACCTTGGTTCCCATGGAAAACTTATTCTTAACCAAAACATGAAATGGCATGTAGCCTTCACTTAATATTATCAAAACACACACCTTAAATTGGCACTTCAAATGCAATGTGAAAAGTCACCCTTTAACTTAAATCATTAACTTCAAAGCTTACTGTAATACCGTTAATGGCAAGATTCAGTTCACTTTAACTTAGCAAATAAGTTGCATTCATTACACACATCACAGCTCTTAAGCATCCACATACAGTAAACCCTTTAGGAAACTCTCATAAAGCTCTCTTCTTAACCCACTCTTATCAGTGCCCATGTTCTTAATGGCTTTGACTTGAAAATGTTGCTCATACAGTTCGCATATGTGCATGTTCATGATTATCACTCATCTGTCCTGGACTAACGTTCGATGCACTGTCACGAGGCACCACATGGAAAGATTAACTCCTTAGTCTTTTACTTGCTTCATCGGCCACTGGTGTCAATGGACAGTTCAAGTTTTCACTGTGATTCCCTCCCAAAGCATGATCAGACGCAAGTGGTTTCCTTTAACGGGTTTTACTGAAGTCTTCTCTGTACATCAAACCGTGAAAACTAATAATACACAGTATTAAACATAAGGACACCATGTTAGCTGATAACATGTTAACATACATTATATCAAACAATAGAAAATAAAAATAAAGCACAAACTTAAAAAAAAAAAATCTCGTTGGCTGCATGCTAGGAAAGGAAATCATCTTAGGGTCTTCTTATCTTTGGATAGGCCAGTTAACATTATGTTAACTTGTTCCAAAGGCAGTCCACAGCCCATCTCTAACTTTACACACAACACCATCTCCCAATTCAACCTGCACTGGCTGAATCAGCCTGCATCTCAATGGAGGTGTCAAAATAGAAGACATCTCCCATTCACCACAATAGCACCAAACAAAAATGCAGAACACTGTTCAAAACACATTCTGACTTATAAACCCCTTCCCACAGAAACATCACACAAGCATGCAACCTCCATAGTGGCAACAGTAACACCCAGGGTGAACTCTCTAAGGTGCTTGCCTCTGTTGTACAGCTGGGCTTGACGTTCTTGTAATTGCCTCAAATCCTCATGGGTGAGAGTGTGGAGTTTTGTGCGCAGGTTGAGAATGTACTATTGAATTTCACTTTTACTTGTTG
The DNA here is from genome assembly GCA_026122135.1 of Cathorops aguadulce. Classification (NCBI taxonomy): domain Eukaryota; kingdom Metazoa; phylum Chordata; class Actinopteri; order Siluriformes; family Ariidae; genus Cathorops; species Cathorops aguadulce. The sequence goes on along the minus strand of JAPEIY010000008.1, from coordinate 50,820,170 downwards.
AAGGTCCCTCCACCCAATTTTCCTGCAGCATGTACAAAATGCCGCGAGGCTTTCACCCATATAATAATTTGAATGGTAAGAACCCCGTGGGGGCTTGCAGGACCTATCGTACTGCAAATAACAGGGGCTCGAGCCATTTATCCCAATTTCATACAGTACATCTTTGTTTACAAATGTTTGAATTAGATTTTTAAGTGTTTCATTAAACCTCTCCACCAACTCATCTCTTTGTGGGTGATAGATGTTGGTGCGGATAGATTTAATTCCCAATAGCCCATATAGCTCTTGAAGTGTTTGTGACATAAAGGTAGTGACTTGATCAGTCGGGTTTTCTTTCAGAATCTTGGGACTTGGGAGATAATGCGGAAGAGCACCTCCACAATACTGCATGCTGAAATATTGTGGATATCATGTTGTCCACCAGAACTAAAATAAAGCCATATCCTCATGCTGACCAATCTAATGGCCTGACGAGATCCATACCAATTCTCTCGAAGGGGATCTCAATTAGAGGGAGAGGGTGCAAAAGCACTTTTGGAGTGGCCACAAGATTTACTAGTTGGCATTTGCACACCACTGACAAACATCCCCGCAAATCCCTGGCCAGTAGAACTGGGTAATTATTTGGGCTAGTATCTTATCTTGTCCTAAGTGTCCAGCTATTGGATTAAAATGAGACACATGGAATACGAGTTCCCTTTGGCTCTTTGGGATTAACAACTTGGTTATCTGTTCACGTGTTTGAGTGTCCTGCATCACTCGATACAGCCTATCCTTAATAACAGCAAAGTATGGGAAGGAAGGTGTTACATTTGGCTGGAGAGTTTGACCCTTGATTACTCTCACTTGGTCAAATGCATGATGCAGAGTCTTGTCTCATGGCTGCTCTAACGGGAAATCCTCAAGGGAATCCCTGAGAGAGGGAGGAGGGGTGAGCTGCTCCTCACTCCTTGCACTGCCCTGATGCAGTGCTAATGTAGACAGCTCTGTGACAGCTTCTCCAGTCAGTGGCACACCAGGATCCCCCATGACATATTATCACAGGACCCACCTGCTACTATATGCTCCATTAATTCCCTAAACTCCAGCCAATCAGTCCCCAAGATCAGTGGGTGAGCAAGACATGGGTTAACTGCCATCTTTATGCTATGCTTTTCTCCCCAAAATAAAATTTGGACAGACACTAGTGGATAATTGTGAACATCCATGTGCACCCACAGAACCTTCACCACTTGTGCTCTCCTCAATGCCACACATTGCACTAGGCTTTGGTGGATTGAGGCCTGATTGCAGCCAGAATCGACCAACATGTGATACATATCCCCTTGAACACTCACCAGTATACAATATGCTCTGGTCAGGCATGGTCTCTGGTGCATCAGGGATCCACACCACCGCTCCCCCCTCCATCATGGAACAATGACCCTGGAGATGTCTGGGTTCCCCACAGTGCCAGCACACTGGCCCAGGCTTCACCTCTGCACTGGTCTTATGGGCATCACTCACCTGTGTGTGTGGGGGGGGGCAGACACAGAAGGGACAGATGGGAGGACACCGTGGGTGCAGTGGACCGGCTGGAGGGAGCTGGCCCCCACCTCTGCAGTGGGGGAATGGGGCAGGTATGAGAAGGAGAGAGAAAGAGGGAAGAGGCAATGTGTCCACCTGCCACCGGAACTGCCACCAGATGGTCCTCCACCAGCTCGATGGCTTGATCCAGCGATGCCAGGTGGTGATACTGGACCCACTCCACTGGTCCTTCCAAAAGCCATGTGATGAACTGCTCCAGTGTCATGAGGTTGATGATCCCCTCAGTGTCACAGTCATCCACCCTCAGCCACCACCAGGAGGCATCCCGGAGCTGTTGGCTGAATGCAAACGGCCAGCCAACCTCCTCCAAATTCAATATCTGGAAGTGCTGATGATGTTCTGGGGAGTGGCCGATATGCTGCAGGATGGCTTACTTCATGTTCTCGTAGATGAGTCAGCTGTCAGTGGGGAGCTGCTGCACAGCATGCTGTGCCTTCCTATTCAGTAGTGGTAGTTGGTGCGCTATGCGCTACTCAACTGACCACCCCCACAATTTGGCCGCTTGCTCAAAGGGCGTGATGAAGACTTCCAAATTGTCTTGCAGCCCCATTCTGGTAAGGGTGATATGGGGAAGGTCTGTTGCTGTGGCAGTCGAGGACCCCATTAATGTGAGCAGCTGCCGGAACACCTGGCAATCTTCCTGCTGAGCCAGCATCAAAGCTTCAAACCATTGTTCCTGCTCCTTATGGCAGGCAATCAGCACTTGGTTCTGGTTCTGTTGGGTGGTAGCATGGGCATGGATCAAGTCTTTAAATGGGAAGGACTCCATCAGAGAGCCTCCCTCTTGTCACTCTCTCCCTCCTTTTCTACCTTCTCTCTTCACTGCAAAACACACAAACACAACATTAATTGACAACAGGTGTACTGACTTTGCCACTCACCTTCCCTGACCCCGCCCTCCATTCACAAACCAATGCTTAGCCATGCCTGCACTGCCACAATCCTGTGTGTATTTTCTGTGCACCTGCCTGAATAAGGTACATTCCATTTACACTTGCAACCAAACAACCACATCTGGTAAAGGATTTAATTTAAGCAAATGTTTTACACAAAGCAAATTGAAAATGAGAATCTGTCTTGGTTTTCTGTTCTAATTCCCACTAATGAAAATGCATGTCTTTTATAATTTCTGCTGCATGCACTCCAGTAATATATATATATATATATTTTTTTTTTGAAAATGAATGATAAATAAAGAAGAATAAGGCTGAGTTTCTTAACAAAGCTTTGAACACTGCAGTGGCATTGAAAGAAAGACTATATGTGTCTGCTTGTGTGGGCTGTTAAAATAAGTCTATTATTGGACTTCTACAGTGTATGCTTGTTTTATAATTATTACACAGACATGCAAATCGAACAGGAGAACAATTACTAATTAGCGAAATCAGATCCAAGGTTATTCATTTTGCTTTGTGTTTTAGATATATTCTGTTTGAATGGGTAATAAAAGCTTAACGAGGATTTTTTTTTTTCCTGGCAGGCTTTGAACTTGCATGACAAAATATTAATGAGAAAATAGTTGGGAAAAAGTAAAAAGAGAGTGAGAGAGAGAGAGAGGAAGCAATGAGCTTCAGATACTCAGGGAGATACTAATGCATGAGCAGAGAGGGAATGAGAATATAGAAGAATACTGATATTATGAGAGAACTAAATCTGAATGAACTGCTGAATTATTCAAGTACATTGCAGTTGAACTTTGGATTCTAATAAATTGATTAATTTCCCAGTATTGTATATTAATGCACTTGTTGTAATATGTTATCTTTTCTATAGTAACAGTTCATTCACAGGGGTGTAAAGTTTTAACATTCTCCAACTTAAGAAAATAATCAATCATGGAGTGGTAAGAGTACCTTTGATTCATCACATCACTACCTTTACCTGATCCCCATACATCTACACAGGAAAAAAAAAAGTCCTTGAATGAGAGCTCTGATTTTTTTTTGTAATTCATTCCCAGCAGATGTCTTCATATTGTACAAAAGAGCTGCCTCTCACCCACACATTTACATACATTAGACATGATTATTTCATTTAGACCAGCTCTTCCATTAAGCATCATGTGTGTGTTCTAAAGATATTGCAATGCACACACGCAGTCTGTTAGCGCTATGTGTTGTAAGATTTCATTTACGTGCCTGCATGTTTGCTTTCTCCAATGAAGGTCTCAGCTCCAGCTGATTTACATATCAAAACAAATCCTCAAGCATTTGCCGAATAATTAATTGTCTTCTGCTGTCTTCTTCACTTTATAAAGGGGTTCTACTTGGAAACTTTGCCTGCAGAGGTGTCAACATTACTAACAAGAAATTTAGCATGTCAGTTGATGAGATAGCAATTAAAAAAAGTTAACAAGAAATCAGCAAGCAGCATAGTGGTGTAGTGGTTCCTGGTGCTCTGGTTTCCCCCACAGTTCAAAGACATGCAGTTAGGTTAACATGAGGCAGCCAGGGCTGAAGTGCCTTTGAGTAAGGCATCTAAACCCCAACTGCTCCCTGGGCACTGGAGCATAGCTGCCCACTGCCCTGGGCACTGGAGCATAGCTGCCCACTGCCCTGGGCATGTGTGTGTGTGTGTGTGTGTGTGTGTGTGTGTGTGCTTATTGCTCACTTGTGTGTGTGTGTGCATGCGTGTGTTCACTGCTTCATATAGGTTAAATGCAGAGGATGAATTTCACTTTGCTTGAGTATACATGTGACAAAAAAAGGCTTCTGTCTCTTGAAAAGTCCAGTGATGTGCTACTTCAGAATGAACAGCTGCTCTATCTATATTTTGAAGCCATAGTCCCGTCTTCTTCTTCTTCTTCTTCTTCTTCTTCTTCTTCTTCTATTATTATTATTATTATTATATATATATATTTTTTTTTTTCGGTGGTCAACTTTCATAAAGTCATTGAGTAGAAGTAAATGCCCATTTTTTTTATATCCACTTCAGTGAACATGGCTTTTCTTCTCAGTGAATTTTACTCAGGTTTGGACTGTATTCTCAGGTGTTTCCTGTTTATTGCCAAAAACAGTGAGTCAAACATTTATAAATGCTGTAGTGAGGTCAAAGGCCCCTCCTTGAATTGCCACCTTAACATGGTGGAGGGGTTTGAGTGCCTCAGTGATTCTAGGAGCTATGTTGTCAGGGACATTTGCCCTGGTAGGATCTCCCAAGGGAAACTGGTCCTAGATGAGGGGTCAGACAAAGAGCGGTTCGAAAGTCCCTTATGAGAGAAAGAGCAAGGATCTGAGTGCCCTCATCTGAACCAGGGATACTGGGGCCCCACCCTGGAGCCAGGCCTGGGGGAAGGGCTCATCAGCAAGTGCCTGGTGGCCAGGCCTATGTCCGTGGGGCTTGGTCGGGCCCAGCCTAAATGAGCAAAATGGAACCAGTCTCTTGTGGACCCACCACCCACAGGAGGTACTGTAAGGGTCCCATGTATTATGGATCGGATGGCAGCCAAAGGCAGAGGCCCTGGTGTACTGATCCCCAGCTGACAAAACTGGCTTTTAGGACATGGAATGTCACCCCTCTGATGGGGAAGGAGCCTGAGCTTGTGCATGAGGTTGAGAAGTATCAACTAGATATAGTTGGGCTCACCTCAATGCATAGCTTGGGCTCTGGAAACAATTTCCTGGAGGGGGGTTGGACTCTCTTCCATGCTGGAGTTGCCATGGGTGAGTGGCGCCGGGCAGGGGTGGGACTATTGGTAGCCCCCCAGTTTGGTGCGCTAACATCAGAGTTCTCCCGAGTAAATGAGAGGGTCATTTCCCTGCACCTTCAGGTTGGGGAACAGTTTCTGACTGTCATTTGTGCTTATGCACCAAATGGTAGTTACAGGTACCTGGCCTTCTTGGAGTCCTTGAGTGGGGTACTAGACAGTGCACCATGAGGGGACTACATTGTTTTACTGGGGGACTTCAATGCTCATGTGGACAATGACAGTGAGACCTGGAGGGGTGTGATTGGGAGGAACGACCTGCCCAATCTGAACCTGAGTGATGTTCTGTTGTTGGACTTCTGTGCCATGCATGGTTTGGCCATAATGAACACAATGTTTGAGCATAAGGGTGCCCATAAGTGCATGTGGCACAAGGACACCATAGGCTGTAGATTGATGATTGACTTTGTAGTCATTTCACCTGATCTACAACTGTATGTCTTGGACACTTGGGTGAAGAAAGGAGCAGAGCTGTCAACTGATCCCTACCTGGTGATGAGCTGTATCAGATGGTGGGGGAGGAGGCTGGACAGACCTGGTAGGCCCAAACATGTAATGAGAGTATGCTGGGAACATTTGGCAGAGGTTCCCGTCTGTTGGCTCTTTAACTGCCACCTCCAGCAGAGCTTCAACAACATACTGGGGGAGGATAGGGACATTGAGTTCGACTGGACCATGTTCTATACCTCCATTGCCCAGGCAGCCATGCAGAGCTGCAGCTGCAAGGTTGTTGGTGCCTGTCATGGTGGTAAACCCTGAACCTGGTAGTGGACACCTGCAGTGAGGGGAGCCTCAAGCTGAAGAAGGAGTCCTATCAGGCTTGGTTAGCCTGTGGGTCTCCAGAGGCAGCTGACAGATACCAAAGGGCCAAGTGGAATGCGGCTTTGGCAGTTGCTGAAGCAAAAACTCGGGTGTGGGAGGAGTTTGGTGAGGCCATGGAAAGCAACTTTCAATTCTGGTAAACTGTTCAGCGGCTCAGGAAAGGGAAGCAGTGCTCTGTCCCTACTGTTTACAGTGGGGATGGAATGCTGTTGACCTCAACTGGAAACATTGTCCAGCAGTGGAAGGAATACTTCAAGGATCTCCTCAATCCCACATTCAAGTTGTCTGAGGAGGACACAGACTTTGAGGGTGCTTGGGAGGACCATCACAGGGGATGAGGTTGCCAAGGTGGTTAAAAAGCTCCTTGGTGGCCAGGCTCTGGGGGTGGATGAGATTCATCCTGAGTTCCTGAAGGTGCTGGATGTTGTTGGGCTGTCTTGGCTGACACACCTCTTCAACATTGTGTGGAGGTCGGGAACAGTGCCTCTGGACTGACAGACTGGGGTGGTGGTCCCCCTTTTTAAAAAAGGGGACCTGAGAGTGTATTCCAACTATAGGGGGATCACACTTCTTAGCCTCCCCAGGAAAGCCTATGCTGGAGTGCTGGAGAGGAGAGTCCAGTCGATAGTTAAACCTCAGATTCAGGAGGAACAATGCAGTTTTCGTGCTGGTCATGGAACCCTGGACCAGCTCTTTACCCTTGCAAGGGTACTGGAGGGTGCATGGGAGTTTGCCCGCAGTAAGTTGCCAGCAGTAAGTTAGACTTGTTGTCGGTGCATGTGGGACTCTGCCAGGGCTGCCCTTTGTCACCGGATCTGTTCGTAACTTTTATGGACGGAATTTCTAGGTGCTGCCAAGGGGCGGAGGGTGTCCGGTTTGGTGACATCAGGATTGTGTATCTGCATTTTTTTGGATGATGTAGTCTTGTTGGGTTCATCAATCTGTGACCTACAGCATGCACTGGGACGGTTTGCACCCCAGTGTGAAGCGGCTGGGATGAGGATCAGCACCTCCAAGTCCGTGGCCATGGTGCTCAGCTGGAAACAGGTGGAGTGCCTACTTCGGGTCGGGGGGGGAGCTGCTACCTCAAGTGGAGGAGTTTAAATATCTCAGGGTCTTGTTCACAAGTGGGGGTAAGGGGGAGTGGGAGTTGGACAGAAGGATCGGGACAGTGTCAGCAGTGATGCAGACACTAAACTGGTCTGTTGTGGTAAAGAGAGAGCTAAGCCAAAAGGCAAAGCTCTCAATTTACTGGTCTATCTATGTTCCCACCCTTACCCATGGTCAAGAGCTGTGGTAGTGACTGAAAGAATGAGATTGCAGATACAAGTGGTAGAAATGAGTTTTCTCTGCAGGGTGACTGGGCTCTCCCTTAGAGACAGTGTGAGAAGCTCAGTCATTCAGGAGAGACTCAGAGTAGAAGCACTGCTCCTCCACATTGAAAGGAGTCATTTGAGGTGGTTCGGGCACCTTGTTAGGATGCCCCCTCGACGTCTCCCAGGGGATGTTCTCTGGGCATGCCCCACCAGGAGGAGACCCCAGGGCAGACCCAGGGCAAGCTGGAGAGGTTACATCTCTCGGCTGTCCTGGGAATGCCTCAGTATTCCTCCGGAAGAGCTGATGGAGGTGGCTAGTGAGAGGGAAGTCTGGGCTGCTCTGCTTAGGCTGCTACCCCTGCAACCCGGAGCCAGATAAGTGGCAGAAAATGGATGGATGGATGGATGGTTCAGGATCGAAAAACAGATTTATTGGCCAAGTTTAGAGTAGTAAGTAATGTTTGGGAATCAGACAGTCTCAGTGTTTAAGTCTCGGCTGAAAACAGATGTGTTTAGTCAAGCCTTGTGTTAATGGTGTTTGTGAGGTAAAGATGTAGATCTGGAGGATCCTCAGACAGAGTGTTTTGGTAAACTGGGATGTATAGATGCTGTCAGTCCCCCTCTTGCTTGCTCACTCGAGTTTGTTGATGGTGTAGTGGCTGCTGCTTTATGTCCCGGGGCCCCTCATGCCTGTGTTCCCTTCTGG
>JAPEIY010000008.1:50616878-50631143 GCA_026122135.1 Cathorops aguadulce | reverse complement strand
ATCTTTTTCCATTCTTCAACAATGACCTCTTTCAGTGACTGGATGCTCCCCACAGCACCATCACACCAGCCCAGGCTCTCCCTCTGCACTGGTGTGATGGACATCACTCACCTGGGGGAGAGACGACAGACATGGAAGGGGGAAATGGGAGGACACCATGGGTGCATCAGGCCAACTGGGGGAGAGCTGGTCCTCGCCTCCGCAGTGGGAGAATAGGGCGAGGTCAGGAAGCAGAGGGGGGAGAGAGAGAGCAAAGAGGAGCACATCTTGCTGTTGGAACACCACTGTGTGGTCCTCTGCCAGCTCGATGACTTGTTCCAGTGACGCTGGGCGATGACACTGGACCCACTCTGCCATTCCTTCTGGAAGTCATATGATGAACTGCTCCAGTGTCACCAGGTTGATAATTCCCTTGGTGTTACAGTCATCTGCCCTCAGCCACCTCAGGCAGGTGTCCCAGAGTTGTTGGCCAAAAGCAAACGGCTGGGTGACCACCTCCAGCCTCAATGCATGGAAGGGCTGATGCTGTTGCTCTGGGGAGCAGCCAACTCACTGGAAAATGACTTGCTTTACATCAGCGTATGTGAGCCGGCTGTCAGTGGGGAGCTGCAGTGTGGCGAGCTACGCCTTGCCAGTCAGCAGGGGAAGTAGGCACGCTGCTCAATCGGCCACCGCCACGCTTCAGCTGCTTGCTCGAAGAGCGCAAAGAAGGCTTCCAGATCATCATGTGGACCCATCTTCATTAGGGTGAGGTGAGGAGGGTTCACTGTGGGAACCACCAACCGCCAGTCGAGGACCTCGCCAATGTGAGCAGGTGTCGGAATGCCTGGCGGTCTTCTTGTTGGGCCAGCATCAAGGCCTTGAAGCGTTGTTCCTGCTCCTTTTGAAGGGCAATCAGCACTTGATGCTGGTTCTGCTGTGCTGTGGTGAGGGCATAAATGAGGTCCCTGAAGGGCAAGGACTCCATGGATGGGCTCCCTTCTGCACTCCCAGGTTTCAGCACCACTGTGAAACCTGCCCTGAGGTGGATGGAGTACAGAAGTATAGCAGGCAGTTATTAGTGCTCAGACACGTTTATTTGTTGCTTTTCAACAAGAAAACGGCACTCTTATGACAAGGACACACACACACACAGTCGTGTTCTGATCCCAAAAAATACTTCTCTGATCTCCTACTCCTTTTATACTCCGTCATCACTGCAAGACACAAACACACATTAATTGACAACAGGTGTAGTGATTTGGCCCCTCACCTTCCCTGACTCCACCCTCCATTCACAAACTGATGCTCAGCCATGCCCCCCACTGCCACAGGAAGTTTTCAGTAAAGGGAAAGTATGTGGTCTGCCTCCTCACCATCCCTATAACTACTATTGACCTCCTTCTAGGTATGACTCCTTCTTGTAACCACATTTACCCCTTGTCTTTAACTGAACAAGCTGCTATGGAGGAGTACATACAAGAAGCCTTACAGCAGGGGTACATTAGACTCTCAATGTGTCCAGCCTCGGCAGGGTTCTTCTTTGTCGAGAAGAAGGGAGGGGATCTCTGGCCATGCATAGACTATCAGGGCCTGAATCAGATCATGGTGAAATACCCTCATCTACTCCTGCTGGTGCCTTCAGCCCTAGAACAACTCACATTAGCCAAAATCTTTCTGAAACTAGAACTTTGTAGTGCCTACAACCCAGTCAGGATTCATGAGGGTGACAAATGGAAGACCACGTTTTGCACCAGCATGGGCCACTTTGAGTACCTGGTCATACTATATGGCCTTTCTTGCATGCTAAGTGTTTTCCAGTGTCTCATAAACCAGTGTTTCTCAACCAATGGCTGGGAAGCGCCATCGAGTGGGCCAAAAGTTGTTTTCCAGTTTGAAACCAAATACTAAATATTTCAGGATGTTGTAGGGTCCCAAATCCAGTAGTTGGTTTGCAGTATACTTTTCAAGTGGATTAAATATATTTGTGGGTAAATTAAGAAGAACAAGACTTTATTTTGTCACATTTAATCCATGCATGTGCATATACATGTGCACACACAAACACAGAGAGAAAGAGAGAGAGAGAGAGAGAGAGAGAGAGAGAGAGAGAGAGCAGTGGGCTGAATGAATAAATACATTTGTGGGTAAACTATATGGATCTGTGATGCCTGCTGGAAGAGAAGAGCAAGGAGGATTGAGAATCAAGCAGATGTGGTTTGTTTACACCCAATACTTGTAATACCCTAGCAACCTTCTCAAATATGTGTACAAAAAGCCCAGAAACTCCTATTTACCCAGGCAAAAACAATACAGGATTTATCTTGTTGTGTCCTGATCTCCAGATCGTTAACCCAGCCACATATAAAAAGTTGCACTCCTCCGTGCTCTTCCAGGCATAACTATTATCTTTGTATTTAGTTATGGCTACAATAGGATCTAAATTTATTCTACTAATGTCAATTTAGCTAGTCAATTTTTCTTTCATAGGAAAAATCCTTCTTTGTTAGCATGTTTCTATCCTATTGAATGGTTTCTATATCCACTTCTTTTGAGCATACTTCTTGGTTTTAATAACTTGTTTGTTTGCTGTCCACAAGCATGGCACTATATACTTGTGTTAATCTACCAGATTCCACTTTTGGATCATTAATCCCTTTTGGCTGAGAATGCCTGTCACTAAACCCACTGAGAAAGAACAAACTACAAACATGGACACTCTGAACTACAGCGCCCAAGACACACAGTGCTCTCTGCCTCCAGCCGACTGAAACTCAGCTGTCTCTCATTTCCTTAATCAGCTGTCCCTCTATTTAAAGGTCATAGGTAATGGTTGGAGGTGAAATGTAGAATATCAACTTTATTGTCTAGAAGAATGACCCAAAAATTGAATTGAATTTTCCTAGTGTCTAATCTGCACCCTAAAATTGAATAAATATACTGTTTTGCCCAATTTCCGAAGGTTTGTTTACATCTCACTTATGCACACTTTCACCACCAGGGGACAGCTGTCATGATGTCATTTAAGCCAAACAGACTGGGAGCAGCTCTGTGTTTAGTTGAGAACTGAGCACACGTGTACGGACTTTGATCATGAGAGGTTGTGCAAAATATCTGAAAGCGATTGCAATTTTGAAGTAGGAACTCTCCAAATTAAATATTGAGAGGTGAAACCATATATATATGAACCTATGGCCATTGTGAAGCAATCGGTGAATGTAGCTCACTGGTTTGACCCTGCGGCCTCGGAATTGGACAGCAATTCAGCCAAATCTGATTGCAGTGACCCTGGACCTCAACAAGACTCGCGCCCAAATTATTTATGTTGGTAGTTATGATAAATTCCTACTTTCATCATAATACTAAATAAAAGCCCTTTTGAAGAATAATTAAACTGCCTTCTCTCGTAGACGTAGGTAACGATTACTTGACAGTGCACTGGTAGGCCACATTAGCCTGCCATCCATTGCATTATACTATTTATTCTACTATTATTCTATTTACTCTAAGCGAGGAAATATCCCTTTGTCTCATTTCCACAATAATTGTACAGGATCCCTCAGGATTCTTGACTTGTCAATTGCAAGCAAAAGTAAAAATGTTTACCTCCAATCTTCTCCTTTTTGCTTGAGTGTTGCTGGTCCATTTCTTCTTTGACTACTTGATTTTGTTTCACACGCACAATCCACTATCTCCACCTCATCTCCTCTTTTGGAAAAAACAACCTTCTGGCTTCACGCACACAATCCACTCTCTCTGCCTTGTCTCCTCTTTCGGAAAAAGCCAACCCTCTTGCTCTGCCTCTTCTCCTCTTTGTTACAGTTCACTGCACAACAATAAGGCATGAGTTTTCTTTGGAAATTCCTGAACGCACGTCTGCGCTCAAGCCGAATGGCAATGCAAGTCAACGGAAGTGGACTCAACTCAAGCAGTGTATTTGACTTAAATGATGTCACGTGCCGAGTGGTCATGGAAATAGCTGAACAGAAATTTGCAATGATCCGCACTAACTTATTTTAATTATTTCTTATCAACAGTACTTCTTGGGACCAGAAAAAAATACAGAGGGTTTTTAAACATGGAAAGTTTCAAATGTGCATACAATTAAACCCATTGCCTATGAGCTTTAAGCTCCCCAAACAAGCACTCCAGTGTGAAGTATCATTCTGCCTGCTCAGTACATACCAAGCCTTGTTTCTTCTGACTGCTTCTAGTATTTCTGACCCTTTTTCTTTCCGTCTCACGTCTTTGCCTTATCTTCCCTGTGTTGTTCACTGATCACCCAACCCTTGCTTGTTTATTGACTCTGATTCTAGTCTCTCATCTTGGCTTTGATTGTCAGCCTGCACCCACTCTCTTCTGCACATACATCTGTAAGTGCCTGCATTCTAACAGGATACTTCGCCAAACATGGATATAGCAGAGGATTCTAAGCAGACTACTCTTAATGCACAGGGGTGTTTCCTTAGAGAACATCAACAGATGCTTGCCAACCTCAACACTCAGATGACACAACTCACAACTGTGATGTTGCAGGCCCTCCTAGCATGCCCCGAGTCTCCTCCTAGCGCAGCGTTACAACTCCCCACACCGGAGAAGATCACTGGAGACACCATTGCATGTAAAGGATTTTTACTTCAGTGTTCTATATATTTTGCCACTATGCCGAATCTATCTGATGAGCATAAAATTGCTAAGTTTCTATCTTTTCTCACTGGCAAAATGCTCCGCTGGGCAATTGACATTTGGAACAAGGGCAGTGAGCAAACTAAGTCATATGATCAATTCCTCTCCCTGTTCAAGAGATTTTTTGACCATGAACCAGAGGGGATTGAGGTTGGGGATAGTCTCCTCACCAGCTTTTAAGGTTCTTGAACCATTGCTGAATATGCCCTGGACTTCAGGATGCTATCAGCTACCAGTGGATGGAACAATCCAGCCCTGAAAGCAGTCTTTTGCCAAGGTTTGCATCCTGAGATCATCAGTGAACTGGCTTGTAGAGATGAAAACCTCACTCTGGACTCCCTCATTGATAGCCATTCAGCTCAACCAACTATTAAAGCACCGACCCTCTAGTCACGAAAGTATCAGGTCTGTTCAGCCATAAGAGGACAGCTCACCCATGGAGATTTCATGCACTAGGTTAACCCATGCTGAGCATGCTAGACAATGCAAGGAGTGGTTATGCTTCTACTGCAGGAGCCTCAAACATAACATCCGGCACTGTCCAGTCCGACCAGCCTGTGCAACCCCAGCAGAAACACCAGCAGGATCTACGAGTCCAGTGAGAGAATTCAACTCTAAATCCTTTAAGATTCCAGTTTTACTAAAGATGGCATCCTCCACATACATCCTATCTGCTTTTGTTGATTCAGGGGCAGAGGGGAACTTTATCAGCAATACCATCATGCAGAAGCTTAACCTGCCTACCACCCTTCTGCACAGTGCACTCAGCATTAGGACCATCAATGGAGGACCCATAGGCAATGGGCCACATGCACATGCACCCAACCAATTCAGATTCAAGTAGGAGCATTGCACAAAAAACTCATTTCATTGTACATGATGACAACCATTGATCATGAAATTATCCTTGGATATCCCTGGCTACAGCTGCACGCACCTCTGATCTCATGGCAAAGTAAAGTAATTCTTCAATGGTTACCCACTTGCTTCCAGAGCTGTCTCTCTCGTTCTCAGGTCAAAGTACCTTCCACCTCAGTGGAAAGTCCTCAACCAGAGTCCATGGACAATTTTCTTGACTGTTATCAGGACCTTTTGGAGGTCTTCAGTAAGGTGAAGGCCTGCGGGCTACCACCACACCAGCCTTATAACTGTGCAATTGACCTACTGCCAGGTATGTCAGCTCCATATGGTTGTATTTATCCTCTATCCCAGAAGGAACATGTTACCATGGAGGAGTATATCCAGGAGGCCCTCAAACAGGGCTATAGCCATCCCTCCAAGTCTCCTGCATCTGCTGGTTTCTTTTTTGTGGAAAAACAAGGAGGTGGACTAAGGCCTTCCATCAATTACAAAGGTTTAAACCATGTCACTGTAAAATTCCCTTATCCTCGTCCCCTGGTTCCAGCAGCTCTGGAACAACTCAGATATGCAAGGATCTTTTCTAAGCTTGACCTGTGCAGCGCATATAATCTGATCAGGATAAAGAAGGGTGATGAATGGAAAACAGCCTTCAGCAGTACTGCTGGACACTTTGAGTACCAGGTCATGCCTTATGGCCTTTCTTTGATGTCCAGTGTGTCCCAATGCCTTATCAATGACGTGCTATGGGACATGCTTGGCAAATATGCCATCGCTTATATTGATGACATCCTGATGTACTCCTCAGATGTCCAAAGTCACCAGAAACACATCAGAGCAGTTCTCAAGCATCTACTCGAGAACAATCTCTTTGTAAAGGCTGAAAATGTGAGTTTCATCAAAGTAAGATCTCCTTTCTTGGCTATATCATCAGCGCAGAAGGAGTAAGCATGGACTCATCTAAGGTATTAGCTGTCACTTCCTGGCCGACACCCAAATCCATAAAGGATCTTCAATGGTTCTTGGGCTTTGCAAACTTTACAGTGGTTCATTCAAGGTTTCAGCACTCTGGCAGCTCCCTTAACCACATTGCTGAAGAAGGGTCCCAAGCACCTACAGTGGAAGCCTGCAGCAGAAGAAGCCTTTAGTCAGCTCAAGCTTGCCTTCACTTCAGTCCCCATACTCCAGCATCCCAACCCTACTAAGCTGTTCATTGTAGAAGTAGATGCATCTAACACTGGAGTAGGGGCCATCCTTTCCCAACATTTTGTGGAAAAACAGAAGCTACACCCAGTAGCTTTCTTTTCAAAGAAACTAACTTCAGCAGAAAGGAATTGTGATGTGGGGAACAGAGAACTGCTCACCATTAAACTAGCTCTCGAGGAGTGGCGGCATTAGTTAGAGGGAGATACTCACCCCTTCATAATTCTCACAAATCACAAGAACCTAGAATATCTCAGGAAAGCCAAAACGTTAAATCCACACCAGGCCAGATGAGCATTATTCTTCACCTGATTTGATTTCACAATTTCATTCTGTCCAGGTTCCAAAAACACCAAAGCAGACACTCTATCCAAGGCTTTCAGTCCATTCCACCAAGACGCAGTTTCTCATCTCATCCTCCCACCACAGTATTTAGTACAATCCATCACCTCGGAACTGGACAAGGAAATAAGCAAGTCACAGCCTCAAACCCATCCCATTCATCTCCCACCTGGTCTTCTCTATGTACCCAAGCATCTTCACAGTAGACTCATCACCTGGGCACATGCATCTCCCATCACTGGACATCCAGGCAGTCAATGCACATTCCAAATGTTAAGGAACAAGTACTGGTGGGAGAATATGCTCACGGAAATAAACTAGTTCATCGCTTCATGTTCTGAATGTGCTCAAGCAAAAGTTCCAAGAACTCCCCCCCCCACTGGCAAGTTATGCCCTCTACTGATTCCTCAAAGACCCTGGTCACACCAAGCAATTGATTTTTTTTCACAGATCTCCTTCCCTCTCAAGGCAACACCACTATAATGGTAACCAGTGACCGATTTTCAAAGGCATTGAAACACATCCCATTGCCAGGCATCCCCACAGCCTCTCAGACAGCAGAGCTGTTATCTCAACAAGTCTTCAGGTACTATGGCATCCCCAAGGATATACAGTAGTTAGTGACTGGGGATCCCAATTCATTTCACGCTTTTGGATAAACTTCATGGAGAGGTTGGGAGTATCCGTAAGTCTCACATCTAGCTATCATCCCCAGTCAAACGGCCAAGTAGAGAGTGCAACTCAGGAGATCGGGTGTTTCTTGAGGATCTACTGCATGCATAACTGGGGGACTGGGCGCCCTTCCTTCCTTGGGCCAAGTATACACAGAACTTGCTTAAACGCTCAGCTACCCAACTAACACCATTTCAGTGCATACTCGGCTACCAACCACCCTTGTTTCCCTGGGACGACACACTCAGCCAGGTACAAGCCATTAATGACTGGTTCAGATGCAGTCAAGCCATCTGGGAGGAGGTTCATCAGCATCTAGAATCAGTTTGCAACAAGTACAAAGAATGCATAAATAAGCATAGAGGAGAGACTCATAACTTTTTCCCTGGTGACAGAGTATGGGTGGCCACGAAGAATCTGAGAGAACCCAACACCTGTAGAAAACTCCAGCCATGCTATATTGGGCCATTTAAGGTTTTGCACTGTGTTAATGAAGTATCATACCATCTTGAACTTCCCCCTCACAGTCAAGTATCTCCTACATTCCATGTATCACACCTGAAATCTGCTATCCCAGGGCCCCTTGTTAGCAACACACCAGTCCAGAAACACCCTACACTCAGTCTAGAAGGAGGGCCCATCTACCAATTAAATAAGATCCTTGACTCAAGATGAAGAGGAGGCCAAGTCAAGTACTTAGTAGATTGGGAAGGATATGGATCCGAGGAACAAAGTTGGGTCAAGTCCAGGGACATTCTCGACCCATGTCTGAAACAGAGTTTCATATCCAATATCCCAACAAACCAGCACCCAGAGGTAGGGGTCATCCAAGAAAGAATGTAGGTCCCAAAGATAGCTCCTCAGGGGGGTGGGGAGTGTTCTGTCAGTAAACCTGGTGAAAAAGAACAAACTACAAACATGGACACTCTGAACTACAGCTACCAAGACACACAGCACCCTCTGTCTCCAGCCTACTGAAATTCAGCTGTCTCTCATTTCCTTAATCACCTGTCCCTCTATTTTAGCTCCCCAAACAAACATTCCAGTGCAAAGTATCATTCTGCCTGCTCAGCTTTGTTTATTCTGACTGCTTCTAGTGTTTTTGACCCTTCTGCTTTCTCTCTCACGTTTGCTCTTTGCCTTATCTTCCCTGTGTTGTTATCCGATTGCCTGACCCTCGCTTGTTTGTCAACTCTGATTCTAGTCTCTCGTCTTAGCTTTGATTGTCAGTCTGCACCCGCTCTCCTCTGCACATACAGTACATCTGTAAGTGCCTACATTCTAACAATGCCCTGCATGCATGGTATGTTGACTTCTGGCACATCCATACAGTTTTAAATACCATACCTACAATTAAAACAGTTTGTTTTTATTGAATTCATTTAATTCCTGGATTCCCATCTGTAACAGGGACTGATGTTGCATTCCATTAATACATGTTACAATAGGTTATTAGATTCTAATAGAATAGATGAGCCAAAGCAATTGGGTATCTTTCTAATGGGCCCCGACTTGTTACAAGTATGAATAGGTGGGTCTCAAAGCAGAAAATGTTGAGAACTCCTGTCATAAAAGACATGCTCAGGAACATGTTGGGAAGGGTCATTATCACATATCAATGACATCTTAATCTACTCCCCAGATGAGAACATCCGCCATGAGCACGTCAGGTCAGTGATCTCTCGCCTGCTCTTGAACCACCTATATGTAAAGGTAGAAAAGTGTGAATTCCATGTCAGCCAGATCTCATTCCTATGTTACATTATCAGCTCAAAGGGGACAAGCCAAAGTTAAAGCTGTGACATCATGGCCCACTCTTACATCTGTCAAGGAATTGCAACAATTCCTGGGCTTTGCAAATTTCTATCATCTGATCATCTGCGGGTTCAGCACCATCACAGCCCCTTTCACCTCACTCCTGAAGAATGGACCTCATCGCCTCCACTGGAACCCTGCAGCCAATCAGGTCTTCAACCAGCTCAAGTCATCTTTTACCACAGCTCCCATACTACAGCATCCAGATCCTTCTAAACCCTTCATTGTGGAGGTGGACACATCTGAAACAGGAGTAGGAAGGGTTTTGTCTCAGTGCTTTGGAGAAAGACCCAAGCTTCACCCAGTTGCATTCTTCTCCAAAAAGTTCATGCCTACAGAGAGGAATTATGACATTGGTAATCAAAAGCTCTTGAATGTCAAGCTGGCCTTGGAGGGATGGAGGTTCTCCACAAGAACCTGGAATACTTAAAGACTGCTAAGTGTTTGAACCCCTGTCAGACCAGGTGGACTCTATTCTTCAGCAGGTCCCAGTTTACTATCTTCTATGGCCCTGGTTCCAGAAACATCAAGGCTGATGCTCTCTCCCACATCAACATCCTCACCACACTCTGTTGAACCCACCATGGTCCTTTCACCTGAATGTTCCTTGCAGGCCATAACCTGGGACATCGACAAGGTAATCAGACAGACACAACCCACTAGCCCTCCTGAAAATTGTCTGCCTGGACTTTTGCATGTTTCACCCAAACTCAGAGGGAAACTCATCACCTGGGTGCACTCCTCTCCTGCCACTGGACACCCCAGCAGCCATTGCCTTTACCGACTTCTCCAGAACAAGTACTGGTGGGAAAACATGAAATTGGACATCAACCATTTTGCTTCCTTGTGCTCCATCTGTGTCCAGGCCAAGGTTCCCTGAGCTCCCCTTGCTGGTAAGCTATGTCCTCTCCCAGTACCTCAGTGACCCTGGTCACACATTGCTATTGACTTTAACACCAACCTACCCCAGTCACATGGCAACACAGTTATTCTGGTCATTGTCAATAGGTTTTTGAACTCACTCAAGCTCATCCCACTACCAGGTCTTCACACTGCCTTCGGAAGTACTGAACACTTATTCACATAAATCGTCCACTACTATGGTATCCCTGAGTACATAGTCAGTGAGCGGGGTACCCAGTTCATCTGAAGACTATGATCATGGTTCATGGACAGAGTGGAAGTGTTCATCAGCCTCACTTCTGGGTATCACGCATAGTCCAATAGCCAAGTTGAACAAGTGAACCAGGAGGTGGGTCCTCCGCATATTTTGCATACAGAATCAGAAGGATTGGGCACAATTTCTTCCATGGGATGAGTATGCACAAAACTTGCTCAAGCATTCAGCCACTCAGCTAAGCCCATTCCAGTGCGTACTCAATACCAACCTCCTGTTTTCCCATGGGATGATACCCCTATGCAGATTCCAACCATTGATTCCAGGGGAATCAGCAGTTAGGGGAGGAGGTTCATCAGAGACTAGAGAGCATCAACACCAAGTACAAGCATTATGCTGACAAGCACTGAAGTATCACCTCAGTATGCAACAGGTGACTGAGTATGGGTCTCTATGAAGGACCTCAGGGAACCCAACTCCTTCAGAAAGCTACAAGCCAAATACATCAGCCCATTCAAAGTGCTATGTAAGATCAATGAGGTCTCATACAGGCTTGAGCTCCCTCCTCAAAGTAAGATGGTGCCCACATTTCATATCTCCCACTTCAAACCTGCTATCTCTAGCCTCTGACACAGCCACACAAGAAGCCCCCTTCCCAGACATTGGAGGCAAGCCTATCTATCAGGTCAACAAAATCCTCAATTCCCGCCGCAGACAGGAACAACTCAAGTATTTGGTCAACTGTGAGGGTTACGGCCCTGAGGACCATAGTTGTGTCAGTTCTAGAGACATCTTAGACCCACTCCTCATGCAAAAATCCCACAGCCGGCACCCCGATAAGCCTGCATCAAGAAAGAAGGGGGGGGGGGGTTCTGTCAGTAACAATGCTGAAAGCCTGAGTTCAGAGCAGCCTCCAGACATGGCTGCTCTATACTATATTCCCCATGAACAACAGCATCCCTTGTCATCAGAATATTAATTACATCACATGTCACCAATTCACCTGCCAATTACCTCGCCTACTTAAACCTTGTTCAAATAATCAGTGCGAAGTATCGTTCTGTCCCATACCTGACTTTACCAAGCCGTTTGTTTTCTGACTGACTTCCTGTTTAAGACTACTGTTTATGTAACTTACACACACAGTGTAATCCCTAATATTTCCAGTTTAACCATGTTGAGCGATACAGTCTGAAAGAATTTGTAGTTCCTTATTTTTACCAGCAGGGTGCACATTCACTCGCACAAGCACCACCTGTTCTCTTAGTTCTTAACAGACATACTACTGCTGAGAGAGAGCATATTGTGTTGATAGCTAGATGAAGAGTGATTAAAACTTTATTTTGTGTTGAGTTAATTATCCCGGAAGGTATCCACACCCGTGAGGAGCTTTTTGGGTTGCTGGACATTGCTGTGTTATTGTGTTTTGTCAAGAGAAAACTCTGGTGAGTAATAATCATTAGTGCTTAGCGTAGTATGCTAGTTGCTGCCAACCATGGCTAATTGCTCACTCATTTCATGGAAAAAAAATTATCTTTGTGTTGTTATGCTTCGGAGACCATGTTTAAAACCAACCGGAGACAGATGAAAGTATGTGTGAATTGAGGATGCATTTCATGGTATTTTAGTGGAAAATTGTCTGTGCTAATCGAACTACTGTGTTAGCAACAGTGCTACTACTATATGATTTGTGCTATTACTGTATGCTAGCTAAAACACACACACAGTGTGCATTTGAGTTATTGAGAGACAGTAATTAATTTAATCATTCTCAAACATGATTGGAATGTGATTTAATTCCTAATTTGTACACTATGTGGTGGGAAAAGCTAAAAAAAAAAACAAAATACAGAGGGTAATTCACATGCACACCATTTTGTGTGTGATGGCTGTTAAAAATTAATTTTATAGCTGTATATGATACGGTACATTGTCAATGTAAATGGTTCATGTTGACTGATTTTAAGATTAAAAAGAGAAATACTGTACAGTTGATTTTGAAAAATGTCGAAAAAGAGATTGATAAGAGATTATAAAAAAACTGCTGCTCTATGCAGGTTGGGTTTTTTTGGTTGTGTATGAGTTGACTGGGATGGCGAGCCAGAGCCTGGACCCGAGGGACGTGGAGCAGGACACCGGCTTACATGTGTGGAGGGTGTGATGTCGGAGGCAGTTTTATCATGCATCTGGAGAAAGCACATCTATCACATCATGCAGATAAGATACAAAATCACACTACCCGGGTAGATGAACAAGTATATGAACAACTAAACAGTTGTACATTGAAGGACTAATAAACACACCCACACAGGATATGGATGAACTGAGGACACTGACTAATCTGTATGACTGACTTAATTTGACTTTTTTTTATTATTTTCAGCCCATTTTTCTATTTTATTTGCACTGTGAACAGTATTGCTACTTTTTTTTTTCTATATTGTGCATCTGTTTTGTTGTTTACAACTGAGCCTGTTTTAATAGTATATCTCAAGTTGGTTACTGTGTTTTGATGGAGAAATATAAATTCAGTCATTAACTGAACTCTTCAGTTTGGTGCAATTGAAGAGTGGCTTTTCTGCCAATAAAGAATATTTGTTACCATTTTCAAACTGTTGTCCGTGTCTCTCTCTCATCCTCCTTGAGTGAAACTATATTTTCTGATTTGGCCTAAATTGAAAGTACATGACAGTCACCTTGGCTCATGTACAATAGACAGTGTTACATTTACATTAATTCCTGACCTCATCTTCATGTCTGCTCTGTACTACTCTGCTTGCTGATCAACCAACCACCACCCATTTCCTGACTACGGTTCCTGTTCTACGATTTGGCTCCATTTGCAGTTTGCGCCACACACACTCTCCCCTGCAATTGCATCCATCAGTGCCTCCATTCTGACAACCACATTTAATGCCCACAAAACAGGAGCCATGATGGCAGAAAGATGTCCAGCAAGTTGTGCTTTAAACCAGGAATCTTGACACGTACTAAAAATGTGATGGAAATTGTTCAAACTAAAAATGAAGGAGACACAGAAGATGCTACTTTTCAAGACACTAATTCAAATGATAGTACCAGCTTGAGCATAATTTGGCAGTCCCTTTGCTTTAAATATGAACAATAGTTAACATATCTGAGCGTGCACTGCAAGATGTCATACAGCAAATAAACCAGATAATTGACCTCTCAAAACCTTTACTTTTTTTCTGCTATTCAGAGAATACTCTTGAACCACTATCCTGATGTTAACATCTCTGTAGCTAAAGAAGTAGGAAATTCAGTCTTGGAGAGCAATGTACGTAAATGTGAAACACATGTAGAAAGCAGGCTCCCTCTCCACTTCATGCAAAAGAGCTGCCTACGTGGTACTTGAATTTCATCTCATCTCATCTCAAGCCGTTTTATCCTGTTCTACAGGGTTGCAGGCAAGCTGGAGCCTATCCCGGCTGACTATGGGTGAAAGGCAGGGTACACCTTGGACAACTCGCCAGGTCATCACAGGGCTGACACGTAGACACAGATAACCATTCACACCTACGGTCAATTTAGAGTCACCAGTTAACCTAACCTGCATGTCTTTGGACTGTGGG
>JAPEIY010000008.1:50064348-50079089 GCA_026122135.1 Cathorops aguadulce | reverse complement strand
ACTGTAATAAAATGTGTTATTCCCTTATACTCATGTTTTATTATTTGATGTTTGCATGGTAAATTAAACATATATTCTAATAAAAACAGCAAATGAGGTGGTCTTCTTCCGTTCTAAAATGTTACATGCTACATGATCGGTTCCTTGGTTCCTCCCCCAATATATATATATATATATATATAAAACTGATCATGTAGCATGTAGTGTTGTAGAAGCGAAGAAGATGGCTGCTGCCATACCGCCACAACGACTGAGGGAGTTGGAACTTTATAGGCAGATGATGGAAGCTGAGGAGCAGCACGAAGCGATATTGGCTTTGCTAATATATGAACACCAATGTCAGAACACGAGGCAGCAGAGGCAGTGGTGGGTACGCCCATGGATTGAATGGCGGATGCTGTTTGGACAGTATCACACCCTGTTCCAAGAGCTGGAGAGAGAGTTCCGAGGGGACTTTCTGTCGTACATGTGGATGCCTTCTGACCAGTTTGTACAGCTCTTGTTGTGACACCCTGCCAAGGGTCCAAGAAGCCGCCATCCACTTGAGCCCAGACTGAAACTGGCTATTACCATCCGATTCCTGGCTACAGGAAATAATTATAAGTCACTCAAGTTTTCCTTCAATGTGGCGGCCAACACCATTTGCCTGTTTGTGCCCGAGGTGTGCAGCACTATATATGAGGCATACAGAGATAAAATATTTGTCGTTCCTGAGACTGCAAACAGATGGTGGCAGCCAATTTTTCCACATGCTGGAACTACCACCATTGTGTAGGAGACATTGATGGAAAGCACATCACTATTAAGAAACCCAAGAAGAGTGGGTCCATGTACTACAATTACAAGGGCTTTTTGCTATAATACTCTTGGACCTTGCAGATGCCCAATACAAGTTCCTGTGGGTGAGTGTAGGTAGCAATGGCTCGGCCTTGGACTGTGGAGTCTTCAACAGATCAAGCCTTCATACTGCATTGGAAGATGACAAGCTAGGTCTGCCTCCTCCAGAACCACTGCCTGGGGATGACAGGGACATGCCCTACTTTTTCGTGGGAGATGATGCCTTCCCATTGCAAACTTGGATGATGAAGCCCTACAGTCTTTGTGGGATAACAAGAACCCAGCATATTTTCAACTACCACACATCCTGTGCACACCATGTTGTTGAGAATCCATTTGGCATTCTGGCACACCATTGGAGATGCCTCCCGATGATGCTGCAGTTGAAACCATACAGGTACACCAAGGTGGTCCTAGGATGCCTGACCCTACACAACTTCCTCCATATGCGAGTGCCAGGTCTCCTAGCAGCTGATGTGGACCAAGAAGATAGAAATGGAAATGTTGTGCCCGGTGCATGGAGAGAGGGCACTCAATTAACTGATGCAAGAACAATCTGTGGACCTCAAGTTTCATGTGAAACCAAGATACAGAGGAATTATTTGTGTGACTATTATAACAACCCCATTGGTACTCTGCCCTGGCAAGAGTGTATCATTGATATGCAGTGAATGTACTGACAATAAAGTGTATTTACAATAAATAAACACATCAATTGCATATGTGTACCATAATATTTGTCTGAAGCAAGTAAATAAATGCTTTATGTGTGTGCCACAATATTTAGCTTTGTCTTATTCACTATAAGCAATAATAACACAAAGCAAAATAGCAAACAGTATGCCTCTCCTTGCCCTAGGGCAACATGTGTGGGATAATGGATATTTAAAGCTTGACATAGACTCCATGACCTTGAGCACTTAATAAGTTCATCCATCCTTGATACTAAAATCTTGTGTGATGTTTGGGGGCCAAAAGATGAATAAAAATTTAATTGACATTTTGACCAGTTGTAGGAACATGACATCTTGAAATATTAGGTTCATTATTTGACCCATGATATCTGAGAAATTACCTTTTAATTTGTTTTAACACCATGACCACCTCATTTGTTGTTTTAGAGTATATGTTAATTTACCATGCAAATGTCAAATAATAAAACATGAGTATAAGGGAATAATGCATTTTATTACATTCCTTAAACCAGACCAGAGGTTTAAGCTGTGACACATGGAATATGGGGTGAATACATTGCATGGTGAGTGGTAATGCCAGTCTGATGGAACATGGATTGATTACTTTGCTGATGAGGAAGGGTCCTAGGTATCTGGGGGCCAGCTTGTGGGAGACGGTTCTGAGTGGCAGATGGCGCATGGAGAGCATGGTAGGTGGGTGCCTTAGAGGGGCATTTGTCGGCCTGCCTCTCGGATGCTAGGGCAGAGCGCATGGAGTCTTCACTGGGCCAATGCCCACGTCCTCCTGCAGCAAAGTATGAAGGTCTGGGCTGAGGGTAATGCAACCTCCTCCTCTTGGTTGGGGAAGAGGTTAGTGACCTAGGGAGCACTGGAAGGGTGAGAGACCTGCGGCAGATAAAGGGAGAGAGTTTTGTGAGCATACTCAACCCAAGGTAAGTACTTACTCCAAGAACTGGCATCCCTGCATGCCATGCACTTGAGTGCCACCTCCAAATCTTAATTCACCTGTTCCGCCTGGCCATTGATTTGAGGATGGTACCCTGAGGAGAGACTACAGAATGCCCCAACGAGTTTACAGAAGGCCCTCCAGAACAGCACAGTGAACTGAGGACCCTGGTCAAAGACGATATCAGTGGGGAGTCCGTGTAGGCGGAAAATGTGAAGGATGAGTAATTTGGTGGTTTCTTTAACTGTAGGAAGCTTGGGTAGAGGGAGGAAATGGACCGTCTTGGAGAAACGGTCAATAACTGTGAGGATGCATGTGTTGCCACCCTGTGACAAAGTCCAAGGTGATGTGAGATCAGGGTCGATGAAGAATCAGGAGGGTTCTTAGTAGGCTGGCAGGGTCAATTGGCTGTCTTGTTCTGGGCACATGTGTCGCAGGCTGCCATGAACTCCTGGATGTCTTCCTTGATGGATGGCCACCAGAAGCACTGTTGGATGAGTGCCAGAGTTCGTGCAGCTCCTGGGTGACAAGCCAACTTGGACCCATGACCCCACTGCAGCACCTGGGTTCACAAAGAACAGAGAACAAACAGATGGTTAGGTGGTATGTTGCTTGAATTACCTTCACCAGCATCCTGCTCCAAGGCCTTCTGCACTAATGTCTTTACCTCAAGTAGGGTGGCCCCCACCAGACAGTGTAGAGGGAGGATGGTTTCAGGTGTACTGGACTCCTCCTGGCAGGCAGAGAATTTTTGGAGCGTTGGCGGTAGGAGAGCATGAATTGGAGCCAGGAGAAGAAGAGAGACCGTCAAGCTTGTCATGAGTTAAGGCGTTTGGCAGACTTGAGGTATTTATGTTTTTGTGGTCAGTCCAGACAAGGAAGGGGAGCTCTGACTCCTCGAGCCAGTGCCTCCACTCCTCCAGGGCTAGCTTGATGGCCAACAGCTCTCTGTTGCTGATGTCATAATTTCATTCTGCAGGGGACAGCTGACAAGAGAAGAAGCAGGGGTGGACCTTGTTATCATTGGCCCTCTGGGAGAGAATGGCTCCAACCCTGACTCGGAAGTGTTGACCTCCAAGATGAACTGTTTGGTCAGATCAGGTGTGGTGGGTATGGTGAGAATGGGTGCTGTGGTGAACTTGCGCTTGAGCATGGAGAAGGCTTTCTCTGCTTCCTCCCCCCCACTTGAAAGAGGTCCTAATTGAGGTCAAGGCAGTGAGAGGTCTGGCTACCGTGAAGTTGCAGATGAAGCACCTGTAGAAATTGGTCAGTCTCAGGAAATGCTGAAGCTCTCATCGCGAGGATGGGGTGGGCCAGTCAGCGACTGCCTCAAGCTTGAGGGGGTCCATCTGGATCCTAGCCGGGGAGATGATGAACCCCAGAAATGAGACAGAACTCTGGTGGAATTCGCTCTTTTCCACCTTGACAAACAGCTTATTTTCAAGCAGGCACTGGAGGACCTGCTGGACATGGCCACGATGTTCCTCCAGGGAGTGAGAGAAGATCAGGATGTCATCCAGGTACACGAAAGCAAAGATGTTAAGAAAGTCTCTTAGGACGTCATTGATGAATGCCTGGAAGACTGTGGGCATGCTGGTCAGGCTGAAAGGGACCACAAGGTACTCGTAGTGGCCAGAACATACTGTTAGGGGTGGTGGAGGTGTGGAGAGATAGGGTCCAAAAGCAGAACACAGATAGTTATCCAATAAATAAGGTGATTTAATCCAGGGAAAAAGGGTGTGGCAAAAAGGTAAACAAACAGGACAAGAAACAAATGGCAAAAATAGTTCGGGAAAAAAAGAGACAAAAAACTTGACAAAAACACAAGACAGGCAAGGGCAAAAATGCTAGTACACAAAAACATATACAAGAATAAATGCTAGTGCAAAAAAACATGAACAAGAATAAACCTTACTGCAAAAACCATAAACCAGAAAAATAGCTAGAGCAAAAAACATGAGACTTAAAAGGCACAGAAACAGCTAGAGTAGCAAACGAAGTCAGAGTCTGAGAATGGTGCATTTATAGACAGTGGTGAAAACCAGGAAGTGAATACAGGTGAGGTGGAATTCCCATCCTGGATCCAGATTGGCACTAGCGTGAGAGATCCGTAATCTCTGGAGTGGATGTCCAGGGTGGAGCATGACACTGTCACTGTTGGCTGATAGAACTGTGCCTGAGTCAGTGTTCAAAGCTGCTGCAATATTGCTGGAAGTGGCCACTGCTGTTGCTACCTGGGCCACTACTGCTGTTGTGTGTAGCAACCCTGGCCCCACTGCTGCAACAGGCCTTGGACCAAGTGCTGTGATGGATCCTGGACCAACTGCTGCGACTGTGGCTGGTCCCCTTCAGGCCTGGAGTATCTACTCAGCAGCTGCAGAGCATCCATGGTGAAATGGTCCGACCTGCTGTCAGGGATCTTGCGCGTGTACTGGGCCTTGTACTGCCCGAAAGCCTCCCTGGTATCCATTGGTCTGAAAAGAGTCTGCAACTGATGGTGGCACGTGTGGTTGCAGCGGCTCACGGCTCTCCTTTTCAGTGCTCATTTTTTTGTTTGTTTTTGTATTTCTTTCTTGCTTGTTTGTGCACCATCGGTTCCGCGAACATCCGGTACACCCGCCAGACACTTTTGGCCATCAGTGATCAACACAAGGTATCGGTTTTGGGTCTAGGAGGCGGCACAGATGGAGGAGGGAGAGGTTGCAGAAGCGGGGCTGCAGGTCCGGTGCTATGCTAAGGCTAAGAAAACAACCACACAAGCCACCTCTACTGAGTCTGTATCTCTCCAATGCCAGATCCCTGATGCATAAAACAGATGACTTGGAATTACAACTCACTGGAAATCACTATGTTCATGACTGCTGTGTTTTAGTTATTACCGAAACCTGGCTTCATCCGGAAATACCCGATGCTAGCTAGCAGCCAGCAGGCCGTACTCTGCTCCGCTGGGACAGGACTGAGGATCCCGGTAAGAACAGAGGAGGGGGGCTCTGTATTTATGTGCATGATAATTGGTGTAACAATGGAACAATTATAGATAAACACTGTTCCCCAGACCTTGAGTACATGTCTGTAAGATGCCGGCCTTTTTTTCTACTGAGAGAGCTCACTGTAGTGATTATCACAGCTGTGTATATTCCACCTGACACCAGTGTAAACACAGCGCTATCTCTCTTGCTGAACACCGTAAATGAGCAGCAGCAAGCTCACCCTGATGGTGTTCACATAATCGCAGGAGACTTTAATAAGGCCAACTTAAAGACTGTACTGCCGAGGTTTTACCAACATGTTAAGTGTTCTACTAGAGGGGAGAACCCTCTGGATCATGTTTACTCCAACATCAAGCACGCATACAGAGCCATACCCCTCCCCCACCTTGGCCAGTCAGACCACCTTTCCCTCCTGCTCTCCCCAGCCTACACCCGCCTCAGATGCAGAGCCAGGCCCACCACAAGGATTATCACAACCTGGCCTGACAACGCACTATCCAAATTACAGGACTGCTTTAAACGGACAGACTGAGACTTATTTGAACACCAGGAGCTGGAGACATTTACAGAAATGGTGCTGGACTACATCAAGTTCTGCATCGGGAATGTGATGGTGAATAAAAACATCTGGGTTTTCCCAAATCAGAAACCCTGCATGACCAGCCAGGTCCACTCACTCCTCAGGGCTTGTGACGCTGCCTTCAGGTCAGGTGACAGAGCTCTGTACAGAGCCGCTCGAAACCCACAACTGGTCAGGGATTCACGTGGATGTCTGAAGGTCATATGTGGCATGTCGCAAATGAAAGCTGGTGAATCCAGCAGCCACCCCAAAAGCGTCATTGCACCCTCTTCCCTTAATTGATATGCCCTTCAAATTAAGTGGGATGGATCTTGTCAGGCCATTAGATCAGTTGGCACAAGGGCATCACTTTATTTTATTCCTCATGGAGTATGCAGTGTGATACCTGGAAGCAGTACCACTGCATAGCATTTCTGCATGCAATGTCACAGAGGCACTGTTTAAAATGATCTCCTGAGTCAGGATTCTGAAAGAAATCCTGACTGACCAAAGCACCATGTTTATCAAGCACCCTTTGCAAACCCAACAAGCTATTGTGGGTTAAATCAATCTGCACAAGTGTTTACATTCCACAAATAAACTGCTTGGTCAAGCAATTTAAACAAACCCAAAATAATCTAATTCGTAAGTTTGTACGCAAAGACACTCATAATTGGGATAAATGGCTAGAACCCATTGTTTGCAGTGCAAGAGGTCCCTCAAGCCTCCATAGGGTTTCTCCCCTTTCAAATTATTATATGGGCACAAGTCTCAGAGTGTCAAAGGTCATCTGGGAAAATTGGGGGGAAGAGCCTTCTGACAGTAAGAATGCAGTTCAATACATTCTCAACCTGTGCACAAAACCCCACACACTCAATCACCTAAACCAGGAGAATTTGTGACAATTCTGGGAGGAGCAGGGGGTTTGGAGGTTGGGAGCAAAGGACTGGAAACCAGAGGTTTAAGCTGTGATCCATGAAAGGTAGAGTGAACACATCACATGGTGAGTGTTAATAACAGTCTAACGGAACATGGATTGATTACCTTCTTGATGAGGAAGGGTCCAAGGAACCTGGGTGCCAGCTTGCAAGAGATGGCCCTAAGTGGCAGGTGGTGCATGAAGAGCATAACTCATTGGCCCACTTGGTAGGTGGACGCCTTGGAGCAATGTTTGTCGGCCTGCTTCTTGGATGCAAGTGGAGAGCAAATGAGTCTTCTTGAGACCAATGCCCACATCCTCCTGCAGCGGTGTATAAAGGCCTGGGCTGATGGTATGACAACCTCCTCCTCCTCCTGGCTGGGGAATAGTGGTTGTTGGTACCCTAGTGAGCACTGGAATGGAGATAGACTTGTGGCAGAGGAAGGGAGAGTGTTATGTGTGTATTTGATCCAAGGTAGGTACTTGCTCCAAGAACTGGCATCCCTGGATGCCATGCACCTGAGTGTAACCTCCAAAGCCTGGTTTGCCCATTCTGCCTGGCAATTGGTCTGTGGGTGGAAGCCTGAGGAGAGACTACAGGTGGCCCTGATGAGTTTGCAGAAGGCTGTCCAGAACTGTGCAGTGAACTGAGGACCCCAGTCAGAAACTATGTTGGTAGGCAGACCATGTAGGCAGAAAACATGGTGGATGAGTCGTTCTGTGGTCTCTTTGGCTAAGGGGAGCTTGGGCAGAGGAATGAAATGGATGGTCTTAGAATAACGGCCAATGACAGTGAGGATGCATGTATTGCCAACTGAGTTGGGGAGTCCTGTGATGAAGTCCAGGGCGATGTGAGACCAAGGTCAATGCAGAGTAGGAAGGGGTCTTAGTAGGCCAGCAGGGGGTCAATTGGGTATCGTGTTCTGGGAGCATGTGTCGCAGGCTGCCATGAACTCCTGGACATCCTCCTTGATGGATGGCCACCAAAAGCACCGCTGGATGAGAGCCAGGGTTCGGGCAGCTCCCAGATGACAGGACAACTTGGAACGGTGACCCCACTGCAGCACCTGAGTTCGCCCATGACAGGGGACAAACAGATGGCTATGAGGAATATTGTTCGAGTTACCTTCACCGGGGTCCTGTTCCAGGGCCTTCTGCACAAGCATTTCAACCTCTAGAATAGCGGCTCCCACCAGGCAGCGTGGAGGAAGGATGGTCTCAGGTGGCTTGGACTCCTCTTGGTGGGAGTAGAACATCCTGGACAGGGTGTCGGGTTTGCTGTTCTTGGAACCTGGGTGGTAGGAGAGCATGAAGTTGAATCAGGAGAAGAAGAGAGACCAACGGGCTTGACGGGAGTTGAGACGTTTGGCAGACTTGAGATACTCCAGGTTTTTATGGTCGGTCCAGACTAGCAACGGGAGGTCAGACTCCTTGAACCAGTGCCTCCACTCCTCCAAAGCTAGTTTCACAGCCAGTAGTTCACGGTTGCCGATGTCATAGTTTCGTTTGGTTGGGGATAGCCGGCGGGAGAAGGAGCATAGGTGGACCTTGTTGTCGTTGGCCCTCTGGGATAGGATGGCTCCGACCCCTGACTTGGAGGCATCGACCTCGATGATAAACTGCTTGGTAGAATCGGGTATGGTGAGAATGGGTGCTGTGGTAAATCTGTGCTTGAGACTGGAAAAGGCTCTTGAACTTGGTCTTGGTCGAGGTCAGGGCTGAGAGAGGTCCAGCCACCATGCTGAAGTTGTGGATGAAACACCTGTAAAAGTTGGTGAACCCCAGGAAGCGCTGGAACTCTCGTCTCGAAGATGGGGTGGGCCAGTCAGCAACTGCCTCCTGCTTGAGGGGTTCCATCTGGATCTTGGCTGGTGAAATGATGAACCCCAGGAACAAGGCAGAGCTTTGGTGGAACTTGCTCTTCTCTGCCTTAATGAACACCTTATTCTCCAGCAGGCGTTGAAGAACCTGCCAGATGTGACCCCGATGTTCCTCCAGGGAGTGAGAGAAAATCAAGATACCGTCCAGGTAAACAAAGACAAAGGTGTTAAGAAAGTCTCTCAAGACATCATTAACCAACACCTGGAATACTGTGGGCACGTTAGTCAGGCTGAAAGGAACTACAAGGTACTCATCGTGGCCTGTGGTGGTGTTGAAGGCCGTCTTCCATTCGTCACCTTCCCTGATCCTAACTAGGTGACAGGCATTGCATAAATCCAGTTTAGTGAACACCTTGGCTCCCTGGAGTAGTTCAAAGACTGTAGTCATAAGCAGTAGTGGGTAGCGGTTCTTGACTGTGATGGCGTTGAGACCTTGATAGTCAATGCAGGGGTGGAGTGACTTGTCTTTCTTCTCCATGAAGAATCCCGCCCCTGCTGGGGAGGAGGAAGGGTGGATAATCCCAGCTGCCAGAGACTCAATGATGTATTTCTCCATGGCCTGTCTCTCGGCAGGGGAAAGAGAGTAGAGACATCCCTTGGGTGGCGCCGTCCCTGGCAGGAGATAAATACCACAGTCATAATAATGCCTATGAGGGGGAAGGGACATTGCTCGGGTCTTACTGAAGACAGGCCTGAGGTCCAGATATTTCAGAGGCACATGAAAAAGGTCGGGAAACTCACTGGCTGAGGGCGGAGTTGGTTTGGTGGTAGGCAGGGCGGAGGTCAGGAGGCCAGGCAGGAAGGACTCCAGCCACTTAAACTGGACTGACCACACAATGGTGTGGTCAGTCCAGTTTAAGTGGGGGTTGTGCTGCATCAACCAAGGTAATCTAAGAATAATGGAAACGTGAGGGTTGTTCATTACGTGAAGTTGTATAGTTTCAGAGTGATTACTTGAAATCTTTAGGGTGAGCGGGGTGGTGAGGTGAGTGATGGTGGTCAAGCCAGTGCCATTGAGTGTCAGGACGGTGAGAGGGACCTCGAGGGCAAGTAATGGGATTCCGAGATCCTTGGCCGGTGGCGGAGCAGATCAGGTTCCTGTCCGCCCCCAAGTCGACAAGTGCCTGAAGATGGTGATGCCGATTGTTGAGAGTCGGTCGGCAGGGGACTGATTCCAAGCATTGCCCACCAAGGCCCCTTGATTCACTGGTGGGCTTGTCCTTTTAGTGGCCAGGCTCGGCAGATGTGTCCCTGCTGACCGCAGTAGAAACAAGCCCCTGTGCTCCGTCAGTGCAGTCGTTCCTCTGAGAACCGATCTACCTGCATGGGTTCAATGGACGAGGCAGGTGGTGGAGAGGGGTTGAAGTTGCGGCGGCTCCTCTCTCTCCTCTGTTGTTGGACCCGCACGTCAATATGATTGGCAAGGTCCATCAGGCTGGAGAGGTCCGACAGCAGTTCCCGCAAGACAAGTTCATCTTTGATGGTGTCGGATAAGCCATGGAGGAAAGTGTCGACCAGGGCACTCTCGTTCCAACCGCATGATGCTGCCAACATCCGGAACTCGATGGCATAATCCGAGGTAGATTGGGACCAGGATTGCACTGAATAGGGAGATAGTAAATCTCCGGAGTGGAAGTCCAGGGCGGATCATGACATGTGGTCCTTGTGATGGCAGTGGTAGAGAGAAATGAGTTGGGCATGTCCAAAAACATCCAATTCCAATTCAATTCTAAGGGAGAGCATTTCTCACTGTCCCAGAGGGCCAAGTTGCAATCTGAATTATTTAGACAAGTTTTCTCCCCTGTCTAGATGCACCAACCTCACAGAATACCATACAGAAACTCTTTAGTACTTGACCGCCATATCATTTACCTGAATACAAAAAGGTGGATCAGGATGAATTCAGAAAAATTGTCATCAAACATTGGACCACACTCACAATCTTATCAGTGTGAGGAAATGTTCAAGACAATCGTTTGAGGCAAAATGGCTGCTGAGCACACACACAGGTCGGCAGGTGCTCCGTGTGTGCTGCCTAACATGGCTAGAACCACCATAATAAGGCCTCCACTATCGTCAAAGTGGGTAGCTAATGCTGTTTTAATTGCATGTCTACTTTTACTAACTACATGGCAACGTCTATCCATTGAAAACAACACTCATGTTCCGTCATACGGAAGCCAGTTTCTCCTGTACTCTGCCTACCTGAATAATGGACATGCGAGGGTGCCAAATACGCTACAAGGGCAAGCAAAATCTGCCAGTAAAGCTGTGGGACTTCTACATCTGGTGTTTATGGTATTGCTGGCTGGTGATGTGGAGATTAATCCAGGCCCACATCCCCTGAACAACATTCAAACAAACTTAGCCCCGTGGCAGGTGCAAGCACACACACACTGGCTAACGCAGCAGTCGCAACTGCAACTGACATGGCCAGCTACAACTATCCATCCACGCGCATCCCTACAGACATCTCCAAATGCCAGGTTTAACGTCGGGGAAGTGTTCTCGGCCGCTGGTGCGTTGACATTGACCGCATATTCCATCTCGCTGCCTCAGCAAGCCGTAGGACTAGCGGCTCATCCAACTCTGCTAAGGGAGCCTGGATCCCAGAGCTGGGGCTCCAATGGCTACCTGGCCACAGGTACGCACCTGTCTTCCGTCCAGTGGCTGACGACAAATGCAGTTGCACCATCTCGGGGACCAGCCATGCCAGACTGAATGACCGAGCGTCAGCTCCTACAACCTCGTACCAACTTCACAGCAGCGGAGCTGCGCCTGGTTGCTACCGGTGACGTGGAGACATTCATCTCCAGGGCCGTCGGAGCGGCCTTGGCTTCACGCAGGGGGTCGGTGGAGCGAGTGGCCGAACATCAGCATCTGCAGCCTCGCACCAGCTTCATGAAAGGAGATTGACGCCTGGCTACCACAGATGATACGGAAACACTCACTTCCAGCACCATCGGAGCGGCCTTGGCTTCAGGCAGGGGGTCGGCGGAGTGCCAGCTGAGGAGGGAGAGATCACTTGGTGTCGGTGTTTCTGCCCCCACGTTGCTACTATCCGTCTGTGCCAGCTTAACGGAGGCGCAGGAGGTCCCTGTCAGCCCCGGCCCGGCTGGCTGCTCAACTAGCTGGACTTTGGAATGTGCGACACAACGAGAGGTTGTCACACCACCCCAAACAGATGAACAGCCTCCACACACAAGTGCACGTAAGACTCGAAACCCAGTGATCAGAAAACATAAACTGTTTAAATTCTTCAGGACACTGAATCAGGCTAGGACTGTATGGGACCCAGATTTTAAAAGGGGGGATTGTTTGGGGGTTATTTAAATGTTCGCAGCCTGGTTCCTAAACGCGAACAGATTGAACACTTATGTAATTCTAACATTGATTTTATTGGTTTAACTGAAACATGGCTCACCAGCTCTTCACCAGAAGCAGCGGTGTCACTACCAGAGTACGTAACTTTCAGAAAAGATAGGGGGCAAGGGAGGGGAGGGGGAGTTCTCATGTATGTAAAAAGCAAGCTCAAATGCAATGAGATTAAATTCCCCAGTGACATTACACTTGAATGTGTTGGTGTAGACATTCACCTTTCTCGGGAGATGTCTCTGACAGCTATTTGCGTCTATCGCAAACCTACAGCTGGTCTGGAATTTTATGACCAACTGAAAGCACTCCTTGCGGCATGTAATCACAAACGAGAAATACTCCTCTTTGGCGATTTCAACGTCAATTGGGAGAACAAACAAGACAGAAAAAAACTTAAACTTATAACTGACTATTTTAACCTCACTTAGCTAATAAAGCAACCCACAAGAATCACATGCCGTACGCAGTCCACAATTGATTTACTTTTCACCAATAAACCGGAAAGAATCACAAACACTCAATTTATTAACAGGTCTTTCAGACCACAACGCAATTTTCTTTTCCAGGAAACTCAAACGCTCGGATAAATTCCATTCTCAGAACAAACATAGACCTACTAACAATATGATCATTCCCAATAACCAACATGAAAACGTGGATAAAGCTTTGAGAGATGTTGACTGGAGTGTCTGCTTGGTTTGTGATGACGCAAATACTGGCTGTGACTTATTTCTCTCAAAACTAAATGAGGTTGTGCTTTCTTTCTCCAGGAGGGGGCGTCCTGGAAGGAGGAATTCCAACTCTCTCCCTTGGCTTAACCCTGAATGTTTGAAATTAATAAAACAAAGGGATCAGCTACTCCAAAAATTTGTGAAGTCTGGACTTAATACAGACAGACTTAACTTCACAAGAGCTAGAAACAAAGTAACATCCGAATTACGCAAAGCCAAGGCAAATTTTTTTTATTCAGATCATTGACAACGCCAGGGGAGACGGAAAAAAATATGGCAGAGTATTAATAAACTGACAGGGGAAATTTCCTAAACAAGAAACCAAAGGCCTGCAATTAACAATTGATAATCAGCTAGTAAGTGATCCTGCAGTCCTGTGTCAAGAACTTAACTCGTTCTTTATTAAATCCATAGAAAACCTGGTCAAGCGATTCACATCCCCTGGGGGCTCTGAGCAGTTGAGTGATCACATTGAGAATGAAAATAAATTCTACATCCAACAAATTACAGAACAAGAGATTATTAAGATCATAACCGGTTTGAACAACTCTAAAGCAAAGGATGTTTATGGGCTTGATGCCAACTTCTTAAAATTACACAAGGAGGCTCTTGCACCCCCACTCATGCACCTGATCAACTTATCTATAAAAAATTCCACTGTCCCTAAGGCATGGAAATTGGCTATTGTTACCCCTGTATTTAAAGCTGGTGATAAAACTGATATGAATAATTATAGACCAATTAGTATTTTACCTGTCATCTCAAAAATTATTGAAAAATGGGTTTCCAAACAAATAATTGATTTCCTCAGAAACAGTCAAACACCTCTACACCCAATGCAGTTTGGGTTTCGTCCACATCATTCTACTGAGACTGCACTGGCCATGTTTATGGAAAAGAACAAATGTCATTTAGATAGAAATGGTTGTGTTGGTGCCGTTTTTCTGGACCTAAAAAGGGCCTTTGACACTGTTAATCATAATGTACTGTTATCAAAACTCACTCATTTTAATTTTTCTGTTCAATCTATAACTTGGTTCCGGTCATACCTGTCACACAGACAACAATGTACTGTTGTGGATGGCTCTAGGTCCACCTTCTTGAGTTGTCCAGTAGGGGTCCCCCAAGGGTCCATACTGGGGCCCATTTTATTTTCTCTTTATATTAATGATTTGCCTGAACACTGTCCACATGTTGACCTCCAGCTTTATGCAGATGACACAGTCATTTTCACTAAAGCTAAAGATCCTGAGGAAGCAGCATGTGTACTCTCTACAGCTCTCACACACATACAAACATGGCTCAACAGATCATGTCTTATACTGAATGCAAAAAAAACCTGTTTGCCTGTACTTGTCCAAGCAACCTTCCCCTATGGTGTCTCTGTCTGGAGTCACCTTAGGCACTGAAAAGCTAGACGTGGTCACAGATTTTAAATATCTAGGCATCATTTTGGACTCCAACCTTTCTTTTAAAAAACATATACGAATGATAACTAAAAAAAATCCAAGTTCATCTTTATAATTTTAAGCACATTAGAGGTGCTATGTCAGATACTGCTGCCCTAATGTACTTACATGCTATGATTTTTTCTCACTTAAGTTATTGTATTACAAGCTGGACCATGGTGGGGTCCACTGCACTCAAGCCAGTGGAGATTTTGTTTAAAAAAAGCACTCAAAATTCTAGATAAAAAAAACCTTTTTATACCATCAATGTAGCATCTTAGATCAATACAATCTATTGAGTTTTGAAAATTTCTGTAAATTCTCCTACAGTTGCCTATTTTATAAAACTCTGCATGGCCTG
>JAPEIY010000008.1:48366938-48376948 GCA_026122135.1 Cathorops aguadulce | reverse complement strand
CTCACAAATTTGTGACTTTTTAAATCTTAGAATTTCTGAAATTTTTTTCATAGATATGTGACTTTTT
Organism: Cathorops aguadulce; assembly: GCA_026122135.1. Taxonomy (NCBI): domain Eukaryota; kingdom Metazoa; phylum Chordata; class Actinopteri; order Siluriformes; family Ariidae; genus Cathorops; species Cathorops aguadulce. The sequence continues at coordinate 48,376,881 of JAPEIY010000008.1, read as the reverse complement.
AAATCTTGGAATTTCAGAGCATTTTTCTTGTAAATTTGTGACTTTTTAAATCTCTGACGTTTTTTTTCATAGATTCTTAAATCTCGAAGACTCGAGTCTTCAAAATATTTTGTAGACTTTTTAAATCTCAGAATTTGACAGGGTTTTTTTTTGTAAATTCATGACTTTTTAAATCTTTGATTTTTTGAAGGTTTTTTTTCTCAGAAATTTGTGACTTTTTAATCTCGGAGTATTTTTCTCACAAATCTATGATTTTATAATCTCAGAGAATATCTGATATTATTTTCTCATAAAATTTTTTTCAACTTTAATCTCTCAACTTCTGAAGACAGAGAAAAAAAGAGAGACTGGACTGGAGGGATGTCTGTTTATAGCTGCTATAACATACAGTAAGCGTTAACACAGAGTTTCTTAAAAGAAGTTCCATAACATTAAATGTAACTACAAATAGGTAAAAAGTATGACATGTTCTTCTTAGTAAATAAAAATGCTAAATGCTAGCAAATCACTGCGGTATAAAAGGAATGAAATGTATGCTGTAAGTGAAAATAATCAGCTTCAGGATGGTGAGAGTAACTCCGCTTCATCACACCACACTGTCCTTGATTACTTTCATACAACAGCACAGCATGGAGTGTTTTTGTCCCGATTTCAATATGACTTTTAGAGTAGAAATTAATTGCAATGTCTGTGTGTGTGTGTGTGTGTGTGTGTGGTGTGCGTTTTTTTTTTTTAACACAAAACTGTTTGAAAATGATGGTAGGGTGAGGGGACAGGGTTGGTGACTTCATTCACATGGAGTCCAACAGAATGGGGCCCGCTTGTTAGGATCCGTGTTTGTTTTGCAGGAGGCTGGTGTAAAAGTAGGCTAGAGGAGAAAATGCAGCTTTCAGATGCTTAGACGCATCAATCATTTGAAAATAGATTACAGCTGGCTTCAATGTCGCACTCCAACTTTGCCTTTTTCAAGGACGGCGCACTAAAGAAAAGAGTGGAAACTTTTAAAACCCTCACGCTCATTTAACACAAATGTAAAAATCTAAAAATAGTCTTGGATGCAAGCAGATGTGATTTATTTTTACGCCTTTTTTCATTATTTTCCATTTCCCCCCCATCAACAACACCACTTGATTAAATGGGTTTGTTTTTCTTCGGCTGCAGAAGAAGTTCCATTTGAATAATGTGAAGAAAAAACCCCCAAAAGATTTCTGAACAAGAACATAAAAATAAGCTCAACAAAGATGGATGGCTTTGTTTTGTTTAAAGCCACAACACAATTGATTTGGTGTGCTTGGCGTCGCTTTGTCTAAAACAACACCCTGTTCACTACCTAGTGCACTATTTTGTAATCCCTCAGCATTTGAAAGAAATCCCACAGTCCCACGTTCCTCAGTCGTAGTGTCTCGAGTATAGTGTATAAATGGCATAAGGTCTGTTTTTGTGGACTTTGAGTGAATTGGGGTATGTCCACGGAAGATTAATAATTGACTGATGTTTGTGATGGTGTTTTGTGGCCTGTATAGTGAATAGGGGATGTGGTTAGCGACACGTCCACAACAGTGGACTGATGGGGGTGATTTTGTAGGCTATATGAAAAATAGGTTGTGTGAATAAGGACACGTCTACAGAAAACTAATGAGACATCTCTGATGCTGTTTAGGCAGAATAGGCAGTGTGATTTGGGACATGTCCAAAATGGGTTGATGATGGTGAGCCATTTGATGTATGGTTTGGCACTTGTATCGTGAATAGGACTTGAGGGACATAGGATTTGGGTGGTGAGGCATTTGTGATGCTGTTTGGTTTAGGACACATCCATAGTGGAATGATAGTGGCCCATTTGATGATGACTGAAATCTTTTTTCCCAGTCTGATATCAAACACAAACTACAGCAAACAGTTTTAGGAGAAATTGCGTCTCATACATTGCCAAAAAGTCAGATATCTTCATGGAGACAAAACCTAACATCTCATCATGTTTCTTTCTCTTTTGATCTGAACATCTGGAAAACAAGTCCGTTCCTGTTCTTCTTCTTCTTTGAAAAATTCCAAAGCCTCAGGATTTCAGTGATACATATTTGATGCATATTGTATGGTGTGTGTTTGTGTAGTTCTATTTTTTATCTCATCTCTTCCTCATCTTTCAGTACATTTCTTTCCACACGTGCCCCAAACAAGGAAACACTTCTTTCTTCAACTTTCTTCTCCGCTCTTTGAGTAATCCTTCTCAGCTTCTTCTGCTGCGCTTTTGTCCCCCAGCCCACCTGTGCTGTCCCGATTCATTTTTACACACTCGTACATCAGACTGATGTCTGATGAAGAGAGAGCGGTGCAAGGATAAAGGAAGAGTGTACATACTTTGAGCTTCCTGCTAAAAATCCGACAATGTGCACAATGTGGATAAAATATCTGCCATGTTTGCACGAATGTTCATAAATCAGATGCAAATCTCCATCCCCATTCCCCTGATTTATATTTTAGCCACACCCACACAACTCCATAAAAGGCAAAGCTGAAAATGACAAAATGACCACTCGGTGACGGCTAAATTTTCCGATTTACAAGAAATTTGAAATCAAATTTTACTGAGATTTTTAAATATGAACAGAAATGCTCAACTACAATTGTAAGATGAACCAAACATATAAAAAGCCAAGTCAGCATTGTGCAGCTCAGTCATTGCAGAGCACCAGTGAGAGTACTATGCGGTTTCTTCTTCCATGGGGTGCCATTACTTTTGAAATTCTTAATTAAATGGTTCATCCTGTTTGTCTTAATGGATGGAAATCTTTTGGATTTGAGCAGCTGAAAGGCTTCAGTGTGTGTGTGTGTAATTGAAATAAATGAGTTCAACTAGTCAGCGTAATTTGTACATAAAACCACAGTAACTCTTCGGTGACTGTACAACTTGAAGCCAATTAATCAGGGTTCACATTAAGGAGTTGCCTTACACATACATTCACAGATACTCTGAGTCAAAAGTAGACAGAAAGTCACCAGTAACGAACTCAATTTTCAGCTGGAAATGCAAATAGAGGCGCATTATATTTCGACAGCTGCCTTGTGTTGTATATTTTATCACTTTGCCATGTTCCTTTATCCCTATAGCATTTGTATGACTGGCAGATTGCTTTATAACATGTGCAACGTGTCAGCCAGCAGCATCTCAATGCTGGCCTTTAGCATTAGCCACTGAACAGACGGTTGGCCCCGGGGACTGAGCCCAGAACCGCAAAGGACGAAAGCACCGTTAGCTGTCAGGTTTAGCATGATTGATGCCGCTGCACTGCTCCAAACAATCTGTGCACTTAGAGAGATATTAAGTGATGAATAGGATGCAGCCTGGATGCTGCTAACTGTTCACCTTTCCCCGTGAGAGTGAGCTAATAAGGCCTTGTTTATTTTTCATTCTGAAAAAGCAAACTCGAAAATCATCTGGACAGGCTTTTATTAAGAGGCTACCGTCGCAGGCAACGGCAGATTGCTGACATTTCATTAAATTGTTTGTCACTTGGAGGTACCACATCTTTTTTGACCTTTAGCAGCAGCTAACCAAGCATAACACAACAAACCCAATGTTCTGAGGTCCGAAAAAGCTGAATGACATTGGTCACTCATTTCATTTTCCTGTGTATGGAGAAAGAGAGAGAGAGAGATCTAATAAACATATCAAAATGATACTCAGGTTAACATGTGAAGGAATCAGAACGAGCTGAAAATCTTTTGCGAAGTCAAACAGAATAATTCATTAAAACATATCACAGAGTTCTGCGGGGTTTTTTTTTGGCAAAGATCACAGAGTTCTTCTGAGCATGAATCTTCTTTTTTTTTTTTGCAGTGGATGAAGATGTTGTTTCTTATAAAGGACAAACAGTGCCAGGGATGTGCAGTGCCCATGTACACCACTTCATCTTTCTCCTGCTGACTCGATTAAAGAACAGATGGCTTGAATAGCTGATGATTCACGACGCAATCACTCTTTGTCCAATGTCCCATTAGTACACTCATAGAATGACTTGCAATCCTAATCCGCTTGGATTAAAGCTACAAATGAGAAGTTATCCAACCCCAATTCCAAAAAAGTGGGGATGCTGTGTAAACTGTAAATAAAAGAATGTGATAATTTGCAAATCATGGAAACCCTATATTTCATTGAAAATAGTACAAAGATGTAGTAAGCCTTGATATGGGCGGAGTATTGAAGCACGCCAGGCAGGAGATGTTCACACACTTTATTTTCAAGATTGGTGCTTCATTCGCATGCTTACACATGCACACACATTTGTTCTGGATGGGAGAGCTCTCTTCTCTGCACTTTCTTTCCCCCCTTTTCTACCCTCCGTCATCACTGCAAAAACACACACAACATTAATTGGCAACAGGTGCATTGACTTTGCCACTCACCTTCCCTGACCCCACCCTCCATTCACAAACCAACGCTTGACCACAACCCTGCTGCCACATACCCCCACCGCCCGACTCAGGCCGGGGATCCGTCTGACCTGCAGCTGACTGCCTCCCCTGATGGGACAGGAAGTCCACCACTACCATCTGCACCCCCGACCTGTGGATCACTTCGAATTTAAATGGATGGAGGGTGAGATACCAACGGGTGATCTGTTCATTGGCATCCTTCATGTAGTGGAGTCACTGAAGGGGCACGTGGTCCAAACAGAGGGTGAAAGGGCACCCCAGCAGGTAGTTTCAGAGGGTGAGGACCACCCATTTGATGGCCAGGCATTCCTTTTCAATGGTGCTGTACTTACTTTCATGCATCAAGAGCTTGCGGCTGATGTACAGCACAGGACATTCCTTGTCCTTCACCTCCTGGGACAAAATGGCCCCCAGCCCTCTGTCCAATGCATCTGTCTGCAAAATAAAGGGGAGAGAGAAGTCAGGGGAGTGTAAAAGTGGCCCTCCACACATTGCAGCTTTTACCTTGGTGAAAGCCTGTTGGCATTGCTCCATCCACTGGACCGGATCTGGAGCTCCCTTTTTAGTGAGCTCATTCAGCAGGCTGGTGACATCCAAATAATTAGGTATGAACCTATGATAGCAGCCAGCCAACCGCAGAAACTGTCTCACCCCCTTTTTGGTCTTAGGCCTCGGGCAGGCCGCAATCGCTGCAGTCTTATCAATTTGGGGACGCACCTGCCCATGACCCAAGTGGAAATCCAGATACCGTACTTCCACCCGCCCAATTGCACACTTTTTTGGGTCAGCTGTGAGACCCGCATGCCTCAGCGACTCTAGGATGGCCTTAAGGTGTTCAAGGTCCTGCAGCCAATCATTGCTATACACGATAATGTCACTGAGGTACGCTGCCACATAGACAGCATGGAGATGAAGGATCTTGTCCATGAGCTGCTGGAATGTAGCAGAAGCCTCAAATAACCCAAAAGGAAGCATGACAAACTGGCGTAATCCAAACAGCGTGGAAAAGGCTGTTTTCTCTTGGGTTAGAGAAGTCAAGGGGATCTGCCAATATCCCTTCGTTAAGTCCAGTGTTGAATAAAAGTGAGCAGCATCTAACTGATTGAGCAACTCATCAATGCAAGGCTTTGGGCATGCATCAAATTTAGACACCGCATTGACTTTCCTGTAGTCCACACAAAATCAGACTGACCCATCGGTCTTGGGTACCAGGATCACTGGGCTGCTCCAGCCACTGTGTGACTCCTTGATTATGCCCATGTCAAGCATAGCTTTGAGTTAATCCAGAACCACCCTTTTTTTGTGTTCAGATAAACGGTAAGGGCAGCTATGCACCACCACTCCTGGGGGTGTTTCAGTGTGGTGTTCTATGAGGTGGGTGTGGCCAGGAAGGGGCAAGAACACATCAGAAAATTCTTCTTGCAACTTGGCAACCTTTGTGAGCTGGGCCAGTGAGAGGTGGTCTCCACAAGGGACCAGAGTGGTTTGACTTGTTGTTTTTGTCATTTTTAGCTCCAGCCCCAGCTCTGCCCTCTCTGGAACTACCAACACCAATGCCACAGGGATCCCCTCATTCCATTGTTTTAATAAGTTGAGGTGGTATAATTGTAGAGCCCCACTCTTATCCGTTCGCCTCACCTCATAGTCGACATCCCTGATTTGCCGTTTGACCTCAAAGGGCCCTTGCCACTTGGTGATTAATTTGGAGCTCAATGTGGGCAATAACATGAGTACTTTGTCTCCCGGAGTGAACTCCCTAATGCGCATGCCCCTGTTGTACAGCCGGGTTTGAAGTTCTTGTGCCTGCCATAATTCTCCTGGGTTAAGTGCGTGAAGGTGTGGAGCTTTGCAAACAGATCAAGAACATATTGAATTTAATTTTTACTCATTGAAGGTCCCTCTTCCCATTTTTCCTGCAGCACATCTAAAATGCTTTCACCCATATAATAATTCAAATGGGGCAACTCCCATGGAGTCTTACGGGCCCTTTTGTACTATGAATAACAGGGGCTCAAGCCATTTATCCCAATTTCATGCATCTTCACTTACAAATTTCCAAATTAAATTTTTCAGTGTCTGATAAAAGTGCTCTACTAACCCATCTGTTTGTGGGTGATAGACGGTGGTGCGGATAGATTTAATCCCCAATAACTCATACAATTCATGCAGTGTGCATGACATAAATGAAGTGCCTTGGTCCATCAGGATTTATTTCAGAATCCCGACCCAGGAGATAACACAGAAGAGCGCTTTCGCAATACTGCTTGCGGAGATATTACAGACAGGCACGGATTCCAGATATCATGTTGCATAGTCCACCAGAACTAAAATAAAGCGATATCCTTGTAGTGACCAATCTAATGGCCTAATGAGACCTATACCAATTCTCTTGAAGGGAGTCTTGATTAGGGGGAGCGGGTGTAAAGGTGCTTTTGGAATAGCCACGGTATTTACTAATTGGCATTTGCTGCACGCCGCACACTACTGATGAATGTCCCCGTGAATCCCTGGCCAATAGAACCAAGCCATTATTCAGGCAAGTGTTTTATTCTGCCTCAAGTGTCCGGCCATGGGATTAAAGTGAGCTGCATGGAACATGAGTTCCCTATGGTTCTTAGGGATTAACAATTGTATTAACTGTTCACTGGTTTGAGTGTCCTGCATCACTTGATACAATCTATTCTTAATAATAGCGAAATTTGGGAAGGCGGGTGCCGCATTTGACTGGAGAGTTTGACCAATGATGACTTTCACTTGGTCAAATGCATGACACAGACTCTCATCTCATGGCTGCTCTAATGGGAAATCCTCGAGGGAATCCCTGAGAAAGGGAGGATGGGCGAGCTGCTTCTCACTCCTTGCATCGCCCTGACATGGTGCTGGTGTAGATGGCTTTGTGACAGCTTCCCCAGTCAGTACCACACTGGGATCTCCCCCTACTATATGCTCCATTAATACTCTGAAACCTGGCCAATCAATCCCCAAAATCAGCAGGTGGGTAAGATGTGGCTTAACCACTGCCTTTAAACTATATTGTTGTCCCTCAAATAGGATGTGGACAGACACTAAGGGATAATTGTGAACATCCCCATTCGCACACAAAACCTTCACCACTTGTGCCCTCCCCAATGCGAAATACACCAGGCTTACACTAGGCTTTTGTGGATTGAGGACTGATTACGGCTGGAATCCACTAACGCATGATACATATCCCCTTGGACACACACCGGTTTATGATACACTCTGGCCTGATCAGGGCTGGTCTCTGGCATGTCAGGCATCCAGACCAGGGCTCCCACCTCCATTGTGGGACACTGACCGTGGAGATGCCTGGGCTCCCCACAGTGCCAGCATACCAGCCCAGACTTCATCTCTACACTGGTGTAGAAATGATCACTCACCTGGGGAAGAGAAGACACAGACATGGAAGGGGAACACAGGAGGACACCGCAGGTGTGGTGGGCCGGCTGTGGGGGAGCCGGCCCCTGTCTCTGTGGTGGGGGAATAGGGCAGGGATGGGAAGAGGAAGGGGAGAGAAGGAGATAGAAAAAGAGAAGAGGCTACACGTCTGCCTGCCACTGGAACCGCTGCCAGATGGTCCTCCACCAACTTGATGGCTTGATCCAGCGACACCGGGCAATAACATTGGACCCACTCTGCCATTCCTTCTGCAAAACTCACAATGAACTGCTCCAGTGTCACCAGATTGATGATCCCCTCGGCGTCGCGGTCGTCTACCCTCAGCCACCACCGGCAGGCATCCTGGAGCTGTTGGCCAAATGCAAATGGCCGGCCGACCTCCTCCAATGTCAGTGTTCAGGAATGCTGATAATGTTGTTCTGGGGAGCACCCAACATGCTGCAGGATGCCTTGCTTCAGGTCCACATATACAAGCTGGCTGTAGGTAGGGAGCTGCTACATGGCGAGCCATGCCACGCCAGTCAGTAATGGAAGTAGGTGCACCGTGCGCTGCTCGACCGGCTTGACTGTTGAGCAACTGAAATTGTATATCAGGCAAGAATGGGACAACATTCCTCTTTCAAAACTACAGCAGTTGGTCTCTTCAGTTTCCAAATGTTTACAGAGTGTTGTTAAAAGCAGAAGTGATGCAACACAGTGGTAAACTTGCCCCTGTTCCACCTTTTTTGAAATGTGTTGCTGACATCAAATTCAAAATGAGCATATATTTTTCAGTAAAATAATAAAAATTCTCAGTTTCAACATTTGATACGTTGTTTTTGTACTATTTTCAATGAAATATAGGATTTCCATGATTTGCAAATTATCACATTCTGTTTTTATTTACAGTTTACACAGAATCCCAACTTTTTTGGAATTGGGGTTATAGTATATCGAGATGACATCCAGTGTGGGGCAGAAGTCAAATCAGCAACATTACATTCCAGAAACAAGAAGGAATAAAGTGGGAATGTATTTCTGCAATGGCATGTTTTTTGGCGGTTCAGCCATTTCTTTTGTTGTTGATTTTTTGGAGGAGGAATTTATTTTTGCCTCCTTGTGTTTGTTTCTTTGCTGTTCTCAATGTAACTCAAAAAGTAGTGAACAAATTTTGATGAAATTTGAAGGAAACCTGAGCCATTGTTCCCAATGTAACTCAAAAAGTAGTGAACAGATTTGGATGAAATTTGGTGTAGTGCTTTAGTATTATACTAGGTTCAAGTGATTTGATTTTGATGTTCATAACATGTGACTTGGCAGAGGTATGCACTCTACCGAGTGCCTTTCTAGCTATTCTTTCTTTTTTTACCTTTACTCACATTATTGGTCAGATTGTTCAAGATTCATCTGCACGAATCACTTCAAAGACAATCTTATTTGAAAGAATCCTAAATTTAAAAGTGTATCGATCCCCTCCCCCATGTTATGCTTTTATGTCACACTAAAATTGTGGGCAGAACCAAAAAATAGACTCATGTTTTTCACCTCCACCTCTCTGCTGAGTTGCTCAAGATGCTTCGTGATTCTGTTCATTTCTAAAGAAATATTTCTCAAATAAATATGGCCTCACAATCCTGGATTAGCTATGTTAGCTGAGTAACTTCACTAAAAACTACAATATGTATATTTTAGTTGTATAAGATTCAGCGCCATGTTAGACACGACAACTTGCTCCATCCATTCTTGACTGTGTTAAAGTTCGCATCAACAGAAGAGTTAGGCACGAGCTTATTCATAATCCCCCTGAAACTACAAAGGGTTTCGGGTTTTGGGCTTATGCCTTCGGATCTGAGATCGACTTTCGAAAGTGAGAGAGCAACTCGCTCTCAGGGTCTTGATGCAAGCAAGTAATTTCCATAGTTTCTGCTATGTGTGTCTTTTTTTTCCTTGACTCTTTTTCTTCTTTTACTCTTTTGTCCCGTAATATGAAAGAAGGCGGGTGAGAAAGCTGCAGAGAAACTCAGACTGCGTTTTTCATCTCCTGCCAAAGCCAAAGGCCGACTGAACTTTTTCAAAGTGCTCACGATCAAGGCTCGGGGGGGGGGGGGGG
>JAPEIY010000008.1:47683526-47694768 GCA_026122135.1 Cathorops aguadulce | reverse complement strand
TAAAGGGTATTAAGAAGGTCCAAAATTTGTTCTCTCTATAGGCATAGAGATACTGATCAGGATAAAGATGATGATGAGAGTTAAACACTAACTATTTAAACCATGATGATGGTTTCATAATTTCATCCCTCCATGATGATGACCAGTTAAACATTAAGTTGGCTCGAGCAAAGACAGAAAAAAAATAAGCCAATACGATCATCAGGAATTTCATGCTAAACCAATCTGCTTTACCTGATCGAACAGTATAATTATCCTGACTAAAGCCTGTTGATAAAACAGGTGGTGACCAGTTATGAAAATCAAAGCTGTTTTTGTCGACTCAGCAATGGGAAAAAACTCAAAATAAATTCATCACAAATTTGCAGCAGCTCAGCAGTGGCCTCTTTCTCCTCAGAGATCCCGCCAAATACAGACATGGTTACTGTGACAACCAGAAACATGAATTCAGTAAAATATAGTATTTGAATTTTACAAAAAGCTCCCAGCGAATCCAAAGTTAGCTTGGCTGCACACACAACTGACATTCTCAGAATCCTAACATTTACCAATAAACTTGCCAAGTCCTGACATCAAAATCTTTATCTTTCATCAAAAGCATTAATTTATAACAGAGGAGAAAAAAACAAGCCACAAATATACAACTCACCCCATATTCCTCTGTTGTAACTCATCCACCTGAAGGTTTGAGGTTTTCATGCATGGTTCCCACGGTTCCTTGAAATCGTTGAAAGTTTGTGAATTTGAGAAAAAAAAATTGAGGCCTTGAAAGTTTTTGAAAATATACATGAATAGACATGGGTCATTGAAAGTCCTTGAATTTATATATTTTGTGCAAAAATAGAAATTGAAGTTGCTCTGATATTTTATTACTTATCATTAGTAAATAGGCCACATGCTGCTGTCTGCATGTGTCTCCCGCCGTGTGTGTGTCCTTGTTTCACAAATCAACTGCTTCAAGAAAGTGCGACGGTCAGCGTCGTGTACGTCCATGAGTGACTGAAGTCGAATGATGCAGGTTAAACAACAGCAAGAAAGATAACTTTAAGCAAACCTTTAGCTATGCCTGGAAAATGTAAATTCCAAGAATTGCGGATCACCAAATACATTTACAAAGACTGACTCATTAAAGATCCATGGGACATTCATATGGCACGATGCAGAGCCTTTTATTGATGTAAATCAATAAAAGTTCACGCCATGGGCAAAGCAGCTGTGATGAGCCATGCTGCTGCAGCATCATACAGGATTGCATGCCACAAGGTAAAAGCAGGTAGGTCCTGCCCCTGGTAACATGTTCCAAGTACTCACCTCATTCTTCTTAAAAGGCAATTTCAAACAATACCTCCCATTCTGAAATATGGCCAACTGCTCTGCTATTTCCAGGAACCTGTGATTTTCCCTGGACATTTCCTTATCCTCCCTGGTCTTTTCATTAAACTCATAGTTGTACTGAACAGTCAACATTTTCTCCAATTTACACAGAGAAATCCTGTTCGCTGTAGCAGAAAGAAACCATTGCTCCAAGTTGTCATCGTTTCTAGCCAATGGACCACTGATGACCCATCCCAGCAATGTCCTAATGGCATATGGACCATTCCCAAAGCTGTTGATCACCTCCCAAGGTTCCATTGTCTTGGTACTTGGTAATTGATACCAATTAACAGCTCAACATTTGCCTTAAAGCTTGGGATATGCACTTTTGACAAATACAGTCACTTGGGCCCCATCCACACGAGTACGTTTTTGATGATTTCGCATAAAAACTTTATCGTTTCGGCCTTGCGTCCATATGGGTCTATTTTTTTCAAGGTGTGAAAGCAGTATTTTTTTGAAAACGGGTCCCAGATTGGGAAAATCCTAAAATGCCGGATAGCCGGAGAGTAGCCGGAGAAAATCCTAAAACGCCGGAGAGTCGTCTGGATGGCAACGCAGATTTTTTCAGAAACTAAGAACTAACCTTTAACCTCAGGTGCTGCCGCAAGATGAGTCATAACAACAACAATGGTGGACTACAGGCTTGTGCTTGTACTGCAGAAACAATTCAGTCTATTACGGCTGCTACAACAAAACCTTCTGCTTTTATATTACTGCGACGAGCAGCAAAACTTTTCATGTTATGAGCTTGTTTGTAAACAGCGCATGACCTTTATATGCATGCTCCACGGCTTCTCTTCCAGTTTTAGTGTATTGGTGTGGCAGTGTTACAGTGCCACATACAGGCCTGGCATATGTACTACAGCATTTTGGGTCATTTCCAGTGAATCGAAATGATGCTGTATTTACAGAGATTTTTTTCAAAATGACAGCGCATTGGGTGAGGCCACATACTTGTGTGGATATAGCCGAAGGCTGTTAAGGGACAGCTCTCTTCATCCAGGAAGCCCTGGTGGTATGCTTTACCCTGGTCCAGTACAGAAAAAACACAAGCTCCCACCAAGTGTGTCCAGCATGTCCTGTATTCTTGGTATTGGATGGCGATCAGGCACTGATTTGCAGTTCGGTTCTCTGTAATCCCAACAGAGGTGTAGGCTGCCATCTTTCTTGTGGACACATACCACAGGTGATGAGTAAGGGGATTGTGAAGGTGTTATCCAGCCCCTGTTCAACAAATCCTGCAGGCACTCCTTAACTTCTTTATGAAGGGGTCTTGGGACTGACATGTAAGTATTTTGTACTGGATGAGTGTCATGAAGTGTAATGTGCATCTTTAAAGATGGAATACAGCCTAAAATTGTCACCATCATATGCAAAGGCTTCACATTCCTCTCTCAACATTCAGGAAGATGGCTGTCAACTGGTGGGTCCCATACCTTTGGCCTCTCAGCTTTGGTGCCCTCTGGTTGTGCTTCACTCAGTGTCTCTTTTTGTTCATTTTTGTTGGGCTGAAATCCTGCTGAATACACTGTCTTTACTGTCTCTAAATGTCCAATAACTTTATATTGATCCAGATAAATGGTGTGGTCAGTTGTGTTGGTAATTGGGACTGGTATATACTGTATGTAACTTTTCTTTTAGGGATATGCACCATTACTTCACTGAGGGATACACCTTCAAGTTCAAGGTGAAGTTCAAGACCGTCTTTTTAGGCTCTTTGGGTAGATTAATAAGTTGGTGGTAAAGGTCTGTGGTGCTATCGACCTTATAGTGACCTCTCAGGATGGTGAGGAGTGCTGAGAGTGTCAACCCATGCTTTACCTCCAACATGTCTCTCACTGGCAGTCCTGGGCTCACAGCCCTAATCACTGCTTCAGTTATCTCAGTCTCTGTGTGACCTTTTTCTGCTCCAATCTCAATTTGTCTGACTAGGCTGAGGTATGACAACTTATCCTTCTGCCCACTTTCTCCTATTTGTCCACAGATTTTAAACTCCCTCCTCAGTGTGACCTCAGGCAGTGCGTATGTTAGACTTTTCAGTGGAGGTTCTGGGCTCTTCAGGAGAGGGTGATGCAGTGGTGAGCACATCCCCTCTGTTCCTGCCTTTACAGCTGACTGTGGGCAACATGACAGAAAGGACTTCTCCTCCAGTCCTCTCTTTGAAGTAGTCTCATGTCCCTTGTCTTGTTTCTCCATTTCTATCAAGACGTTGTTCAGGATTCCTTTAACTTCATCATCACTATGATCCATCTCGATCTCATCCAGTACATCCTCTACTTCCCTGATAAATAGCCTCTGGGGCACAGTGCCAGGCTCTCTACTGTCCCGGACTTCACAGTTCAGGGACCTGCAGACATTCATGAGAGGTTCTTCCCTTAGCTGCCATAGAGCTGCACTCATTCAGTCTCGCAGAACCTGAATTCCTCCATTCCATGGAAGATTAATAAAGGTTCATTTCTTAGGGGTGGGGGGTGTTGATGGTCTTGAAGTCCACCTATGCCAACTCCTGGCTGGCTCGCCAAAATATGTTACACTTATAAAAATGACCCTGTGGCCGATCCTTTGTGGAGCATATTACATTTCATTCCTGTGGCTGGTGTCAACTATTGACACCTTATGCACACAGCACTCTTTGCTGACCAGGTGCTCCAATCTTGTAAAACATAACCAGACCTGCTTGGAAAATCAGTGAAATCACACAGAAAATATCAATACAGTAATTTTAACATGTTTTAAGTCCTTAGCTATTTTTAATGAGTCCAAATTTTAAATTGGGGGGGGAAGATATTTTAATCAAGCCTTTTTAATGTTAATGTTTCTGAAAACACTCTTAATGTCTCTGAAAATACACAGTGCCACACCTACTCACGTGTTTTTGAGAGGTGTAAGGAAATTAGAGAACCACCTATTCATGTTAAAAAGGTAAACTGATTCATTTTCTTAAAGTGATAAATAATTTGATATATAATAATTATAATCCAGGTGACTCAGGTTAATGACATTTAAATAATTTTAAATGGGTGGGATAATAAACACCAAAAAAAAATATTATTCAGACTTTCTGATAACTTGATCCATATTCTGACGACACCCTGAGCAGTTTTTGTTCTCAGGAGGCTGTCAGATGGAAGTGAGAGGAGCCATTGTGATTTGAAATCCTACGTATTTTCGGTGAATGTTTTTGCTTCCTTTTATTCCTCTGTCACTAGGGATCTTTGTTCAGGGGTGTGGTGTCATGTTAATTTTTCTCGATCACCCCTCTTCCTCTGCTTTCCTCCTTCCATCCTCTCTCTTTCCCGTGAGAACAGACGATCATCCAGTGTCATCCCGGTTGCCATGCCAACAGAGAGTATGATCAACAGATTCTGGTTACAGAGAGAGAACCACAAAGAGACAGAGAGAGGCGGAGATGGAAGAAGAAGGAGGGATTATAATGTTCTCTTTTCTTCAACGAAGGGCTCTGAAAACTCGGTCTCTAGATCTCAAATACATGCATTCATTGTGTCAAGTTAGAAGTAAATCAACTTGTTTCAGATAGATAGATAGATAGATAGATAGATAGATAGATAGATAGATAGATAGATAGGGTATCAGTGTGTAGTTTGTAAGGAACAGCACACTCAGAGTCATGCTCTTATACAAAAATAATTAGCAATGAGATTGACATGAAGCAGAGTTACAGTTACCACCTTGAAGTTGATTATTTTCCAAAAATAGCACACCCCAAAGTGTATTATTGGTCTTATACAACAGCTATTTACAAACTATTACAATTTTCAATTCATAAATGAATATCATGTTATATTTTTTATCCATTTATAGTTACATATAACATGTCTACAAATTAGTTGCTGTTTTCACTTACATTATAACAGCTATAAACAGTCGTTCCCTCGCCAGCCTCTCTTTCTTTTTCATCTCAAGATAATAAGATACTTTGTTGTGTTATTAGGAAGCCACAAAGCGCAAACTCCCCTGTCCTGAAGATGTTGAAAAAGGTTTTACCTTTACCTCTGACTGTTACAAAGCACTGACACTGGATACTCCTTCCCTAAATGTTAAATAAATGTCTCCTTAAAAAAACCTTTAACATCGCAATGATTCTAATTTTTTTTTTTATTTGTTCATCTGCCATACAAGTTCCTGTGAATCAGCTTTAAGGATAGAAACTATAAGGTATTAAAATGACTGCATTAACACACACACACCTGTGATTTGCAAAGCTGCTGTTATAGAAAATTAATCAACACCTTCTGACTAATCAGAGTTAATAGTGCTGTAAGTGTTACACAGCATTTAAAAATCCCATCAATGCTGCTGAAGCTGATTCACAAATACTACACACGCAAGTCAATCAAAGTCAAAGTCCTTCTCACACCAGAACCTGGTCTTCCCAGGCAGTCTCCTGTCCCAGTACTAACCAACTCTTTAAGGCATATGGGTGCAGTGCTGATTTTTGTTTTGGTAGCCCTCGGCCTCTCACCAATACAGCTAGGGCTACAGTGGGGGGGGGTGTCCTCTGGTAACCGCGAGAGTTTGACTTTCTCACTTGCATCTGTATTGCAACGTGCCTTGCCAGATGATAGTAGGTACCATTTTTATGATGGTCTTTGGTATGTCCCGACCGTGAGCAGAACTCGCGATCTCCTGGTCGAGAGGCAGACACGCTAACCACTAGGCCAACTCGCGGTCTACTACACACGCACTAGTTGTAAATATCTTTTAATTGACCAAATGCTAATTAGACAGACTGCACCTGCATAGCATTGTAGTTATGGAAAAAATAATTTTGGTAAGAATTGTAAAATGGGAATATTTTAGGCCAAACAGAACAAAAAGGAAAAAATTAGGAATGTGTGTGTGTGTGAGCTGAGTAACAATTCTTAGTGAAAGGGTTAGAGTAAGCTGGTGTCAAATTTCCGATTACACTGAATAATTACTTGCTATTGAAGTACAGTGTCTCTCTCTCTCTCTCTCTCACACACACACACACACGGGTACCCTCACACCCTGTTATTGAGCAACTAAGTGGGTAAGGAAAGCACAGATGTGAGTAGACTTTGATCACTGCTCGCTCATGCATGCGCGCGCACACACACACACACACACACACATTTTTATGATAAACTCTAATTATACTACACTACACTATTCAAATACTCTGCGACACTGATAGTATACTACACTGCTACACTATGATTATATGAGAGGGGAACCATCAGGGCCTTCTAGGCCTTGAAAGAAGCCCAAACATATCAGCATTTCAAATGTTATATTTAATTTCTTTCAAAGTTTCATTACAATTATTCTCTTCTAATTTGGCCTCATTTTCTATCAGATTTGCTTTAGAAATGAAAGGGTTACTGTCCATCCACCCATCCATTATCTGTAGCTGCTTATTATGTACATGGTTGCGGGCAAGCTGGAGCCTATCCCAGCTGACTATGGGCGAGAGGCGGGGTACACCCTGGACAAGTCACCAGATCATCACAGGGCTGACACATAGAGACAAACAACCATTCACACTTTTGATCAATTTAGAGCCACCAATTAGCCTAACCTACATATCTTTGGACTGTGGGAGAAACTGGAGCACCCGGAGGAAAACCACACAGACACGGGGAGAACATGCAAACTCCACACAGAAAAGCCGCCATCAGCCACTGGGCTTAAACCCAGAACCTTCTTGCTGTGAGGCGACAGTGCTAACCACTACACCACCATGCCGCCCCCATGGTGTCAGAATAAATAATAAATAAACTAGATGGAAATGCTTCTCTATTTTACAATTTAAATACAAAAGAAAGGACACAAAATGATTTGAAAAGAATCAAAAGAAAGAAACCACATTTTGCCAATGCTCTTTCAGATTTGAAGATGACAGTGAATGACGTCTGGCAGAGTTTTAACAAATACATGAAGGAGAACAAACAAAAATCGGCCAAACAATCTAAGAACAGAGATGTCAGGAAGAATAGCAGACTGAATATTACGACTGAGAGGCTCTGACAGCTCTTTAGTGGATACAAAAGAGATTGGCGGCAGTAATACTGTACATACACTACAATAATAAAAAAAACCCACAATAGCCTACTTTTTTGGAACACAAACAAGGTGAAATTATAAGAAAATTCTGTCACATTGGTTTAATGAAGTACTGAAAGCAAGGTTCAAGCCTGTCAAGACAAATCTTTAAAACAATGTGAGTTCTGTTGCACTGCATGTACTTTAAATAAAAGCTTTTTCTGACTGATCACCTTTATCCCATGAGGAAACATTTCTATTCTGATGTTAGTGATGTCTTCCAGAATGACTCCACTCCTATCCATAGTAAATGAGGACGCAGTGAATAGTTTAATGAATATAATAATTATATAAATCATATGCTATGGCTTTCACAGACCCCAGATCTCAACCCAACTGAACACCTACGAGAGATTCTGGAGTGCCTTTTAGACAATGCTCTACACTACCATCATCAAAACTTCAGTCAAAGGAATATCTTTTGAAAATATGATGCCTTTCCCTACAGTTCCAGAGACTTGAAAAGCTATTCTAACATATTTTATTTTGTGTTTTTCCTTTATCATTCAAGTTATTGTGTCCTGGGGATCGAAGTTCCTGGAGTTGTCGGGTAACAGCACGACCCACTGCAACACTACTGCTCTGGTCATATTGTCGAATTTGTATGATGCTAACTTGGGTGTACAGACTTTATTGGACACATTAGCATACATAACCATTTAAAAGCATCAGATTTACCTGCTAGCTCTCTCTGCTCAGGTGGTACCTTTCCAGCAGCCTGAATCATGGGTACACTACCAAAGTATCCATTGGTGATGCCCATGAGGAGGGAGAAGACACAGGGCCATGCTGGGTGACAGAGTGTAGGCTTTGGCACAGGATACACACACATGATGAAGAGAGGGATAAAGACCACCCTTATGCAGGAGAAAAACAGCAGTCGCACCCCGTTCCACTCATAAGGCAAAGCGGCCAAGATCTACAGACAAACACAGTTTGATAAATAAAGTACTCATTTCCTATGCAAGTACATAACATGCCTCATTTAAACTACTTGAATTGAATAATCAAGATTAAGAATGTATTGGAAAACAGAGCAAATTATTCAACAATTCTTTTTTATTCAGAAGCTCACTTTGCCAACAAAGTCAGACATGTTGAAAATGGCCATGATGAGGATGGGAAGCCAATCTCCCAAAGTGGCATTGCGGATCTCAGACTCCAAGCCAGGAAACAGGCACAGTGTGATGAAGTAGGTGACAGCAATGGACAACATGTAGGGCCAAATCACACGAGAGACCACATACCGATGCAGGATCATATCTGAAAAGTAATGGGCATACTACTTTCAGAGTAAACGTAACAAAGGGCTATAATAATAATAATAACAACAACATTGTGAATTGTCCTATTGTTAAAGATATGATCTGTCATAGTTTAATCTAGTGTGATCCTTTTACAAATACAATAAGCAATTAATTACTAGACAGGTACGGATTACTTCCCTGAAACACTGCATCAACACCGGACTCCATGGACATACTGCACACTATATGGCCAAAAGTATGTGGACACCTGATGTATGTGCTTTAATGCCCTCTTTAATCCTTTACTCTTGAAACAGCATAACAACCATACAAAGAGATGAATCTAAATAAGTTAGTAGAGATAGATAGATAGATAGATAGATAGATAGATAGATAGATAGATAGATAGATAGATAGATAGATAGAAATTATTATATATGGAATATATTATTCTAGAAATAGTGGGAAGTATACATTACAAAACACAGTAATGCAATAATCTACATGTACATAATGTATGAGATACATATATACAATAATAAATAGTCGATCATAATTTATAAAATCTAGATGATCATAATTTATAATATAAGTTTAAACCATAGTATTAATTGAGGATTTTGCAAAGTTCCTAAACTGATCAACAGAAGTAGGTAATGATGGTAAATTAACATTATTCCAAGTAATTATGGTTCTAGGATAAAAAGAAAATTTGTAAATGTTATTATTATTTGTCTCAGAGTTCTGGCAATGGTCCTTTCCTCTTCAAAGTGCAAGACACCTTGATGTGTGATAGAGCGCCATAGAGAGCAGTCTGTTGCAAGGTATTCAAGTTGGTCTGGTTGTATATTACATGCATTTAGATTTCTTTTGAGGTTGTCCTTATACCTCTTCTGTCCTCCAATGGAACAATGTCCGTCCCCCAGTTCTCCGTACAGCCGCCGCCTTGGGAGCCGGTCATCTGGCATGCATACTGTATGATGTGGTCCACCCAATGGAGTTGTTTGGTGATCAGCATGGTTTCAATGCTGGTTGTCTGGGTTCTTTCCAGGATGGTGGTGTTTGGGATTTTGTCTTTCCATGTGATGCCTAAGATGGTTTGTAGGGATCGAACGTGGAAAGCTTCCCGTCTCCTTATCTGATGCCTGTAGATGGTCCAAGTCTTTGACCCATATAGTAAGATGGAGAGGGTAATGGCTTTGTATACCTTGACTTTGGTGGAGATGGACAGGTCTCTGTTTAAAAACACCCTGCCACTCAGGCTGCCAAAACTAGAGGGGGCTAGGTGAATGCGGTTCTGGACTTCGTCTTCCAAGCTGCAGTCAGATGAAAGTATGCCTCCTAGGTACCTCTCTGAAGGAACGCTTTGGATCTTGTAGAACATAGTGGTTTGGCTCATCAGTCTGTGTTGCTCTAGGGTGTCCCATCCAAGATTTTCCAACATGGGCGATGCATGGCTGTACCGAGATTAGTCGTTATAAACAAATCTTGCTCCATGACATTGAATCATTTCAATTTTATTTATGTTCTTTTCAGTATATGGATTCCATGCACAGGTAGCATATTCTAGTTTAGGTCAAACCATACTTAAATATGCCTGGGACTTAATTTCAGTGGTGCAGCCACTCAAAATACGTTTGAGCAGACCTAGCGTGCTATTGGCTTTTTTACAGATATTATCACAGTGTTCATTCTATCGTAAGACGTTTGTAATGGTAACTCCCAGATAGGTTGTAGACTTTGCACATGGAATAGTTTGAGAAAACAGTACACCAGGAGATCTCTTCAGAGTCATACCAAGATGGTAACATTTGGACATGTTTAAGTTTAACTGCCAAGTATTAGACCATGCAGAAAGGTGGTTCAAATCTTGCTAGAGGATATGGTGGTCGGCGACACTCAGAATTTCTCTATACACAATACAATCATCAGCGAAGAGACGTAGATTTGATTTGGTGTTAGAAGTGATGTCATTAATATACAGCAAGAATAGGACTGGCCCAAGAATGAATCCTTGTGGCAGTCCTGATGTAACTTCTTTGAGAGAAGACTTGAGATTGATTAGATAAGAAAGATTCAATCCGTTTCAATGTATTTCCTCTGAAACCATAAAAGTCTAACTTAGTAAGTAGCCATCTATGGGGAACTGAGTCAAAGCCCTCTTTGCTGTTATAATATCCTCCACTCTACTGGGAAGGCTTTCCATTAGATTTTGGGGAGTGGCTGTGAGGATTTGGGATCATTTACCCATAAGAGCATTAGTGAGGTCAGGCACTGATAGTGGGTGAGGAAGCCTAGGGTGCACGTGATGTTCCAGTTCATCCCAATGGTGTTCAATGGGGTTGGAGTTCTTTCACTCCAACTCTGGCAAACCATGTCTTCATGGAGCGCTTTGTGCATAGGAGCATTGTCGTGCATAGGAGCATTATCATGCTGGAACAGGTTTGGGCCACTTAAGGCGCTTTCACACCGCTAGTTCGATTATTTGGTCCGCACCAGGCAGTAAAATTGTTACATTGTAGCATACAGACTGC
>JAPEIY010000008.1:47173879-47186661 GCA_026122135.1 Cathorops aguadulce | reverse complement strand
TCTGGTTCCTCTCGAGGTTTCTTCCTCATGTCATCTGAGGGAGTTTTTCCTTGCCACCGTCGCCACAGGCTTGCTCACTGGGGATAGATTAGGAATAAAATTAGCTCATATTTTAAGTCATTCAAATTCTGTAAAGCTGCTTTGCGACAATGTTTATTCTTAGAAGAGAATGCCTTTATTGTCACTGCACAAATGTACAATGAAATTTAATCACAGGAGAGCAAAGCTGCTGCATATGCATGCACCTCCACTCTTGGGCACTTCAGCCCAAGACCATCCTATGTTAACCTAATTGCATGTCTTTGAACTGTGGGGGAAACCAGAGCACCCAGAGGAAACCCACGCAGACACAAGGAGAACTGCAAACTCCACACAGAAAGGCTCCCGTTGGCCGCTGGGCTCAAACCCAGAACTTTCTTGCTGTGAGGTGACAGTGCTAACCACTACACCACCGTGCTGCCCAAAATACAAATAAACTTGACTTGACTTGATTTGCATGCTCCACCTGCCCATTGGATTGTGGGTGATATCTGGATGTAAGACTTATGGATACACCTCATCTGTCCATAAAATTGGTCCATAGTCGGGAGATGAACTGGGGACCCCGGTCACTTACAGTATCTTCAGGAATACCAAAATAGCAGAATACATGTTTGAACAACAGTTTGGCTGTTTGGAAGGCTGTGGGTAGACCTGGTAAAGGGGTGAGTCAGAGTGCTTTGCAAAAACAGTCTATGACTACAATGATGACAATGTTGCTTTGAGAGGGTGGTAAATTGGTGATGAAGTCTATTGCTATGTGTGACCAGGGTATCTGAGGCACTGGGAGAGGACATAACTTTCCTGCAGGTGGGGTGTGTGGTACCTTGGCTTGGGCACATTCTGAACATGCGGACATGAAATTGTTTATGTCTGACAATATGTTTTCCTACCAGTATTTGTTGCTTATTAGCTGATAAGTGTGGTGACTGCCAGGGTGACCCATGGCGGGTGAGGAGTGGGCCCAGGTGATTAGTCAACCCTGATCTCTGGTGGGACATAGAGGAGTCCTGGAGGGCAGTTTTTGGGTGGGGTCTGGGTCTGAGACTGCTGAATGGCCTTATCGATGTTCCAGGAGATAGCCTGTGCACTCATTAGGTACGATGGGTGTGGGTTCAGAGCTGTGTAGTGAGGCATTGTGGATATGAGAGAGGGCATCTGCCTTGGTGTTCTTGGAGCCATGGTGGTAAGATATGGTAAACTGGAATTGTGTGAAGAATAGGGCCCACCTGGCTTGGCATGGGCTCAGTCGTTTGGCAGTCTTCAGATATTCTAAGTTTTTATGGTCTGTAAGTATTGTAAAAGGCTACGTGGCACCCTCCAGCCAGTGTCTACAATCCTCAAGTGCAAGTTTGATGGCTAAGAGCTCATAGTTCCCACTGTCATAGTTTCTTTCAGCTGGTGTGAATTTCTTAGAAAAGAAGGCCACTGGGTGTAGCTTATTCCTTTCCCCATGATGCTGTGACAAAACCCCTCCTACACCAGTCTCAGAAGCATCAACCTCCACAATGAAAGGTTTGGTGGGGTCTGGATGTTGTAGAATGGGGGTGGAGGTAAAAGCTGACTTGAGCTTGTTGAATGTTTCATCTGCCTCTGGATTCCAATTGGACGTGGTCCATTTTTTAGCAGGGAGGTCAATGGGCTGGCAACGGTGCTGAAACCTCTGATGAAGCATCAGTAAAAATTGGCAAAACTGAAGAAGCATTGTAGTTCTTTGACTGATGTGGGGGTTGGCCATGATGTGACTGCGGCAACCTTACTCCATGCTTACTCTGTCAGAGTTGATTATATAGCCCAAGAATGAGATTTGATTAACGTGGAATTCACATTTTTCAGCTTTGACAAAGAGGTGATTTTCAAGCAGACGGGTAAGCATGAACCTGATATGAATCTGATGACTGTCCATATCTGGGGAGTAGATCAGGATATTATCTATGTATGCTATGATGAATCTCCCCAGCATGTCCCTCAATATATTATTCATCAAACACTGAAAAATACTTGGTGCTGAAGAAAGCCCATAAGGCATTACCAGGTACTCAAAGTGGCTTTCCATTACTGTAGTTGGTCTTTCACGTTTCATTCACACACTCATGTCCTCCATTTTTCTCTCCTGTTTCAAATTTGTATCCCACAATGTCTTGCGCAAATGGGGGAAGCCAACCACATGATACATGATGTAGTATCTTGAATTGGGTCATGCTGAAAAATAGAGGAGAATGTAGGGCCACGTGGCCCTAAATTCATTAATTGTTCTTTTTCAGAAAAAAACAAAAACAAATAAAATTGGAATTCTGTGATTCAAATTCAGCAGCTTTTGGTCCACTAAACAAAAATAATTGGGTGTCAGGGAAAATTATTTTTATGACTGACACTTGAAAAATCTAAAAGGCAGTCTACCTTTAATTTTAATGGAAAAAACTTTTTGTTTCTTATTTTACAAATATAGCTTGTATCAAGATTAGGTCTCACACACACACAGAGCCCCTCCCTGGCAGATTGAGACAGACAGATTGATAATCCCTGGCAGACGGCAGCAGGTGGGTGTCTGAGTGGGTCAGCATATCAGCAGTTACTCTGTGTGTGTGTGTGTGTGTGTGTGTGCGTGTAGATTAAGCAGGTTAACACCTGCTGTGTCTTCAATCCAAACCTGTTCCTGGCTTTCCAGCATGGTTTTATTCTTCTGAAACCACAGCAGTTTGCCAATGATTATATTTTCTTAAGAATGACGTCATACTTTTTAAAATCTACTATAGTTATATTTAATACCCACAATAAAAGGTTGTTCTTGTTCTCCCTTACATTATAGCAATGCTAAACAGTTGTTCCCTCACCAGGCTCTCTTTTTTTCTCTTTATTGACATTAATAAGACATAATAAGTCCCTGTAAATGATCTGTTATGATAAAAATATATTAGAACAAGCGCGTTATTACCTGTACTTTGCAGCTGCACTACTGTCAGAACTGCTGTTATAGAAAATTAATCAACACCTTCAGCTTCTGAAGGTAGTGAATCAAGTGTTTGAGAGAACAAACAGTGCTGAAGTGTGTAAGTGTTCAGAACTTGAGCAGCACTGAATCATAGAATTTGGGGAGGAAATGAGAAGCTCTCTTTCTGAATAACGAGACAGTGATTAGTAGTGATGAGTGACAGAGAGTTTTCTATTTATAAATATTAAAGAATATAATTATATCAGGGATAATATTTGTATTATATATGTGATGCTTTAGATAGATAGATAGATAGATAGATAGATAGATAGATAGATAGATAGATAGATAGATAGATAGATAGATAGATAGATAGTAAGGTTACTAATCCCTGAGTACACACACACACACACACGCATATGCCATGTGTTCAATAATGTATAGCAAAATGACCACACGCCTCATTGCACATATCAGCTTTTCTATATAGGTCTGTGTGTGTGTGTGTGTGTGTGTGTGTGTGGGCAGAATACTTAGTGGAGTCCTGACTAGGGGGTTGTGATATCAGGGGGGTCAGGGTCTAACTTGTGGTGTGTGTGTGTCCGTATGGCATCAGGCAAAGTGAGGGCACAGTAATGAAAGAAGTGGTACAGCAGCCTGAGCTGAATAATCCTCCTCTATTCTGCACTCAGCCACGTGCCACACACACACACACACACACACACACACACACACAGAGTAATGTCTGCCCAAAGGCTGCAATAATACTGTAACACCATTAGCATTAGCAAATAAATGGTTTTATATCCAGTATAATAATAATAATAATAATAATAATAATAATATGCAATCAGTT
Source organism: Cathorops aguadulce (assembly GCA_026122135.1). Lineage (NCBI taxonomy): Eukaryota > Metazoa > Chordata > Actinopteri > Siluriformes > Ariidae > Cathorops > Cathorops aguadulce. Next base: position 47,182,834 of record JAPEIY010000008.1, on the reverse strand, counting down.
TATATTTATTCCATTTTGCTATTTTATTAAATTCAGTAATAAACACAGCAGTTCAATATGTAATGTGTAAATACTCTATATGCAAATGCATATTTCTTAAAAAATAAACATATACTTCTAGATTTCTAACACATATTAAACAACTTCAAAAAGAAAAGGGCCTGTTTATGCATGTACAGATATTATAGCGTAGTGTTTACCCCCACAAAAACACAAAACCAATTTGAAAAGGCTCAGGAGCTTCCCAGGCCAGTAGATGGCAATAGTGTGTCTTAAACTGTTATGTCAAATGCCTCAAGAATAAAGTTAAGAGCATTTGTTAAACAAAATATCTGTTCAACATATTTCAGCTACATTCTCTGATTGTATCCTTTTTACCTTTTAGCTGACTCCATTTAAGTGTTTAAATTGGTTGCAATTTAGTTAAATTGGGCACAATTTGGAAAGGGACACCCCTGCCGTGAGGTAAAAATAGAAAATTGTAATTGTCAGCAGCTTTAAAGAACTCAGTAGGTAACTTCTAGGTGATGCAACAGTAATGCAACATTTGCCCTATTGTTGGGAGATCATGCGGTTGAATCCCAACAATGCTGCTGCTGGGAGTCAAGAAAGCAAAATTGGCCTTAGTCTTGGAATGGTAAGTTTGACACTCGGCAACCATGCACAACTGTGAATGCATGTATATGGAAGAGGGCAGATAGCACTTGTCACTGACTAAAGGCAATAAGAGTAGACTAGACCCAAAAGCAGACTCATGCGCACTTGGAGAGAAGAGGGCAGGTCTTTAATTCTAATCATGGGAGGCTGGAGGGGAGGAGCAGCTGAAAGTAGAGATACAGGAACAAGTAATTGGAGATGTGTGATCAGACCAGGGAGTGGACTAAAAGATTGGATCAGGACCTAGATGTTCCCAGCTGGCTCCTGATAGTACCCCCTCAGATACTTCTGGGCATCCCAGATGGGGCTTCTGGGTTCTTGCAGTGGAAGTCCCTGATGAATGAGGGGTCCAAGATGAAACATGCTGGGACCCAACACCTCTCCTCTGGGCCATATCCCTTCCAATCAACCAAGTACTGCAGCCCCTGATCTCATGGATGGGCCTTTATCAACTTCTTGATGGTGTAGGCCTCACCTCCATCGATGAATCTGAGGGGAAGGGGCTTGGAAGGAGGGGAGAAGGAGCTGGAGACCAAGGGTCTTAGTTGAGAAATATGGAAGGAAGGGTGAACATGATGCATGGACCTAGGTAACTTCAGCCTAACAATAGTGGGGTTGATAACATTGGAAATGGGAAAAGGATCAACAAATCTGTGTGCCAGCTTATGAGAGGGGGTTTGAAGGGGAAGGTTGGTGCTAGATCACATAACCCTCTGTCTGAGATGGTAGACTGGGGCTGGTGTGTGCCGTCGGTCTGCCTTCCTTTTATATAATTGGCTGGAGTGTAACAGATGATGCCTGGCACATGCCCACACCCTGCAACAACATCAGATGAAGGTCTGGGCTGATGAGACAGATGCTTTTTCCTCTTGCTTGGGGTCAGTCCAGTAGAGGATGATGATAGGAGGCTATTGTGTATGTACTCAATCCAAGGCAGGGCCTGGCTCCAGGAAGATGCATCGTCTGAGGTCAAGCATCATAGGGCTACCACCAGGCTCTGGTTGGTGCGCTCAGTCTGACCATAGGGTGGTAGCCTGAGGAAAGGCTAGGGGTGGCTCCAATTAGTTTACAGAACTCTTTCCAAAAGTAAGCAGATAACTGAGGACCCCTGTCAGACACGATGTCCAGTGGCAGGCCATGGATCCTGAAAACATGGTTAATAAGGAGCTCAGTAGTCTCTTTAGCAGATGGCAACTTGGGGGGAGGGACAAAATGAGCCACTTTAGAGAAACAATAAACAATAGTTAGGATACAGGTGTTACCCTTGGAAGTGGGGAGACTGGTGATGAAATCTACAGCAATGTGGGACCAGGGATGATGAGGTACAGGTAGCAGTTTTAATAGTCCAGCTGTGGGTTGGTTACCAGTCTTGCTTCTGGAACACATGTCGGAGGCTGCCACGAAAGTCTTGATGTCCTGCCACATCATTGGCCACCAGAAGTGTTGCCTGATAATGAAAAGGGTTTGGGCCACCCCAGGGTGGCAAGCAAGAAGAGAACTGTGCCCCCACTGAAGCACCTGGGAACATATACCAGTGGGCGCAAACAAAACATTAGGTGGCACGGTGGTGTAAGTGGTTAGCACTGTCGCCTCACAGCAAGAAGGTTCTGGGCTCAAGCCCAGTGGCCAAAGGGGACCTTTCTGTGAGGAGTTTGCATGCTGACTGCATGGGTTTCTTCCAGGTGCTCTGATTTCCCTCACAGTTCAAAGACATGCAGTTAGGTTAACACAGGATGGCCTTGGGCTGAAGTGCCCAAGAGTGTCAGCGCATAAGTATGCAGCAGCTTTGCTCTCCTGTGATGACCTAAGTTTCATTGTACATTTGTGCAGTGACAATAAAGGGATTTAATTCTATTCTATTCTAGGTGGTCTGTTACCTGGGCCTGGATCGGTGGCCAGAGCCTCCTGGACAACCTTCTCGATGTCGAACTGGGTGACAGCCACAAGGCAGTGGGCAGGAAGGATAGGCTCTGTGGTGTCTTGCTGAGAGTCAGGTGAAAACTGGCTGGAGAGGGCATCTGGCTTGGCATTCTTGGAGCCCGGTCTGAAAGAGAACACAAAGTTAAAATATGAAAAGAATAAGGACCACCTGGCTTGGTGTGAATTAAGTCACTTGGCAGACTTGATGTACTCAAGATTTTTATGGTGAAAGTGGTCTCAGTGCCCTCTACCCAATGTCTCCACTCCTCCAGGGCCAACTTGATGGCCAACAGTTCAGACTCAGATTTATTGGCATTCAACCATGTGACATGATAAGAACGAGACACAGTTACCCAGGTCTCGGTGTGTGCAGCATGAATAAATAACTAAATTAACTAATAAGTAAAGTAGTTAAATAAGAAAAGATAAATAAAATAAGATAAAATATTGCACAATGTACTGCAGTGGCACAGCTTAAGGATGTTCAGTGCAACAGTGCAAAAATACAGCAGCAAAACCATGAGCAGCAACAGTTCATAGTATTAAGGCATGTTAGTAAGATGTGTAGTGTTCAGTATATGGGAGTGTTCAGTATATGGGAGGTGGAGCAGTTCAGCAGTCTGACTGCATCCAGGTAGGAGCTGTTTTTCAGTCTAGATGTTCTTGTCCGGATGCAGCGCAGCCTCCTTCCAGAGGGCAGGGGAGTGAAAAGTCCATGTGCAGGGTGGGTGGGGTCACAGAGGATGCAGGTGGCTCTTTCTCTACATTTGGTGGTGTAGATGTCACTGATGGGTGGTAAGCTGCACCCAGTGGTCCTCTGTGCAGACTTGACCACTCTCTGCAGCGCCTCCTTCTTAGCCACAGTGCAGCCAGCATACCACACCATTTGGCAGGAGGTCAGGATGCTCTCCACCACACAGCTGTAAAAGGACCCAAGGACATCAGCCCCCAGTCCTGCTCTCTTCAGTTTCTTCAGGAAGTAGAGGTGCTGGTGGGCTTTCTTTATGAAGGCCATGGTGTTGGTGTGCCAGGAGAGCGTGTTGGTCAGGTGAACTCCAATGTACCTGATGGAGGGAACCATCTCCACAGCTGCTCCATCAATGTAGAGAGGAGGGGTGGTGGTGCCAGTCCTGCAGAAATCCACAACCATCTCCTTGGTCTTCTTGATGTTGAGGATGAGGTTGTTGTCCCCGCACCACCTTGTCAGGTCCTTCACCTCCATCCTGTACGACAACTCATCCCCACTGGGGATGAGTCCAACCACTACTGTGTCATCAGCAAACTTCACCACAAGATTGCTCTCATAGTGAGCCCTGCAGTTGAAGGTTATCAGTGTGTACAGCAGAGAGCTGAGCACACGACCCTGGGGAGAGTCAGTGTTGAGGGTGATGGTGGAGGAAGTGTTGTTGTTAATCCTGACACTCTGTGGCCTGCAGGTCAGAAAATCCAGGACCCAGTTGCACAAGGATGAGGAGGTTCCCAGCGCTACCAACTTGGTCACCAGTTTCTGTGGGATGATAGTATTAAACACAGAACTAAAGTCCAGAAACAGCAGCCTCACTTAGGAGTCCTTGTACTCCAGATGAGAGGGCCTGGTGTGTCACAGCAGAGATGGCATCAACTGTGGACCAGTTCTGCCTGTAAGCATACTGGTGTGAGTCCTCTGTCATGTTGATGGTCTGCTTCAATTGCCTCATCACCAACCTCTCAAAGCACTTCATGATGACAGGGGTGAGTGCAATGGGGTGGTAGTCATTGAGGCACGATGCTACAGAGGTCTTCAGTACAGGGATGATCATGGCTGTCTTGAGGCATGATGGGACTCTGGCCTGGGTCAGCGAGATGTTGAATATGTCCGTCAGAACCTCAAACAGCTGGTGAGCGCAGTCCCTCAGAACCCTGCCTGGAATCCCATCAGGGCCTGGGGCTTTACGGGGATTGACTCTCTGCAGTGTTTTCCTCACCTCTGCTACTGTTATGCTGATAGCTGGGGGCTCATTGGGGGAAGAGGTGAGCCAGGAGGGAGTGTCTGTATTGGAGGCCTCGAAGCAATCATAGAAAGCATTTAGGGTGTCAGGGAGCGCTGGGTCCTCAGGGCACTGTGCATCTCTCTTCTTGTCACTGTTAGGTGATGCACCTAATGCCCTTCCACATGCCCTGTGGGTCACTTGAGTTGAAATGGCCCTGGATCTTGAGAGCATATGTGGACTTTGCTTTCCTTATACCCACCAACAAGTTCCTTCTCACTGCTCTGAGTGCTGCTGCATCACCATCCCTAAATGCAGCATCATGGGTTCTCAGCAAGGAGTGCACCTCTGGGGCATTGTGGCTCAGGTGGATAAGGCACCATACTATAAATCTGGGGACCCGGGTTTGATTCTGACCCAAAGTAATTTCCCGATCCCTCCCCATCTCTCTCTCCTGCTCATTTCTTGTCTCTACACTGTCCTATCCAATAAAGGCGAAAAAAAAGCCCCAAAATATATCTTTTTAAAAAAGGAGCGCACCTCTGCATTCAGCCAAGGCTTCTGGTTTGGCCGGATGAAGATGGTCTTGGAGGTGGTCACATCCTCCATACACTTCCTGATGTAGTGCAGGACAGAAGACATATACTCCTCCAAATCCACACTGCTCCCTGATGTTGCAGCCTCCCTGAACATTTGCCAGTCTGTGGTCTCAAAGCAGCCCTGGATCATGGACACAGAACCTTCAGGCCATGTGGAGACGGTCTTTGTTATTGTGTTCCTGCTCCTTGACACTGGGCAGTATGCAGGAACCAGTAGGAGGGAGATGTGGTCTGAGGTGCTAAGGTGGGGGCAGGGCAATGCTCTGTATGCTCCTCGTACATTGGTAAACACTTTGTCCAAAGTGTTTCCACCCCGAGTGGCGATGTTAACATGCTGGTGGAACATGGGGAGAATGTCCCGCAAATTCACATGGTTGAAATCCCTCCACCACATACAATGCTTCTGGATGTTTGTTTTGAAGTGCACCGACACTATTGTGCACCTCCCGCATAACGCCTTTAGCTGTAGCTCGCGGGGGGACGTAAACAGCCACTATAAACACTACTGTGAATTCCCGCAGCAGATAGTGAGGATGGCATTTCACTATTAAATGTTCCACAGCCTCAGAGCAGTGTCTGTCCACCATAGAACAGTTCGTGCACCAATCTTTGTTGACATAGATGCAGAGTCCCCCTCCTCTTGTTTTTCTGGAGAGCTGCTGGTCCCTGTGCGAGCAGAATAATGGCTATGCCTTAAGCTCAAAGACAGAGTCCAGCATGTTGTTATTAAGCTACGTCTCCATCAGAACAAAGACACTGCAGCTCTGCAGCTCCCATTGGCACAGTCTCAGTTGTAGCAGATCCATTTTATTATCCAAAGCCCAGACATTGGATAAAAAGAGTGATAGAATAGCTGGCATGCTGGTGTTAGCTCTTAGCCTGGTTAGCAGGCTGGCCTGCTTGCCCCTCTTCTGCTTCCGTGCACACCGCCTCCTCTTGACTCCAAGACAGCTCCGCCAGCCATTACATGCCATAGATCGTAAAATCCAAAGCCTACCAAGCATTGCTTTGAACTCCAGAGAAAAAGGAGCATGGAGACCACTGTTTAGCTCCTTTAGCTAAACAGTGTGCACCTTGTCATCCTTAGATGGTCTCTGGGACAAGACAGCCCCTACTCCTGTGTTGGAGGCATCCACCTCAGGCATGAACTGAGCTGTAGGGTCAGGGACAATAAGGATGGGACCAGTGGAAAACTTTGTTTTGAGGGATGTGAATGCATTCTCAGCATGGTTGTTCCAGAGAAAAGGACACTTGGAAGGTATGAGTTCTGTAAGAGGAGCAGTGATGGAGCTATAATTCCTGATGAACCTTCAATAAAAATTAGCAAACCCCAAGAAGTGTTGCAGCTCCTGCAGGAGGATGGAGTGGGACAGTCTGAGACTGCCTTGACCTTGTCTGGGTCCACTTTGGACCTTATCTAGGAATATGATGAAACCCAGAAATGAGATTGTGTGATTATGGAATTCACATTTCTCAGCTTTAGTGAAAAGTTGATTTTCTAGTAACCTTTGTAAAACCTGTCTGTTGTAGGACTGGTGAGTCTCAAGCATGGGAGAAAAGATCAAGATGTCATCAAGGTATACAAAAACAAACTGGTTGATGAAATCTCGTAAGACATTGTTGACCAGTGCTTGGAAGACTGTAGGCATGTTAGTGAGGCCAAAAGGTAAGACCGAGTATTTGTAGTGTTCGGTGGGCATATTGAAGGCCGTCTTCCATTCGTCCCTCTCCCTAATGCATACCAGGTGATAGGCATTGCGGAGATCCAGCTTGGAGAAAAATTGGGCCCCCTGCAGCAGTTCAAAGGCCATGGACATGAGAGGAAGCGGGTAGCGGTTCTTAATAGTGATCTCATTTAAGCCTTGATAATCAATGCATGGCCTGAGAGACTTGTCCTTCTTGACCATGATAAAGAAACCAGCTCCTACCGGAGATGATGAGGGGTGAATGATGTCAGCTGCAAGAGACTCTGATATATACTTGTCCATGGCCTTTCTCTCAGGGGGAGAGAGGGAATAAATGTGACCCTGGGGAGGTTGTACCAGGAAGCAGATCTATGGTGCAATCATAAGGTCGATGAGGAGGGAGAGAGGTGGCCCGGGCCTTGCTGAACACCTAACTAAAGTCCTGGTATTCTGCAGGGATGTTGGAAAGGTCCATGGACTCATCAGGACTTGAGACTTGGGAGGCAAGGGAAATCTTGGCAGAAGACAGGCAGGTGGCCAGGCAATGGGTGCTCCAAGAGAGAGCTGTATCATTACTCCAATTCAGGTGGGGATTATGCAGGTGCAACCAAGGAAGACCAAGAACAATAGACTCATGAGAGTTATTCATGGTGAAAAAAGAAATAGATTCCACATGGTTCCTTGAGATCTTAAGAGTGAGTGGCTCTGTAATGTGGGAGACAAAGCTGAGTTCAGTGCCATTGAGTGACCTGGTGGTTAGAGGGTAGTCTAACTTCCATAGGTTGACTCCCAGCTCTTCTGCAAAGGAGGTTCTGATGACGTTTTTGTCTGCTCCCAAGTCAATGAACGCCTTTACTGGGTAACACCTATTCTGAAATATGACCTTAGTGGGCAGCACCTCTTGGCAGGGGAAGACTGTGTCAGTACACCCACCCGTATCCCTGCTACTACTGATGGGCAGGCCCTTTTAACAAGCAATGAGAGAAAGTGTCCAGGTTTGCCACAGTGGAAGCAGGACCTAGTCTCATGGCAGCACCTTCTCTCCTCAGGGATGATCCGGGTTCTGCCTAGCTGCATGGGCTCTGGTTCAGGAGAAGCAGAAGCCTCAGACAAGGGAGCAACATCCTTAAGTTCAAACCTGGGGTTCCTTCTCAGGCTTCGTTGGCGTAACTGGGTATCAACCCAGCCGACTAGATCCACAAGGCTGTCCAGAGTCTCAGGGAAGTCATAAGGGATGATCTCATCCAATACAGAGCTGTTTAGTTCATGAAAAAATGTATCATACAGGGCACTGGCATTCCAGTCCACAGCTGCAGCCAAGGTATGAAACTCAATGGCATAGTCATAAACCGGCCTGCTGCCTTGCTTGAGCCCCATTAGTCGCCTAGCTGCCTTCTTGTCCTTGGGTGACCGGTCAAAAACCTTTAGCATCGCTTCAGAGAATTCCTCATAACTCAAACAGCAAGAGGCCCCAGCATCCCAGACTGCTGTTCCCCACTCCCGAGCCCTACCAGTCAGAAGTGTGATGACATAGGTGATTCGAGAGCTGTCAGAAGGGAAAGCAGAGGCCTGGAGTTCCATTGACAAGGAACACTTGGAAAGGAATGAATGGCAGGTGCCAGGCTCCTCATCGTATGGCTGTGGGGTGGGCAGACGTGGCTCTCGAAAGGGTTGTGTTGCTGGAATGACTGTTGGAGCAATGGGAGAGCTGACTGGCACAGGCACCAGTTGACTGGGGATGGCATTCTGAAGGCTTTCCATCTGTGAGGAGAGTTTCTGTAACATGTCTGTGATGGCCGTCAAGCTCTGATGGACAGACGCAATCTCCTGCTGGTGATAATTCAGAATACAGCCTTATTTGGACAAAGCATCTCTAACTGTTTCAATGCCTGCTGGGTCTATACCTCTGGTAGGATTGTTCTGTCACAGCTTAAAGGCAATAAGAGTAGACTAGACCCAAAAGCAGACTAACGTGCGCTTGGAGAGAAGAGGGCAGGTCTTTAATGTTTTTATGTTGTTTTTATGGCTGAGGACTACAGTTGACTTGCTGACTTTAGGACTGCAGTTGTCATGAACAGTTTTGCATTCAAGTTTCCATCAATGAAGAGTTTATAACATCAACGAAAC
>JAPEIY010000008.1:46726200-46738968 GCA_026122135.1 Cathorops aguadulce | reverse complement strand
TGATAGAACAATATCAACAATTCAAAAACTCTTTCATTGTATAAATTTCAAATGGTTTGCAATTAATTGGGATCCATTGTTTTTATCATTTCAACTGCACACCATACCCTCGTCCAATTGAAAATGTCATTCATGCACTTTTCTCCCCCATGAGAATTTTGAAAAGTTGGCAAGTATGTTAACCATGTTTCTGAAAAAGCTATAACTGAAAAGCAGTGTGTCAGAATTGATAAATAAGTTTTAAAACAATCATAGTTTTTAGACAAATTATGTGCATTCAGGTGGAAAGTAGAAAAAGTATCTTGACAAGCATCCGAATGAAACAAATTTTTAAACTGATTTTCAGTGAAATAATTACATGAAAGTTTAGCAGATTTTGTGTCAATATAAGCCACATCAGGAGTAAAGAAAGTTTCATAGATTCATTGTCCATATTGAGCTCAAAGGGACTGAATGCTAATAAATCAGAGTTGGTAGGGGCAATTGCCCCCATGTTTATGGGGAGTAAGTCACTGGAGGACATAGAGGAAAAGAAAATCTATATCTGGAGAGCAGGTCATCGGTCAGTCTCGGCTTGACGTGTTGTTTGGAAAAAAACACACTGCTGATCGAACAGACCCATATCCCTCTGAGCAAGCCATCTGTCACTCAACCGTCTGTAGCGCAGGGCTGGGCTCACTCTGCATCCAGCTACTGTTGACCGTTCAGTGGTGATGGTCCATAAAGTCCAGTCACTGCCAAAGACATAGTCCGTAGGCTTATAACAAAATGCTATAATCTGTTTGATGTTCCCCATAGTAGGTCTACTGCAGTGGCCGACAGGCAGTTCTTCATACTACTACAATTCATTGATCTCTCTTATGACAAGCACCTTCTCTTCCTCTGGAGGTGCTCCATTGAGTTGTATGAACACTTTACAATTCCTTGTCCATGTTGCCTTGATCTTTTTCTCTTTCTTGAGTCTGCAGGCTTCTCTTGCTATGTCAGCAGTTTTTTTTTTGTGAGGTGCTCATTCAGGTAAACACCTGTCCCTTTTAGCTTGCTGCGCAGCTTCAGTAACTCGGCTTTGTGTTTATGATTCACAAACCTTATTATAATCGCTGGTGGTGGCTGCGGCAGGGTGGTTGATTTTCGAGGGAGAGTATGACAAGCCGGGATGTGTTCTCTTTGAATGAGCAAGTCCATGCTACCAAGGAATTGAATGACCTGGGTCTCCAGCATCTCCACCTCGGTTTGCAAGGACTCCTCATTAGTCACACCCGAGGCTGTGACACTTGCATTTGCAGTGTCTTCAACCTGGAGCAGTGTGTGGTCTTCAACCTGGTAATAATCAAATCATCAATGTGAGAATATTGTTCCATTTCATCAATTTTCAGTTTCAGGGTTTCTATTTTCTGGTCCTATGCCTCTATTTTCTGGTCCTTCTCTTTGTTCTTCTTTTTAAATCTGTTGATCTCCTTCTGGAGGCCATCCATCTGTGCGATCAACTGGAGAATCTGTGTTTGCTGCATGGCAACTTTGGCAATCTCCTGTTGTATATTGGCCAGAGATTGCTTGATTTCCTTCATCTCTTCTTTTATCTTTTTAGTGGCACTCATCTCTCAAAAATAAACTTAAAGTACTTTTGAGCTCCTGGCTTTGGCTTAAACAGCTCAAACAAGCTATACAGGCAAGCTCAGGAACACCGGTAACCTCACTGTCAGCCATCTTGGTGGAGTGGCATGTGGTCTGAACAGAGGGTGAAAGGGCACCCCAGCAGGTAGTACCAGAGGGTGAGGACCACCCACTTGATGGCCAGGCACTCCTTCTCGATGGTGCTGTACTTAATTTCATGCATTGAGGGCTTGTGACTGATGTACAGCACTGAATGTTCCTCACCCTTCACCTTATGGACCTCTGGCTGGTGCGTCTGTCTGTAAAATAAAAGGGAGAGAGAAATCGGGAGAGTGTAAAAGTGCCCCCCCATACACATAGTGCAGCTTTTACCTTGGTAAAAGCCTGGTGGCACTGCTCCATCCACTGGACCAGATCTGGTGCTCCCTTTTTACTGAGATCAGTTAGTGGGCTGATGACATCCAAATAATTAGGTATTAACCTATGATAGTAGCCAGCCAGCCCCAGGAACTGTCTCATGGCAGGCCAAGATCACTGCAGTTTTGTCAAGTTGGGGATGCACCTGCCCATGACCCAAATGGAAACCCAGATACCATATGTCCACCTGCTCAATCACACACTTTTTTGGGGGTTAGCCATGTGACCCACACACCTCAGTGATTCCAGGATGGCCCTAAGGTATTCTAGATGCCATGATCAATCATTGCTATATATAATAATGTTGTCTAGGTAGGCCACAGCATAGGCAGCATGAGGGCAGAGGATCTTGTCCATGAGTCACTGGAATGTAGTGGTAGCCCCATATAACCCAAAAGGAAGTGTAATGAATTGGTGTAAGCCAAACGGTGTGGAAAAGGCAGTTTTCTTTTGAGATGGAGGAGTCAAGGGGATCTGCCAATATCCCTTTGTCAAATCCAGTGTTGAATAAAAGCAAGCAGTGCCTAATTGTTTGAGCAACTCATCAACATAAGGCATTGGATATTTGTCAAATTTAGACACTGTTTAATTTTTTTTTCTATAGTCCACACAGAATCAGACCAACCTGTTGGTCTTGGGGACCAGAGCAGTTTGAGTGGTTACTTTTGTTTTTACCTCCAGGCCCAGCTTTGCCTTCTCCAGAACTAATGGTGCCAATGCCACAGTGAACCCCTCATTGCAATGTTTTAACAGGTTGAGGTGGTACAGTATATTTGTAGTGCCCTGCCACATCCATTCACCTCACCTCATAGTCGATGTCCCTGTTTCACCATGTGACCTCAAGGGGCCCTTGTCACTTGGCCATCAATTTGGAGCTCGAAGTGGGTAACAATATGTGTACTTTATCTCCCGGGGTGAATTCTCTCAGGCACGCACCCCATTCTACAGCCTGGCTTGATGTCTTTGTGCCTGCCATAAATTCTCCTGGGTTAAGTGAGTGAGGGTGTGGAGCTTTGCACACAGATCAAGAACATACTGATTTTTTTTCATTAGTCAAAGGTTCCTCCTCCCAATTTTCCCACAGCATGTCCAAAATGCCATGAGGCTTATGCCTATATAACAATTTGAAAGGGAAAATCCCATGGAGGCTTGCAGGACCTCTCATACTGCAAATAATAGGGGCTAGAGACATTTATCCCAATTACGTGCATCTTCATTGCAAACTTGCGAATTAAATTTTTAAGTGTTTGAACTGTTCTACCAAGCCATCTGTTTGTGGGTGATAGATGCTGTTTCAAATGGATTTAATTCCCAATAACCCATACAGCTTGTAAAGTGTGCATGACAAACGTAGTGCCTTGGCCAGTCAGGATTTCTTTGGGAATTCTGACTTGGGAGATAACATGGAAGAGTGCCTCTGCAACACTGCATGCTGAAATATTGCAGAGAGGCACTGCTTTGGGATATTGTGTAGCATATTCCATCAGGACTAAAATAAAGCAATATCCCCATGCTGACTCATGGCCCAATGAGATCCATCCCAATTCTCTTGAATGGGTCTTGATTAGAGGGAGAGGGTGCAAAGGTGCTTTTGGGATGGCTGCCAGATTTACTAGTTCGCATTCACGGCATGCTGCACACCACTGATGGACATCCCTAGAAATCCCTGGCCAATAGAACAGGGCCATTATTCGGGCTAGTGTTTTATCCTGACCTAAATGTCCAGCTATCAAACTACAGTGAGCTGCATGGAACATGAGATCCCTATGGCTCCTTGGGATTAACAACCAAGTTATATGTTCACCAGTTTGAGTGTCCTGTGTCACTCAGTACAGCCTATCTTTTTAATAATTGCAAAGTACGGGAAGGAGGGTGTCTCATTTGGTTGGAGGGGTTGACCATTGATTACTCTCACTTAGTCAAAAGCATGATGCAGAGTCTCATCTCACATCTGTTCTAATGGGAAATCGTCAAGGGAATCCCTGAGGGAGGGAGGAAGGGTAGGCTGCTCCCCTCTCCTCATATCACCCTGATGTGGTGCTGACGTAGGTGGCTCTGAGGCAGCTTCCCCAGTCAATGCCACACTGGGATCCCACATGACATGATTCCACAGGATCTGCCCACTACTACATGCTCCATTAAACCTCTAAACCCCAGCCAATCGGTCCCCAGAATCAGTGGGTAGGTGAGGCACGGGTTAACCACTGCCTTTTCACTATGCTTTTCTCCCCAAAATAGAATGTGGATGGACACTAGTGGATATTTGTGTGTACACGGGGATGTTCACAAAACTTTCATCATCTGTGCTCTCTCCAGTGCCTCACCTTGCACCAGGCTTTGGTGGATTGAGGTCTGATTACAGCCGTAATTCACCAATGCATGATACGTACACCCCTTGAATATTTGCTTGAATATCGAGGGCAGTCTCTGGTGCATCAGGGATCTGGACCACAGCTCCCACCTCCATCGCAAAGCACTGGCCCTGGAGATGCCCGGGTTCCCTGCAGAGCCAGCATACTGGCCCAGGCTTCACCTCTGTAGTGGCGATATGGGAATCACTCACCTGGGAGAAGAAGGGAGGGGGACACCATGGGTGCAGCCAGCTGGCTGTGGAGGGGGCCAGCCCCTGCCTCTGTGGTGGGGGAATGAGGTAGGGATGGGGAGAGGTGAGACAGGAGGAAGGAGAAACAGAGGGAGAAAGAGAAGAGGCAGAATGTCCACCTGCCATCAGAACCACTGACAAATGGTCCTCTGCCAACTTGATGGCTTGATTCAGTAACACTGGGCAGTGGCAATGGACCCAATCCACTGATCCTTCCAGCTGCCACATGACAAACTGGTCCATTGCCACCATGTTGATTATCCCATTGGCATCACGGTCATCTGCCCTCAGCCACTGCTGACTGGCTAGCTGACTCCTTCCAATGTCAGCATGTGGCAGCACTGGTAGTGTTGTTCTAGGGAGCAGTTGACATGCTCTAGGATGGCTCACTTCAAGTCAGCATATATGAGCTGTTTGTCAGCAGGGAGCTGTTGTCAGCGAGCTGCACCTCTCCAGTCAGTAGCGGTAGTAGATGTGCTGTGCATTGCTCAATCAGGCACCCCATCCCCTCTCTTCACTCTCTCCCTTCTTTTCTGTCTTCCATCGTCACTGCAAAACACACACACACACACACACAACATTAATTGACAACAGGTGTACTGACTTTGCCACTCACCTTCTATAGCCCTGCCCTCCATTCACAAGCCGATGCTTGGGCATGCCCCAGCTGCCATGCCTAGGTTCAAGTGATTTCTTATTTTGATGTTGATATGTGGCTTGACAGAGGTATGCACTCTTCTCTCAAATGCCCTTCTAGTTTTTTTTTAGCTATATTAGCATAAGTTACTGGTACTAAAAGCTCAAACACTGATTTTGAATTCCTGATAAAACAGTATCTCCTGACACTTGCAATCATCTTACTCTGACCTTTACAAAGCTGAGAAATGTGGTGAGGGTTGTAGCAATCTAGCTTGTGGATCCTGAACAGAAAACTGAACAGGACCATAATTTTACCCTTGAGGAACTTGCATCTGTAGTCTCATAGATCTTTAATTCTTGAGGTTGCTTTCTGGTAATGATGACTTGCCTCCAAATGTCTACAAACATTTTTGTCATATGATGCAATTTTTACTTTTGTGCACAAAAATATTGCAAAAAGTGTTTAAAAATATCTTTACAGTCCCTTGTATGTCATTATATTCTTCTTCCAGCTGTTCACATTGGGGGTTGCCACATTGGATCTGGTCCGCATATTTGATCTGGCATAGCTTTTACACCAGATGCCCTTCCTAACACAGCCCTCCCCAATCTATCCAGGCTTGGGACCAGCACTAAGTACAGTATGCATTGGCTTGAGCAACCCCAGTGGCTGGGTATTTAACCTAATCTGCATGTCTTTGAACCGTTGGGGAAAGCACCCAGAGAGAACCCACACAGACATGGGGAGAGAACATGCAAACTCCACACAGAAAGGCCCCTGTCAACCATAAGGTTCAAACCCAGAACCTTCTTGCTGTGAGGTGACAGTGATAACCACTACACCACTGTGCCGCCCATTGTATATGATTGTCATGTTCTGTGAGTTTTGTCTGTGTTTGTGTTGCTTTTCCTTCCCCTACTGGCCTTTAAGAGTACTGCATTATTTGCTTGTTAAGTCTAGCCTTGTTCTGATAGGTAGATTTGGTCACATGACACTGCCAGGTCATAGCACCAAGACTGATTAAAAGAGCATTAGTTTCTTCATGCTAATGTGGGGGCGCTGGTAGGAGAGAGAGGAGTTGGGCGCTGAGTGGAGGAGGAGACCCGGCTAGACGCTGTGGAGAGTTATTTTTGGGGTCACTTTGAATAGGAGGTTTTGTGAATACCGATTATTCATACGAGGGAAGGGAGAAGCGGCACCACGAGTTGGGCGCCAACGACTTTCTTTCTCCTCGAATATTCTTTCGCAAATGGGAAAAAAGAGGAAGAAAACGCCGATCAGTCCTGAGACAGAGACAGGAGAAGGAGAATTAAGTAGCATTGAAATGGATGAAATGGATTTACACCAGGCAGCCAGTCAAACCACGCAGGGACAAAGTAGTGAAACAGTGGAGGTGAGGGCCAGCGAAGGACAGGTAAGACCGACACAAGACAGAGAGGGAGCAAATATGGAGATTAAAGTCATCTTAAGGTTTGGGGAACAGGGAGGACTTAAAACCATGAATCCAGTCATTTTGACAAATGTACTAAGGAAAGAGGTGGGGGACATCATCCGAGGGGTAGTGTTAAATGATGGAAATTTGCTGGTGATATGCAGGGATAAGAGGCAAGGCGAACGTGCATTTGGTCTGAAGACTATAGAGCAACGCAAAGTGATTAGTACAAGCTATGTGGGAGTGCGTGGCCGAATGCTTAAAGGGGTAATATGGGGAGTTCCACTGGAGATGTCCATGTTGGAGGTGGAGAATAACCTACAGGGGGGTAAGCTGAGAGGGGTGAAACGTATGCAGGTTTCTCGTGAAGGTGTGAGGAGAGATTGTGAAGGTGTCCTGCTGGAATTTGAGGAAGATGTACTGCCAACGAGGGTGTTTTTGGGGTTGGTAAGTTATACTGTGCGTGAATACGTGCCCAGTCCAGTGCGGTGCTATAAATGCCAAAGGTTTGGCCACATAGCAAAAATGTGTAATGGAAAGCGCCGGTGCGCTAAATGCGGAGAGGACCATGAATATTCTGAATGCGGATGTGTAAAGCCGGTGTGTTGCAACTGTGGAGGTGATCATAGTGTAGCCTTTAGGGGGTGTGAAGAATTAAAAAGGCAGAAGGAGATCCAACAGGTGAGAGCACAGCGGAAGATTACATATGCGGAGGCGGCTAGGATGGTTAAGCCAGTCAGAGGGGGTGGGGAAGGGACTGAGCGTAGCCAAGGACCCAGGACAGAACCGGATAAGTTAAATCAGATCTCAGTTGACTTGAAGAAGTTAGTTACGTTTGTGGTGGCGGTCATTAACTCAACTATGGAGGTGAAATCTAAGTCAGAAAGGACACAAATAATAGTGAAAGCTGCGATGTGTAACCTGGGGCTGAAGGATTTGACGTGGGAAGAGGTAAGTAAGGAGTTGTATTACCAGGCTAGATCAGAGAAGCCAGGTGGATAGTTTCATGTTCTGTATCCTTCAATGGAATGCTAGGAGCCTGCTCGCTAATGGGCAGGAGTTTAAGAAATTTATTGATGATTTACCTTGTAGACCGGATGTGGTGTGTGTTCAGGAGACATGGTTGCGACCGAACTTGGATTTTAGAATTAGTGGATATGTGGCTGTTAGGTGTGACAGGGTGAAAGGGAGTGGTGGTGGGTGTGCATCATTTATAAAGGAGGGTGTCTCATTCAAAGAAGTAGGTATAGGTAAGGATCAAGAGTATGTGTCAGTGGAGGTTTGGACAGAAGAGGGTAAGTTGAGTGTTATTAACTACTACAACCCCTGTAATGCTCTGGATTTGAATAATCTTTTGTCTATAGAGGGTATTGGGGATAGCAGGGTGGTATTGTGTGGTGATATTAACGCACATGGCACTTTATGGGGGGGCACTAGAGACGAGCCGAATGGGGATGTGATGGAACAGTTGATGGAGGAAAAAGGCCTGGTCTGTCTTAACGATGGGCAAGGAACTAGAATTGATGTGCGCACTGGAAATACTTCAGCTCTAGATTTAACGTTGGTGAGTAGCAACATTGCAAGTTTATGTGAATGGGAGGTGAGAGAGGATTCAACGGTGGGTAGTGACCATTTTCCAGTAGAAAGTAGACTTTTACTGAGGGGGGTTGTAACTCAGGGAGGTATTGGTAACAGGTGGATATTTGGTAAGGCTAACTGGAACCTTTTTCAATATATAGTTGAAATAGAGATGGATAAGATTAAGATTGATGAGGATATTGAAGCAATGGATATTGGAATAAGGACAGTTTTAATAGAGGCTGCAGAACGCTGTGTCCCAAAGAGTAGTGGCAGTGGTAGAATGAATAGAAAGTCTGTCCCATGGTGGACTGATGAATGTAGTAAGGCAATCAAAGAGAGGAATCTTGCACTGAATGTTTTAAGAGACACCTTGACCTTTGGAAATTTAGTGGCATATAAAAAGGCGAGAGCTACTGCACGAAGGGTTGTGAGACAGGCAAAAAGGGAAAGTTGGAGTAAGTTCTGTGATGGGATGGGGAGAACAACAGCTGTAGGGGAGGTCTGGGGTGTAATTAAAAGTATGAGGGGGATTCGTAGAGAGAGGCAATACCCTGTCCTTAAATCACAAGAGGAAGTTGCAGTGGCTGATGAAGAAAAGGCTGAAATGATAGCTAAGGCCCTGATTAAAATACATAGTTCTGACAATCTGACAGTATTGGGCAAGCAGGGAAGGGAGGAGACAAAAGCAGCATACCCAGATGTACTTAGATGGAGGGAAAGAAATGGAGGTGTGATGGATGCCTTGTTTACCCGTGTGGAGGTGGAAAGGGCTATAGGGAGGTCTGGTAACTCAGCCCCTGGCAAAGATAATGTTTGTTATGCTATGCTCAAGCAACTGGGGCCAATGGCAATGGCCAAACTCATTGGATTCTATAATAAGGTGTGGGAGCTGGGCATTTTGCCCAAAAGCTGGAAAGAGGCTGTTATTGTCCCTATAAGGAAACCAGGTAAGGATCCTTCAAACCCGAGCAATTATAGGCCCATCGCACTTACGTCACATATGGGAAAGATAATGGAAAGAATGATTGCTGAAAGACTATTGTATCACATGGAAAGTAAAGGTAGCATGTCAGTGCATCAAAGTGGCTTTAGAAAGGGGAGGGGAACCATGGACCCGGTTGTATGTTTGGAGACAGATATTCGAAAGGCCCAAGCTAATAAAGAATCAGTCTTGGCTGTGTTCCTGGATGTTGAAAAGGCGTACGATATGGTATGGAAAGAGGGTCTGATGATTAAATTAAGTGAACTTGGCGTATCAGGGCGCGCTTTTAATTGGATTAAGGATTTCTTATTTAACAGGTCTATTCAAGTTAGAATAGGAGCGGCCTTGTCAGGTTGTTACCCAGTGGAGAATGGAACTCCCCAAGGGAGTGTAATAAGCCCTCTATTATTCTCCATTATGATTAATGATGTTTTCAAGCAGGTTGAGGATGGTATTGGTCGTTCACTGTTTGCTGACGATGGGGCACTATGGAAGCGGGGGCGGAATATTGAACACATAGTACTGAAAGTGCAGGGGGCAATCCGTTCTGTGGAGAAATGGTCATACGCTTGGGGCTTTAAGTTCTCTACGGAGAAAACCAAGATGTTACTATTTACAAGGAAGAGGAATGTGAAGGTACTACTGAGAATGTATGATCAAGAAATTGAACAAGTCAAGGAATTTAAATTCTTAGGTGTATGGATGGATTCTAGGTTGACATGGAACACACATATTTCATACATGGTCAAAAAATGTAAGGGTGTCTTAAATGTGATGCGGTGTCTACGGGGGATGGATTGGGGGGCCAGTAAATCAGCCTTGAAAAAGATTTATATAGTGCTGATTAGGTCTGTGCTGGACTATGGATGTGTGGTTTATGATTCGGCGGCAACAACGACTCTTAAAAAGTTGGAGGTGATTCAGGCGCAGGCTCTAAGGCTGTGCTGCGGTGCTTTTAGGACTTCCCCTGTAGCAGCCCTTCAGGTAGAAGTGGGTGAAATGCCCCTAGACCTGCGACGGAAGCAATTAATCATGCACTATTGGGTTAATCTCAGAGGGCAATTAGAGAATCTCAATCCTGCAGTTCACACTTTGCAGAGGTGTTGGGAAAGCGAGAGGGGGAAGCAGGAGTGTTTTGCTTGGAGGGGTAATAGGCTTGCAGAAGTAATGTTTTTCACTCAGATGCGGTTTGCCCCAATTGTAGCGTTGTCTGTAACTCCCCCATGGCTGTTTCCACCCGTTAATGTGGACTTCAGTATCCTGGATAAGGTGAGGTCACGCAAGCCACCCACTGATGTGATTCAGCTTGTGGAGGAGAAGCTAAGAGTCATTTATGGCTCCTGTGTATCTGTGTTTACAGATGGTTCAAAGGACCCCAAGTTGGGTTGCACAGGCTTCGCGTATGTCATCCCATCCCTGCATGTCGCTGTCAAAAAGAGGACGCCAGATAATTTATCAGTCTTTACAGTAGAGTTGTTGGCAATTTTAGCTGCCCTACAGTGGCTGGAAGGTGCCAACATAAAGGAAGTAATCATATGCTCTGACTCAAGCTCCGCGCTAAAAGCTATTAAATCTTTCAGGTCTACTAGTAGACAAGATGTAATTGTTGAGATCTATGAGAGCCTTTATAGGTTTCATCATAACACGCGAGTCTCATTTATGTGGGTCCCAGCCCACAGGGGTATTGAGGGTAACGAGAAAGCTGACCAACTGGCTAAGCAGGCGGTGGTGGCAGAAGATCCATCTATGGACGTAGCTGTCAGTAGAGCAGAAAGTAAGGCACTAATCAAAGATTACTTCATCAAGGAATGGCAGGGCAATTGGGAAAGGGCTATAAAGGGGAGGCATCTGTTCATGTTTCAGAAAACTGTGGGTTTAAAGGGAAGAGTAGCAATCAGAAGCACAAGGGAGGAGAGAGTAATCACTCGACTCAGAATAGGACACACTCAATTAAATAAGACTCTTCACATCATAGGGAAGCACCCATCAGGTCTTTGTGAATATTGCAGGAAGGAAGAATCAGTGGAACATGCATTACTTCATTGTGATAAATATATACGTCAGAGGAGGCAAATTCTTCAAGAGCTTAGGAATCAGGGTAAGGTCATCAATCTAGAAAATTGTGTCACTTGTGTTAGACAGAGTACGCTTTTCACCTATTTAAAAGAAACAGGTTTATTAGACAGAATTTGAGGTACACACGCACGCGCACACACGCGCACTCACACACACGCACATGCACTATATCATGCATCTCCTTACCCTCAACAAATACTAGAGATTTAGGGAAAGTAAACTCTGGCTCTTTTAGGACAGTAGGGGGCGGACATGCGCCTAAGTCTGAGTGCTACTCGCCCGTAAAGCCCTCAAAGAAGAAGAACTGTCATTGTGAAGAATTGTTCTGAGTTTACCCAGTCATACTGAGCCTTTCTATCTCTGTCTGCCTGTAGTTTTCCTGACCCTCATGATCTCTTTACTCCTATGCCTACTATCTCCGCCTATCATTGCCCTGTTTGCTGATCGACTGACCCTTGCTTGCTTTTTAACTATGATTCTAGTTTTGTGATTTGGCTACATTTCCTGTTTGCTACCCCGCTCTCCCCTGCACATTCATCCGTGAGTGCCTGCACCCTGACATCCGAAAATTCAATCCTTGGAGCTGTGAGGCAACAATGGTAGCTGCTGTACCACTGTGCAATCCTTTATTGTGACCAGCAGATTAAAAATTATTGCTATTATCAGACATGATAAATTATTAATTAAAAGCAAATTTTCACACTTTTTGCAAGAGAACACTATCCACTTCCTCAACTGATCTGAGTAGCATTAATGTGTCCCCCTCCCAGTAGTCAAATTACTCCACCAACCTTGGTTATTTAAACTTACACATTTCAAATAATAATCCATTTAAATATTTCTATTAAATTATTAGGAACTTACCAAATGAGAAACAAAATGATTACAGTAAAGAACTCCTTCAGCACCAAGCCAACACCATCATCTGTGAATTTGACTACAGACAAAACTACAACACTGACTATAACCAACCAGGGTAAATAGCAAGTTTTATATATTGATATTGCTGAAAATGTTGCATTTGGCAGACAATTCATGTCATTTCCCAACAGAAACCTGTTTGCTTAAAGTTAAAGACAGTGAATCAGTTGTGTATGTACTTTTGGACAGGAATGAGAGAAAGTAAGAAACATCCATAGGAAAAAAAAAATGCATTTGTATCATGATTTAATCCATTGCACTTTTTTGTTGCTTTTACTTTTCCTTTAATTAAGGATTGCATTGTTGTGCAGTGCTGTTCGGTTGTCAAGTCAAGTTCATTTGTATAGTGCTTTTAACAATAAACATTGTTGCAAAGCAGCTTTACAGAATTTGAACGACTTAAAATATGAGCCAATTTTATCCCTAATCTATCCCCAATGAGCGCGACGGTGGCAAGGAAAAACTCCCTCAGATGACATGAGGAAGAAACCTCGAGAGGAACC
>JAPEIY010000008.1:42997077-43009284 GCA_026122135.1 Cathorops aguadulce | reverse complement strand
CACAGACAACCATTCACACTCACATTCACACCTACGATCAATTTAGAGTCACCAGTTAACCTAACCTGCATGTCTTTTGGACTGTGGGGGAAACTGGAGCCCCCGGAGGAAACCCACGCAGGCACGGGGAGAACATGCAAACTCCACACAGAAAGGCCCTCGCCGGCCACGGGGCTTGAACCTAGGACCTTCGTGCTGTGAGGCGACAGCGCTAACTGCTACACCACTGTGCCGCCCGAGAGTAAATGTTCTGGAGATAAAGATTTTGTGTAGTTGATGTTTTCAATGCTAAAACTGAGTGTGTTCAGAGTGAGAAGGTTTTCTTTCTTGCAGGATGTGGGACTGCAGTATTACAGGTAAAGGTTGTGCTGTTCTGGCTTCAGCTCTGAGGTCAAATCCCTCATCACACCTGAGAGAACTGGATCTGAGCAGGAATAATCCAGGAGAATCAGGAGTGAAGCTGCTCTCTGCTCTACTGAAGGATCCACACTGCACACTGGAGACACTACAGTGAGTTACTGACTTACTGTCTCTTAACTCTACTGGATTGGATGATACTGAATAATATTCATTGTGTACCATCATATTTTCAGTTTTATTGTGTGTTTACACTGTTTGTTTACACTGATGCTCTTCTGTCTTTCAGAATTGAAGGTTCTTCCCTCAGTAGGACGGCTTTATGACAGGAGTCTCACCTCAAACCTCTTTTCCAGGAGGAATCAGTTTTGGTGAAGCGTTAGAACCTGTCCCACATTTCCAGCAGTTTGAGAAAGTTTCCATTTCCAAAAAGGGATGACTCACACACACACACACACTGTTCTGTTTTGAATCCGATGAACCACCTCGGAGGAATATTCCAAAATGTAACAGGTGTCAAATGCACAAAACACCTCACTTCCTGTTGGGCGTGGCTAATGCAATGTACTTTACAAATCTGCTTGCCTTTGGTTCATGTTTCCCAGATTTGGTGTGTGTATGGAACAGAGTTAGAAATAACCTCTTGGACTTCCGGTCGAGACGCTGACAAGATGGCAGCATGAGGAACCAGATCCCGAATAATTAAATGCATTATGCGTCCTTAATCTGAGAATTATGACTGAGCAATACGTTATTGTATGAAAAGGGCGATAATGTCAACTAAGGCGAAAAAAGACAAGAAGAAATTACGTCCAGCAACGATACAAATCCAGAGTAGGCCTAGCTCTCTGAATACCAGCATGGATGAAGCCGAGGCTAGTCAACATGCCGACACCACTAGCATGATTCTGCAAGAACTGCGAGATTTTCGCCGGGACAATAAGACACTACTAGAAGACATAAAGGAGGAAATAACCAAAACGAACATCAGACTGGACGAGGCAGAAGAAAGAATTGGTAAAGCCGAGGACCGAATTCAAAATACAGAAGACATAATCTCAGAAATGATAAAACTCCAAGCGCAGATGGAAGCTAAGATAACTGATCAAGAGAGCCGTTCAAGACGAGAGAATATCCGCATTTACGGGATACCAGAGGAAGCAGAGAATGAATTCCCGTCTATGATCGAGTTGGTCGAAAAGTTGCTTGGTGACAATCTGGGCATTACAGACACCATGAGCCTTCAAATCGAGAGGGCGCACCGGGCGCTTGGAACTAAACCACCTTCTACTGCGCCGCCGAGATCCATTTTGGTGAAGTTCGCCAGTTACAGAGTCAAAGAAACTATTTTACGTAATACATGGCAAAAGAAGGGGTTGATCTGGCGAGGTCAAAAAGTGAACGTGGACAACGACTACCCGCCACGCATAATCCAAAAGAGGAAAGAATACGCCGAGGCCAGGAGAATTTTGAGAGACCGAGGCATCAAATTCCACACGATGTTCCCGGCCAGACTGCAAGTAAAGTATGCAGACGGACCCAAGATCTACGAGACCGTTGAGGAGGCGACACGCGGCATGCACGAGAGGGGCTTCCCAGTCGAGATTATCAAACCTCCTGAGACATTGATGGAGCGACTACGGCAGCTAACCTGGCAGAAGAAATCTCGACGAGCGTCTGGTAGAATTCCCACATACAGGGCGAAACTACAAGCATTTAGAAGGGAGTCCTCTCCCGCAAACACAGACGGTGGTGGTCAGTAACGAGATTATCTATCCATCTCGCGGGAACGGTGAGTTATGTCTGATTAATAGACAATGAAGTTGATAAACATGCAAGGACGTTTACTTAAGTGACTGCCTAGTGACTGTTGAATTTAAATATGATTCGGGCCAACCTTGGACACTGGACCCTTTTTGCTCTGCCACCTACGAGGGCCCTCCTTCTCTGTATCGAGAGGGGGGCTTTCCCTTAAAGCCACCTACTGTCATCTGGTGGAGGGTCACGAGACAGACCCATAATGTGGAAGATCTTATATTGCGTTGTTCTTTTTTCTTGATTATTTTTTCAAATGTTTTTTTTTCTAGCTTATTTACAGTCGTTCTTTACTGTAAAGGGGAAGTTTTTCACTTACACAGAGGATAGGTCAGTGGATATGACTTAAATGCAAAGCATTCGAATAGCCTCTTATAATGTTAATGGAATACACAGTCCTGTTAAGAGGGGCAAAATTTTGTCACAACTGAAGAAGGATAGAGTGCAGATAGCTTTTCTACAAGAAACCCACCTGAATAGTTCAGAACATGCCAAATTGAACAGAATGGGTTTTAAATATGTATACTCCTCGTCCCATGTATCGGGACGTAGAAGGGGGGTGGCAATATTACTGGCAAGGGGGCTGAATTATGAGCATTTATCAAGGGTTTCAGATACAGAGGGCAGGTTTGTCATGACAATAGGAAAGCTGGAGGGAACAGTTATCACTCTCCTAAATGTATACCCCCCCCCAGATGGCAATTGGGAATTCTACAGGAAAATATTTGATCTAATGGCTACAAAAACACAGGGAATGGTCATCTGCGGAGGGGATTTTAATATACATTTAAATCCTAAATTAGATGTCTCACAGGGCAATTCGGAGTCAAAACTTATAAGCAAGAGAACAAATGCATTAATGAAGGAAATGGGGATAGTGGAGGTCTGGAGAGAGCTTTTCCCCACCAGGCGTGACTACACATACTACTCCACACCGCATGCAGTGTACACGAGAATTGATTATTTTTTTACTTTTAGTAGAGACTTACACATGGTAGAACAATGTTGCATTGGCTCTATGACTCTGTCTGATCACAGCCCTATATACCTAACTTTAAACCTTATTGGAGAACGAAGAGAAACATTGTGGAGACTAAATTCAACCATTTTGAACAATACAGGCATAAAAGAAAGTCTGAAAAAGGAGATTAATACCTATTTAGAAATAAATGACAATGGGGAAGTAACACCAGATATTCTCTGGGACACGCTTAAGGCAGTCATGAGAGGCAAAATTATCTCCATTACATCACATATGGAAAAACTCAGAGTACAAAAGTTACGAGACCTGGAAAGTGAATTAAAACAGTTACAAAGAGTTCATAGTAGCACTTTGGATGATCAGGCTAAACAAGAAATTGATAAAATAAGAAAACAGATACAAGATATGAGTACACAAAAAAATACAAAAGTTGGCATTTCTAAAACAGCGCTACTATGAGGTAGGGGGGAAAGCAACAAAACTTTTAGCATATAAACTAAGGAAGCAGCAGGCAGATAATACTATATACAAGATACGACATCCAGAGTTGGGAACAATAGACCATGGATTAAAGAACATTCAAGAACATTTTGAAAACTACTACAGAACCCTCTACTCTCAACCACAAATTGATAATACTTCAGAAATGGACACGTTCCTCGCGTCATTGCACTTACCCTCAATATCAGAAGAAGAAAATAAAACTTTAATATCAGAAATAACAATTGAAGAACTGAACTCTGCTATCCACAAACTGAAGGCTAGTAAGTCGCCAGGCACAGATGGATTCACTGCTGAGTGGTATAAAGCACTACGTGAGCAACTAGCCCCAATACTATTGAGGACTTATAATTGGATCCTACAGAAAAAGAAAATCCCACCCTCCTGGAGAGAAGCGATAATTTCCCTGATTCCTAAGGAGGGAAAAGATAAACTTGAATGTAGCAATTATCGCCCCATCAGTATTCTTAATGTAGATTATAAATTGTTCACATCAATATTGGCACATAGGATAGACAGGATTTTGCCTAGACTTATTCATACAGACCAGACAGGTTTTATCAGACAGAGACAGACACACGACAATCTGAGAAGAACCCTACATATTGTTAATCATATTAATCAACAGAATACAGAGGCAGTTCTCATTAGCCTAGACGCAGAGAAAGCTTTCGATTCGGTGAGATTATCTTTTTTATATAAGGTGCTAACAAAATTTGGCTTCCACAAATCTCTCATAGCAATATTTCAAGCCCTCAATGATAGTCCCACAGCACGAATTAAAGTAAATGGTGCCTTATCAAAATCCATAACTCTGGAACGAGGGACAAGACAGGGATGCCCTGCCTCCCCTCTCCTTTTTGCCCTGTTTATTGAACCACTGAGTCAGTGGATTAGGCAAAATGGTAATATTAAAGGAATAAGAATGGACACTGACGAACATAAACTTGCACTATTCGCAGACGACGTCTTAATCTATTTATCACAACCCACATTAACATTCCCCAAATTGATGGATACGCTACACAAATACGGGACACTTTCAGGATACAAACTGAATGTGCAAAAAACCCAAGTGCTCACCTTCAACTATGTCCCACCTGACCATTTATCAAGGAAGTATGACCTGAGATGGGATGCAGATTACATAAAATACCTGGGAGTTAATATTCCTAAAGACATTAAAAAATTGGTTGACCTGAATTACACTCCTTTAAACACCAACATTAGAGCAGACCTGCAAAGATGGACTCTCATCCCTCTCCTAAGTTTAAATTCTAAAGTTGAATCTATCAGAACGAACATACTTCCAAGATTATTGTACCTTTTTCAAGCCCTTCCAGTTGAGGTGCCTACCAATCAGTTTATTGAATGGGATAAATTAATTTCGAGGTTTCTGTGGCAAGGCAAGAAACCTAGGACCAGATATAAAACACTGCAGTTAGGCAAGGGAAAAGGAGGTCTAAACCTTCCCTGCCTACGTGACTATTATTATGCAGCCCAGTTAAGACCCTTGGTGTGCTGGTCCAGCTCCTTCTATTCTGCCAGGTGGAAGGATATTGAAAACGCTATATCTGGTGAGGTTCCTCTAGCAGCAATAATAGCAGATAGTGAATTACAGAAGAACATGTTAAATCAAAACAACCCCTGGATTAACGCAGGCTTGAAGATTTGGCAGAGGACAATAAAATTTTGTAACATTGAAAAGCCACTCAAAGTTGAAATGGTGCGCATTTGACACTGACTTCCCCCCGGCTAAATTGGATGCCAGGTTCAAAACGTGGAATGAAAAGGGCTTAACAACTTATACCACCTTTGCACCAAGGGGGAACCTAAAAAGTTTTGAAGCAATGCAGAATGATCATGGCCTACAGCGTCAAGACTTTTATAGATACCTCCAGGTCAGACAGCATTACAACCAAAATATAGCGGGAATTCAAGAGGCAAGGGGAAAAGAGGTAGTAGAAGTGTTTGAGAAAGCAATTACCTCACAAATGTGTTTCAAAGTTGTTTCTAGAGTGTATAGTGGCCTCCGCAGAGCTAACTCTGGCGATACACTTTATATTAAAGAAAAATGGGAAAAGGAAAGTGGGCTACAGCTCTCAGCTGAGATTTGGGAAAGTCTTTGTTTTCTGCAGTGGGAGACCACATGTTCTAATTCTTGGCGAGAATTTAGTTGGAAGAGTCTGTCCAGATTTTTTATTACCCCCTTACAACAGCGTAAACAAATACCCAATATAAGATGCTGGAGAGCTTGTGGTCTCATCGAGGTCAACCATTTTCATGTTTTTTGGGAATGCCCTGTCCTAGCAACATACTGGCAAGAAATACACACACACCTGGAAGCTGTTTTCCAGATCAATATCCCATACAGGTTTGAAGCTATGTTCCTAGGAAACATTGAATTTGATGACTGGGACCACAATGATAAAAGATTGCTACTGATGCTTCTAGTTGCAAGTAAAAAAGCTATTACAAGAAGATGGTTGAAACTAGATCCTCCTAAACTAAATGATTGGCTAGATGTGATTCATGACATATGTGATGGAAAAAATGACATTAAGAATCCAGATTGAAAAATTTAAAATTTGGACCAAGTGGACTGGATATATTTCATGTATAAGAGATTACTTTTGCTAGCTGAAGGGGTTACTTTATTTTATCCTGTCTTTTTATTTTCCTTGCATTATACTAACCTTTTCTATAAATGTACCAATTGAAATGGAATGTAAAGCGTAAACTCCCCATGTTTATATTGTTCTTTATCCCCCTCTCTTTTTTCTCTTCTTTTACTTTCATTGTATCAAAATGTACATAACCTTAGGTCATTAGCTGATTGATAACTAATGGATACTTTTTTTTGTCACAAAAAATATATTAAAAAGCACATTATTACTATTATAAACCCTGCAACCAGAACTGTTGCCTGAGCCATACTGTTCTAGAAAATGAATCAGAACTTGAGTATTCAACCACACTGTGGCAAAATTATTAGTCAATAAGCCACTGTACTAACAACCAAACTTCTATCATTTCTTTCCGTAGCTGGAAACCGGAGTAAATCTGGACTTCCCCGTTTAATCGCCTGGTTCTGTGGCTTCAGTGGCTCTCAGGCTCCTGAACTGACCGAAGAACAAGTCAGAGAAGCGTCAAAAGATCTGCCAGATATAACCGAAAACCCAGTCTGGAAGCACTTGGTTAACGCGAATGCGCTGATCATGATGGCAGTGGCTGTCTACTTTTGGGCTTTCTATGCATAACAGGAACTCGTTACACATCCCTTTATCTGTTCTATGAAAACCATCTATGCATTGCAAGTATGGACTCAGAACTGGATTTAGCACCTAGAATTCTTTAAGACTT
This sequence comes from Cathorops aguadulce, assembly GCA_026122135.1. Lineage (NCBI taxonomy): Eukaryota > Metazoa > Chordata > Actinopteri > Siluriformes > Ariidae > Cathorops > Cathorops aguadulce. The sequence continues at coordinate 43,002,266 of JAPEIY010000008.1, read as the reverse complement.
GGACATTTGCTTTGATCTGTATGAATTAACTCTGTTCCAAGGCTAAGGTCAGACTGAAGTTCTGTCATTAGATTATTTATTATGACCTAAAAAAAAAATCCCAAACCATAAAGTAATATTTCACACTGCACGACAGCCCAATCTACAGTAATATTTTACCTTAGAATTAATAAAAGGATCTCTGAAAACATTTGCCTTTTTTTCCACCACCCCCAAAAAAATGTAAACACAAACACCAGTTTTAAATAACTTTTATTTACTTTTGAGGCAAAATCCCGTTAGCATTAGCTGACTGCAAAACCTATGATCGTCTCCCAAACCAAAGGGCATCAGCATCAACAGTTGATTCTGTTTGAAAAGATTGTAGATGGATTGAGAAGACGGAATGGACTTAAGGCTGAAAACCTGATTTTTTTTTTTTTCCCCTTTTTTCACCAACAGAAAGCAAAGACAGGCGAGTTGTGACCCAGCTAGTGCCAGGCAGAGGAACAGGGCTGAACAAGAAATATGTCTCGACATTGATCTTATTTTTGCAAAACAAAAACACAAAAAAAAGGGGGAAAAAAAACCTAAGCAGCAGAACTGTTGATTACAAAGTGACATCAGGCATTTGTAAAGTGACATCATTTTTGCCCCGGGGTCAGTAAAGAAAACATGAGATCCAACCTCAATACGTTTAATAACTTTAGCAAGACAAGTCGACGCCTAGCCTGCAGGTTTGGCAAGGTTGGGATCGGCTTCAGTGCTAGGTTTAGAAAAACACTGCCAAGCCAGAAATAATTTCTAACCAATTTACAAATACGTGTAGAGACTTAGTCCCATGCAGCAGACATGAACCTCATTTACTCAGCGCTGGTATTCACATGTGAACGTCACTCAGCAGGTTATGGCCGCAAGACTGAAGGATGCTGCACTGCTAAGAACTGATACTGACATGATAGCAAGGTTAACAAGCTTGGGGGGAGGCAGGCTCAACCATAAATATTACTGTCATGAGGTTTAGGCAAAGTGAGAATAAGAAAGGAACCCAGAATCACACTGTTTCTGTCTTTACCTCCCATCTTCTCTTTTGGCACGGGCCTGAACCATGTCACATGGCTGGACCCAGTTGTTATCGTGCAGTCCAACTCTACAGCCTGGAGTGTCCTTGTCCGTGCGCCGACAACACATCCAGTACGAGCGTCCGTAAGGCAGGTCGTGGTGGTAAGGTTTAGGGTGCCAGCGGCAAAGCGAGACGTCCCCCCGCTCATACTGCCGCTTGCACTGCTTGCAGGGGTCGTCACGATACAGCGGATCCTGGTTCCAGCGAGAGTCTGTGGCACGCACGCCATAGGTCTCAATCAGGGCCTTAAAGTCGTGGCAGGTGCACTTCAAGGCTGCTAGAGAGCGGGTGGGTAAGTAGCTGAAGATATTCACCATAATGTGGTCAGGAAGCATGAGCATGTACTGCCGTGGCTCCAGAAGCCGTTGGATCTGGAATCGGATCTCCAGGAAGTCATGGGAGACGTGACGGTAAAGGCGGCAGAGAGATTTATCAGCGCAGTCGTCCACGCTGGCGATCGGGCTGGCCGGCCTCTCCACCGCACTCCCGACCGAGCCGCTGTTATTTGCCCGATCCAAAGAGCACATTCCGCTCGAGAGCCCAGAACCACTTTCATCTTCAGCAGATGGGCTTTGGAGAAAGAAAAGCTGCCCAGGTGGAGGTTCTTCTAAAACATCAGCTCTGTTTGCCCCACTGGGCATAGCTATGCAAACAGTCTCTTCTTGGACATTCTCTGTACTGTCCTTACCATAGAAGACACACTGGTCCACAGCTCCCGTGACTACAACTTCAACATGGAAGCCAGTCACCCGCTCACGAGCCACAGCCTTTTTCTCTCCTGAGCAGTGGTCTGAGGCATGGTCCGTTGGTGTGGCGGGAGGCCGCTCTGTTATGTCTTCTGTGGAATCTGATTTTGATGAGCCAGCCAGGACAGCACTGGAGTCTCGAGATGAAGGACTGACCAGTTGGTAAAGGTCGCACGTAATCTTTTCTTTGGCCCGAGTGGCTGCCTGCCCTGCTCCAGTCCCACAGCTCATAAACATGCACCTGGGGCGACCTTCCGGCTCAGACTGGGACCGGGGATCCAGACTAGACACCCGGAACGCAATCCTAACTTCCCCTCGACCGTGGCTTTGGCTGTTTGCCCCGGTCTCACCGCCACAATCCCGGTCTTTACCGGAGTCATGAATCTGAGGCCGCAGTATTGTACTCTCAAGATTTTGCTGCTGAGACTCAAAGCGTGCTACTGCCTGAGCAACACGTCTGGATTCTTGCTGCAGCTGCTGCCGTTCAAAGTCACTTTTTGAGGCTGGGGCCGGAGTAGAAGGCTCTGCAAAGAATACAACAGGTGGAGGATCTGAAATGGAATTGTGGAGGACTGTGTGCTGCTGGTTGCTTGAGGTCATTTGTCCTTGAGCTGCCATGCCTTGCAAGGCCATGGCCGTGCGCTGCTCAACAAGGGCCACCATCTCTGCGACAGACAGCAGATCGGTCTCACTGACTCCAACGCTGTCCTCCAAGCAGCTGGGCTCTGATGGGAGCTCCGAGGTCACATTCTGAGCTCTTGTAGAAGGGTCATACGAAGAGCAGCGGCGACGACGCTTCGCCTTGGTACAGTCGTTGCCCCAATTTCCCTTCACCTTCATGGCACTAGGTCTCGGAGTTCCTGCTCCTGTACACTGGTGAGCCACAAAAAAGGCAATTTTTTCCTTGGTGTTGCCTGGTTTAATGACATACCAAGTATCAAGCAAGACCCTGCCATCTTCCATTTGTGAAGCAGGGGAGGGTGGTGCAGGTGGTGTGGGTGCCAGGAGGTTGGACGATGGGGCAGGTGGGGTGTTCTCAGTGCCCACATCGTCATTCTGCTCCTCAGCAACTCCACCATCATCTCTGGATGGACAGCCAGCAGTATCTGCTTTACAGACAGCAGATGTTGCTCCTCCGCCGATCGTGCCATGACTGTAAGGCTTGTTCTGTGAGTAGGTGCCGAAGGGACGCGGGCACCACAGTCTGATGTGAGAAAAGGTGTCACGGTTCATCATGAGCCCATGGAGAGCATATCTGCCACTACTCTGGGCAGTTCTTTTGTTCACCACTCACTCGTTGTTCATGGTCTAAGGTCTCCATCAAAAGGTTTCAGTCTAAGGAATGAAGGGAAAAAAAAGTGTTAATGAGGGAGATTAAATTTTAATATAACTAGCCTACCTGATAATCATTAAATTAGAACAGGGCTGGTTTATTACTTACTAATATGGTCAAACTGTTTTAGAGCTGGCTCAGTCAGGTGTTTCGACAGGGCAAAAGATTTTATAGAGTCTCGTGAACTCTACATGGATGGGATTAAGTTTTATGAGGTCCCGAGTAGAGATGCACAGATTGCAATTTTTTGGGCCGATTCCCTATGGAGTGCCACCTGCCGATTCTGATTTCATTTTTTCAAACCACTTCACAGCACACACAATGACTTCTTTTTAGCTTTTCTTTAACAGAACATTCTTCCAGATTTTCAGTAATACATTTAACACAAAAGGTTGAAAACAAACAAAAAGATATTGTTTTGTAAAATCTTTCTTCATGTTTGGTATTAACATAATTCCTGAAATAGGAAATTCACACAAACATTGTTTTTCCATTCAATATCTGGCACAAAAACAACTTCCCCCTCATACATTATTTGCCTACTGCTATGGAACACACTTTCATAAGCCTATTTAGATCTGAAAACTTATGCCTTATGGAACAACCCATTTCTTCATTCAGTATCAAAATACAAAAATTATTTCCAGTCATACTTAGACCATAGCCATTCTATCATCTTTGTCAAATGTGTATTTGTAGAGTAATTTCCAATAGAATCAAGTGAAACCAAGGTTTATACAAAGCTAGACAGTCAGATAACAGGTAGAAGTCCTTCAAAAAACACCCACAAGGCTTGACTTTTCTTGTCCTTTAATAAAGTCTATTTTCCAATTTCTCCCCCCGTAAAACAAATTATTCCAGAGATAGAAACAATTTAAAAACACTGTACAAGTAGCATTGGATGAGTACATTTCAATTAACACCCATCGATCCACAAAATAAAAAAAGCTAGCATTTACTGAAAGCTAGCAAGTATATTCACCAAAAACGTAACTATCATGTCTTAGTCACAAATACACACAATCATATAACCCTGTTCACACACAATACTTACAGATAAATATTCTCCAAGACAAAAGCATAGAAAAAATGTGATTTCAGCAGTATATTTAGCTGTCTGTGCTCACTTTCCTCACCTAAGCATGCAACAGAAAAAGCACAGCATAGCCGGATTTCCCCCCCCCCCCACACAGCATAGCCGGACTTACCGCGCCGAGCGCTCACTCTGACGCGGTGTCTAAACCAATGAAAAGGCCACTCACTCTGACGCAGTTTCTCTGGAGCAATGAAAAGTAGATTTAAAAAAAAAGTATATATTATTCAATTATGAACTTTAACTTAACGTTTAAACTTTAACCCTTAAAGACAGTACAGTGTGCGTTTGGTATTCTGCGTGGCGTGTGATACACAAGTTTTGATCAGCAGAAAAATCGGCGCATCGCTAGTCCTGAGGTAACTTGCTGTTTTTATGGGTGCACTACTGCAATTTTATTTCCATTTGAATTGGTTACATCTGTATTTTAATCCAGCCTCCTCGGAGAAAAGAACATGCCGTATTATTTACTGTAACTAGTCTGGATACGTAGTGTTACATTTGTCATTTTCTATGCAGGAACTACTGCACATCTAGGGAAAAAAAAAAAAAAGTTTAACCTCTACTACTTGCAGTATTTCATCTTGTGGCGAGTTTATCAACGACCGTCCCCCCCAGGTATTAAACATTTCCCAAGGTCTGAAAAAAAAAAAGCTTCTCATTTTATTTATTTTATATATTTTCTGTGGCAGAAATTACAGCATACATTTAAAAAAAAATAAAACATGCACTAAAACTTGGTGCACAAGTTTTAGTTTTCTTTGGGTTCTCTGAAAACACATGGTCAAATTTACATACACTCAGACAGCACATACAGGTGCGCTGAAACTTCCAAAATGTCTTATCTTGCCAAGGCCAAGGTCTCTTAACTTCCTGTTAGTGATCATGATTGACTACAGCTGGTAGCTTCTCTGT
>JAPEIY010000008.1:41092737-41103002 GCA_026122135.1 Cathorops aguadulce | reverse complement strand
TATTCAAATCGCTGTCTTCTTCATGTCCACAATGGCGGGCGCTTTTACGAAGGTCACGTGTGTGGGATGGGTCCATAGGTAATGGTGTGGCGCCTGCGAGTGGGGAGGGAGAAGGTGCAGGTGGTGTGAATGGAGAGGCAGAGATGCCCCCTCCGCCTGAGACTCCAGAAGATGGTGGCTCAGTGGTTCATAGTTCTGAATCGGAAATGCCCGCAGCTGCGCAGGGTAACTACGGCGATCTGATGGACCGAATCATTAATGACGTTATTGGGGATTCAGCCACTCCCATGGAAACTGAAAATGTTTTTAAAATACCGCCAAAGAAAAGAACTCTCCCAGGCTCTAAAGGAAAACCAAAGAAAAAGAATCCCAGTCCTCCAGCTGAAGTGTATGACGCTGAGAGTGAGAGTGATTATGCGTCAGACTGTAGCGTTACCTGCAGTTTACCCACGAGCGGCTATTCTCAACAGTGTTACAATGCTGAAGACATAAAAGCCTTTCTTAGGAAAACTAAACATGCCAGGAATGTTATGATTGATCACTTTTTCCCGGATGTGGAACAATTCATTGAGAAAACAACACTGTTTATGTCAGAAGGTGGATTTACAGATAGGGAGGGTTGGCGTTTAAAAAAGATGCTTGGCAAATTACGTGAAATGGATGCTTTCAGTCAACCGTAATCTTCCTCTGTTATGATCATTATGTACCTTAAGCTCTATATTTTATACTTCCTTATGTGTGAAGTTCTAATTGCTTCTTTAAATTTAAATGGAGCAAGGGAACGGAATAAGAGAGTAATTGTGTTTGAAACCTTTAAACAAAAGAGAGTTGATGTGGCCTTTGTCCAAGAAACTCACACAGATACAAGGAATGGTGATGACTGGGCGAGTGAATTCCCTGGTATAACAGTTTTAAGTCATAATACCTCAAATAGTGGGGGTGTTGGCATTCTGTTTAGCCCTAATTTTATTCCTTGCTCTTATGACTGTGATGAAATCATTAAAGGCAGACTTTTAAAAGTAAGAGCCAATTATGAATGTAAAACATTTGTGTTTGTGTGTGTTTATGCACCAACCAATGCGATAGAATGCATGCTCCTTCTCCAAACTCTGGATGATGTCCTTAAAACCTGCAATGTTGAAGACGTTTTGGTTGTTGGGGGAGATTTTAATTGCACGGAGAATGCCTTGGATCGCAATCATTTAGAGCCTCACATGCCTTCTCGTAGAAAGTTAATTGAAATGTTAAAGTTGCACAATATTGTAGATGTTTGGAGAAATTTCCATTTAAATCAAAGGCAGTATACTTGGGTGCATGCATATAGTAATATGCTCTCCTTAGCCAGGTTGGATAGATTTTATGGGTTTAAACACCAGTTTAATTTCTTTAGGAGTTGCAATATTGTACCAGTAGGGTTTTCTGATCACTGTATGATAACATGTAAAATATTTATAAGTACTTCTAAACCAAAGAGTGCGTACTGGCATTTTAATACCAGTTTATTGCAAGACAATCATTTTAGAGATGTTTTCAGATTTTTTTGGGATCAGTATAAAATTACGAAGCCTGCTTTTAAGTCAATACAGCAGTGGTGGGATTTTGCTAAGGTGCAAATAAAAATATTGTCTCAGCAGTATAGCTTCAATGTCACGAGGGACATCTCTAATTGTGTGACCGCCTTAGAGAATGAGATTCTGAATCTTCAAGGGGATACAAATGGCAATGTAATGGAGAAATTGAAAACTAAAAAGAACTTACTGGCCGAGTTATTAGGAGTTAAGGCTCAAGGAGCTCTGGTCAGGTCACGTTTTCAGTCTATTAAACTTATGGATGCACCTACCAAATTCTTTTTTAATTTAGAAAAGAAAAATGGCCAAAAAAAACTGATGCAATCTTTGCTGTCAGAAGATGGCACTCTTCTGTATTCTCACACTGACATTCGTAGAAGAGCGCGAATATTTTTTGAGAATCTCTATAAGAGTGAGATCTCTTATGAGCAGGCTCCTGAGAATGCTTTCCTGAACAATTTACCCCAGATGTCCAGCTCGGCAAATACAGTCCTCGGAGGGGTGATAACCCTGGAGGAAGTGTTCATAGCCCTCCAAAGCATGGAGAATGGAAAGGCTCTGGGGATCGATGGTCTACCGGTTGCATTCTACAAAGTTTTCTGGCCTGAGATTGGCGCAGATTTGCTGGAGGTGCTGAGTGACACCTTAAACAATGGCTGGCTGCCACACAGTTGCCGTAGAGCTGTGGTGACGCTGTTGCCAAAAAAAGGGGATATGAATGACATAAAGTCATGGAGGCCTGTCTCTGTTCTATGTGTGGAATATAAAATACTTTCAAAGGTTCTGGCCAATAGACTTAGTAAGGTTGTAGGAGAAGTCATCCATCCTGATCAGAGCTATTGTGTGCCTGGTAGGTTGATTTATGACAATATTTGCTTTATTAGAGATATTGTGGATGTTGGAAGGCGTCTAAACTTAGATTTTGGCCTTGTCTCAATAGACAACCAGAAGGCGTTTGACAGAATTGAGCATAATTACTTATGGAATGTCCTGGCCGCTTTTGGTTTTAATTCTGATTTTATTAAATATGTAAAAGTCTTGTATCGTGACATTGAAAGCATACTAAAGGTTAATGGTGACTTGTGTGCCCCGTTTAAAGTGTTCAGAGGTATTAGACAAGGTTGTCCCTTGTCTGGTATGTTATATTCCTTGGCAATTGAGCCACTTCTGATTAAACTAAGAAATGAAGTTGAAGGTGTAATGCTTCCAAATTGTATTTTCACGTTTAAATTATCAGCGTATGCTGATGATGTGGCTATTCTTGTTAAAAGCCAGAGGGATGTGGATGTCATGTTACAATTATTTAATGATTTTAAAAAGCTGTCCTCTAATAATGTCAATTGGGGTAAGAGTGTTGCTTTATTGATGGGGGATTGGAAGAATGGATCACCAAGATTACCTGATGATCTACATTGGTGCAGAGATGGTCTTAAGTACCTGGGGGTGTTTATTGGGAATGATGAATTTATGCAGAAAAACTTTGAAGGTGTTCTTGAGAAAGTGAAGGGCCGCCTTAGTAGATGGAACTTTTTAATGAATAAACTGTCCTATAGAGGCAGAGTGCTTATAATTAACAACCTGGTAGCATCATCCCTCTGGCACCGGCTGGCCTGTATAGACCCTCCTGTTAATGTACTTTCAAAAATTCAGTCTGTTCTGGTTAATTTTTTTTGGGACAACCTACATTGGGTGCCACAGAGTGTTTTGTTTTTACCCAGGGAAGAGGGGGGACATGGGTTGGTTCATTTACAGAGTAGGACGGCTGCCTTCCGTCTACAATTCATACAGAGACTGCTTTGTGGGACTGTAAGTAGCAGCTGGAAAGCTGTAGCTTGCGCCATTCTTCGCACATTTGAAGGACTGGGTCTAGGTAAGACTCTTTTCTGGATGGACCCTAAGCACTTAAACTTGAAAAGGTTTCCCATTTTTTATCGGAATCTTTTTAAAGTATGGACTCTTTTCAAGATCGGGAGGACTGTGAGCTCTACTTCTCTTTTTTGGTTTCTGCAGGAGCCTTTGATCTATGGCTCCATCTTGGACCTTTCACATGAACAGTCTTTCCCTGCCCTCACAAGAATTCTCTGTGAGGCTAAAGTTCTTACTCTGAATGACTTACTCAACTTAGCAGGTCCTTTGCTTCAGAATGCTGATCCAGTGGCTAACCAATTAGGAGTAAGGTCAACCAGAGTCATAGAGCATCTCCTTGGGAAGTGGGGGGGATTGTTTACAGAAGAAGACAAAAGGTTGCTCAATGATTTTTCTATGGGTTTGATGTCTCCAAATGATTCTGATGTATTTCCTAATTTTACTCTAACTGCAGATCTGGATGACTGCTCTGGTGTTTTACTTAAGTCTGAGCCTTTGTTTTTCCTTGGTTGTAACCTTGCCTCTGGTAAGGCTTTGTATAAACTGTGTGTTATGGTTATGAACAAAAAACACCTTGACAAAAGAATAGACACACCTTGGCGTGATGTTTTACAAATAACTGAGGAGGTTAAACCGCAATGGAGGGTCTTTCACAAGTCACCATTACCTAAGAAATATGGGGACCTACAATGGAGGATTTTGCATGGGGCAGTGGCTGTTAATGCTTTTATTTCAGTTTTAAATCCAAGTGTAAGTGAACAGTGTCCTTTTTGTACAACGAAGGAAACCATTTTTCATGCTTTCATGCAATGTGTGAGACTAGAACCTTTGTTTTCCCTTTTAAAAAGGTTATTTAGTGGTTTTAATGAAAACTTTTCCATGGAAAGCTTTATTTTTGGGTTCAAATATTGCCAAAAACGCAAGTTTAAATGTCTTTTGTTGAACTTTTTACTTGGACAATCCAAAATGACTATTTATGTAAGTAGGCGAAACAAAGTAGAGTTTGGGTACAATATTGTAATGGTATTTATGACATTGGTGAAATCAAGAATTTTAGTTGATTTTCATTTTTATAGTGAAATGAACGATCTTGGGTCTTTTGAGAAGATATGGTGTTACAAAAGTGCTGTTTGTTATCTTGAGCATGACAAACTTACTTTTAACAGTCTGTTAGAGGATTTGCAGCCTGATTAATTGTGTCACACTGACCCATGTGTATGTATTTATTTGTTTAGTTATTTACTTTTTTATTTTTTAATTTAGGCTGCTTTTAATCATGTTTTAACTACTTGTCTATTGTAAAGAATTTTAAGAAAGAATGTGTAATAAATGAAGTTTGAAAGTAAAAAAAAAAAGTCAAAGTCTCTCTCTGTGTTGAGCTACATGTTGATCCTGACACACCAGTGATGCTGACCTCTTCTGCTCTCCGGATCTGCCTGATCTATCTTAATGCTCTATGTCTGGCTGGAGTCCCATCACATCGCTCCTGTGGAGGATGGCCCCATATGGACAGACTAAAGATACACTTAGGCTCTGGACATGTACAGTTCTGCTATGATGGTTTAGGACTACAATCACCATGATAACTTTCGGACTGCAGTTGTCTTGTACAGTTTTACACTCAAGTCACCATCAGAAAACAGTTGATAACTTCATAAAAATTGACTTCATGTTAAAACTATAATAAATTTCCTGGTTACATAATTACACTTTTTGACCAGTTATAGAAGCAAGTTATTTATAATCACATTATTTGTTATCATGCAGATAAAGATTGGTTCCCTTTTGAGTCTGGTTCCTCTCAAGGGTTCTTCCTCATGTTTGTTCTTGCCACCTTCACCTCAGGCTTGATCATAGGGGATAAAATATATTTATTCATATGTTTAAAATCTTGATTTTTTCTGTAAAGCTGCTTTGTGACAATCTGTATTGTTAAAAGCACAATACAAATAAATTGATGACTGTTTATATGACAATATACTTCTGTTGCATAACAGTAACTCAGTTCAGGATCAGTGGGAGGAATGATTCTGTTGGGGAAAAAAAAGCTGTCACCATCAAGTCACCATCAGAAAACAGTTGATAACTTCATAAAAATTGACTTCAAAGGTTTAAAAGGTCCCACCCTGTCCAATTCACTCAACCTCATAGCCACACAACTTCAGCACTCCCAAGCCGTGCCTACCCCTGCCCAACCATCTCTTTCTTCACCTCCCGCCACCGCTGCTCTCCACAAACCAAGACTCCCTTCTCCTCAGTCCTACAGTGGAGAACCAGGTACCTGCAGATCTTTTTTGTCACAGTGTTCACTGATCATGGAGCTTCAACCTCTGGCTTTCCCCACAGAACACTCCCAGGTAGCCTATACCATCACACTTCTCACTGACAAGGCCAGGGAATGGGGGACGGCGGTCTGGGATGCCGATGCGCCCTGTTGTTCCAGCTTCAAGGAATTCTCTGAGGAAATGAGGCGAACATTAGCCTGCTCTCTGTCCAGCCGGGAGGCGGCAAGAGCCCTTATGAAAATATCCTATAGTTATACAATAGTATTACTATAGTTTTTATAGTACACTTTTTAAAAAGTCAGTAAAATCAACAGTAAAATTCTGTGAAATCATGACATAAAAATTCTGTAAAGCAAAATACAGTGATCTTGTGTTTATTTACCAGTATGATGTTGTATAATGTCAAACTGAAAATTATTGTAAATTCTAAAATAAAAAATTGCAAATAATATTGCATTTTATTGTGGAAAACACATTTTTGTATTTTGTACAGAGAAAAGTTGTATCCTTCACAACAACATAAATTATATATATTTTTTACATTTTAGCAGTGCAAAAATAACATTTAATATCTGTGAATATTAAATCCAGTCAAATGTCTGTAAAATTAACATTAAGTTGCCGTAAAATCATGACATCAAAAATCTGTAACAAGGAAAACAATGAATCAGTGTATAATTTAAAGCAATATATTGTAAAAAAAAACAAAAAAAACAGAACAATTAATAATTGTTCATTTTACACTCAGTATATGTGAAAAGGATCATATTTCCTTGTAGAATTATCTGTTACTGTATTATAAACAGAAAAAAAAAACTTAATATTTGAACCAATGCAATACAGTTAAAATTACAAAATGGCTTGTTTTACTGTAAATAACAAAATGCAGCCTATAGCATTTTACAAATTCATATGTTGTGATTTCCAGTTAAATGCTGTAACTTGTATAACATGAATAAACTTGTTGAGAACTGAGATTTATTTCACAGCTTAGCATAGCATTTTTCAAATTGCAGAGACCAATCTCAGAGCGGCACCGTTTGTGAACTCTTCTGTCATTGGACGCGACTTTATTGTGGGAGAAAGTGGCGTGGAGCATACGAACTTGGAGTTGTGGGAGCAGAGGTAGTGAGGAGCAGTATCACAGAGAGGAATATCGAGGAGGAGCAGAAACAATTAGCGATAAGAAGCAGAGAAGAGGAGGAGCGGGACAGAGGAGCAGAGACAAGGAGCAGTAAACTAACTAGCTTTAGCCACTAGTCTGGACTTTTGCAGCTCGTGAGTAGCTTACAGGTGCTTTCAATCTTTAACATGATTACATGCCGTTTCTGTAGCAAAACACTGCTAACATTGAGATCTATAGGGAGGAGGGAATGAGTGTGCGATTTCGCGGGGAACGTCGGCGGATGTTGTCACTTTGATTTCCGCTGTACGTTTTACTTCCGCCCTACGATGTCTCACACAGGTCTCAGGGAATCTTGTTTACAGCCATTGCTTTGACATATAGACTGATCTATTACAGAGCATACTTCAAACACTCAGAACTAAAAAAAAATAGCCTTCAGTTCCTCTTTAACACGCGCAATCGTGATTGGCTGAGAGCATGAATCCGGTCACCTCTCGGCCAATCACAGCGCGTCTAACATAAGGATACGGAAATTCCTGGAATTATCCAAATCAAGTGTAAGTGAACACACACACACTTGCACACAGCACCAGGCCTGAGTGGAACTGAGTTTGTGAGTCTCTGTAAGTCTGTGTGTTTTATCATTCATATATTTGTCTGTTTTTCTTCTGTTTCCCAAGATGCTACTTCTCCATCAACACAGAGGGCAGAGAAGTGGAGAAGAGCAGCAGTTCCCGTCTACACTTGAACCCCAGAGTCCTCACCTTGATCCAAGAAGGTTTCTTATGGTTGCTTAGTTACTTAAGCTTGCATTATTATGTTACATATTAAAATATTGGTTGGAAGTTGTGACAGTCTGGTTGCACGTGTGTTTCTTTATATTCAAGGCCTTATTCCAAATGTTTTTTTCCCAAGAGGAAAAGCAAAGGAAATATTTTATTCTTTAGTTTAAAATTAAGAAAAACAAAACACACAACTGTTAAAAAGTTTTTGAAAAGTATTTTGCATACCTTGTCGAAATAATAAAATTGGGGTTTGAAATGACAAGTTGGTATTGTATTTGTTTTTTAAAACCTCTCTCAGCCCTGACCTCGACCAAGATCCAATTCAAGTGGGGGGAGGAAGCAGAGAAAGCCTTTTCCATGTTCAGGCACAGGTTTACCACAGCACCCATTCTCACCATACCCGATTCTACCAAGCAGTTTATTGTCAAGGTCGATGCTTCCAAGTCAGGGGTCAGAGCTATACTATCCCAGAGGGCCAGTGACGACAAGGTCCACCCATGCTCCTTCTTCTCCCGCTGGCTATCCCCAGCCGAACGGAATTACGACATAGGCGACCGAGAACTACTGGCTGTTAAACTAGCCTTGGAGGAGTGGGGGCACTGGCTCAAGGGGTCGGCACTCCCCTTCCTAGTTTGGACTAACCATAAGAATCTGGAGTACTTCAAGTCCGCCAAACGCCTTAATTCCCGTTAAGCCTGTTGGTCTCTCTGCTTCTCCTGGTTCAACTTCATGCTCTCCTACTGCCCAGGCTCCAAGAATGGCAAACCTGATGCCCTGTCCAGGATGTTCTTTTCCCACCAAGAGGAGTCTAAGCTGCCTGAGGCCATCCTTCCTCCATGCTGCCTGGTGGGAACCGCCATTCTAGAGGTTGAGACGCTCGTGCAGAAGGCCTTGGAGCAGGACCTCAGTGAAGGTAACTCCAACAACATTCCATGTAATCATCTGCTGGTTCCCTGTCCGGTGCGAACCCAGGTGCTGCAGTGAGGTCATGGCTCCAAGCTAGCCTGTCATCCGGGAGCTGCCCAAACCCTGGCACTCATCCAGCAGTGCTTTGGTGGCCATCCATCAAGGAGGATCCAGGAGTTTGTGGCAGCCTGCAACACATGCTCTTGGAAGAAAACAACCAATCAACCCCCTGGCGGCTTGCTAAGACCCCTCCTGAATTCACATCAACCTTGGTCTCACATCACCCTGGACATCGTCACAGGACTCCCCAACTCAGGTGGCAACACATGCATCCTCACTGTCATTGACTGTTTCTCCAAGACTGTCCATTTCATTCCTTTGCCCAAGCTCCCCTCAGACAAAGAAACCACAGAATTACTCATCCACCATGTCTTCCGCCTACATGGACTACCCACCGACATCGTTTCTGACCGGGGCCCTCAGTTTACTGCACAGTTCTGAAGGGCCTTCTGCAAACTCATCAGGGCCACCTGTAGTCTCACCTCAGGCTTCCACCCACAGACCAATGGGCAGACAGAACGGGCAAACCAGGCTTTGGAGGTTGCACTCAGGTGCATGGCGTCCAGGGATGCCAGTTCCTGGAGTAAGTACCTACCCTGGATCAAGTACGCTCATAATACTCTGCCTTCATCTGCCACAGGTCTCTCACCCTTCTAGTGCTCCCTAGGTTACCAACTACCACTCTTCCCCAACCAAGAGGAGGAGGTCGCCATACCCTCAGCCCAAACCTTCATACGCCGCTGCAAGAGGACGTGGGCACTGGCCCAGAGAAAATTCAACCACTCCACCCTAGCATCCAAGAGGCAGGCCGACAAACACCGTTCTAAGGCACCCTCTTACCAGGTGGGGCAACGAGTCATGCTCTCCATATGCCATATGCCACTCAGAACCGTCTCCCGCAAGCTGGCTCTCAGGTACCGAGGACCCTTCCTCATCAAAAAGGTAATTAACCCATGTTCCATCAGACTGGCACTACCACTCACCATGTGACGCAGCCACCCCATGTGTCACCGCTTAAACCTCTGGTCTCTAGTTCTAGAACAGGTGCAAGTAAATAGGTGACTATGAGCACTGATGTGCATGATGGGTGTGGTAGTTCATGTCAGCCATGTTTAAAGGCCACTGTGAATCATGGGAAGTGGAGTCTTGAGTGCTGGCCAGTGAAGTGACAGAACTTCACCCCAAAAAGCTCCCTCTGGGAGTGATTTTCTCCCTCTTTCCTGGCTGGTCCCGGGGGTGAGGACCAGTTTTTTGGGATACCTGGCATGAAAGTCTTAACAGAGAAAATGGTCTAGAAAGTCATGGACAGGGATCCAGCAATGTTCCTCGGGGCCATAGCCCTCCCACCTTAACCAGATATTCAAGTTTGCCTTCTTTGCATCATGAGTTAAGTATACACATGGACAATAGTTGATGGTGAGTGGTTTGGGAAGTTAGGTGGAGGGAACATTACTGGCTAGGAGACGGAAGGTTTCAGACATCAAATGTGGGTGATAGCCTGCTGTTCTTGGGTAGATCCAACTCATAAGTGATATCACTGATACAGTGAAGCACTTTGACTTAGCACTGAACTTACAATAACTTTGTGGACTCCTAGGGCCAATCCCATTTCTATTTTCTACCCCTACCCCTTACCCCTACCCCTCGTCCTTTCAAACGGAGCTGTAAG
>JAPEIY010000008.1:41005302-41021473 GCA_026122135.1 Cathorops aguadulce | reverse complement strand
GCCCGTAGTCAGCTGGGATAGGCTCCAGCTTGCCTGCGATCCTGTAGAAGGATAAAGCGGCTAGAGATAATGAGATGAGAAATATACATGCAGAATATATAATGAAGTTTTGGTAGTCTTTCAGCACATTTCAGCCTTTCAGCGCACAGGTGTTCAGCGCGTCTTTCTCTTTCAAAATTCTCTCCAAATCTTCTGCTTTTAATGAAGCAAACCGTCTCTGACGTGTCTCAATTTGTGTACAAATGGTCACAGTCACTTGCTAGCATGGAAGTTTTATGTCTCAGACGTGTCTCTTTTCCAGTTTTTCAATGTCCGTGGGTATGTTTTTCTTTTGTAAATATGTGTGAAGAATATCCAGTGATGTTTTGGTAGCCTTTCGGGTGTTCAGCGTGTCTTTCCCTTTCCAAATTCTCTCTAACTCTTCCACTGTTAATGAAGCAAACCTTGTGGCCATGTTTGTGTACAAACTGTCAGTCACTCACTAGTGCGTAAGTTTTACATCTCCGATGTGTCTCTTTTCCAGTTTTTCGATGTCCATCAGTATGTTTTTTCTCTTGTAAATATGCATGAAGAATATATAATGAAGTTTTGGTAGCCTTTTGGATGTTCAGCGCATCTTTAGTTTCAGTTTATTTACAGTATTTAGTGCTTAAACCTAGCAGTGGATTAGCCTCGTCGTCTCTCTTTCCTGGCTGACAAAGAAATGATTCTGTGTATGCACAGCAGAAAAGTTTTGTCATTGGATTGTCACACGAGCTCTGACTTGTGACATTATGTCTTGACAATGTGCAATATTATGACAATATTGTACGTTCATTCTCCATTGGGGAGAGTGACTTAATAGATGGAGGATAAGCAATATTATAATATTGTATGCCATCAATAAACCCCCTAGAAGGGAATAGAATACATGTTTTTATTCCATGGAAAAAGTGGCCCATATGTATAATAATACTTAATATTTCACGCTAGTTCCCTCACTTGCGATAACTCAAGCTGGTGACCTACTAACAGGAGCAAAGTTGCATTCTTTTTTTTATAATGTTTGCTTGTAATGCAGCTTCTTTCATTTGTTTGTTTGGGGGGTTTCTCTCTTCAGTCTCCTCTTCAATAGGTGAAATGCTGCTCAAGTCAATTAAGTCTGTTAATTGACTTGCTGACCTTCCACTGTTTCACCTGATGAAGTCCTGTATTGTGTTGCAGTGTGTTTTAGGTTGTTGTCTTGCTGCATGATGAAGTTCCTCCTAATTAGATTGGACACATTTTTATGTAAATTATCAGACAGAATGTTTCTGGAGACTTCTGAATTCATTATGCTGCTATCATCATGAGTTCCATCATCAATAAAGATTAATGAGACCATTCCAGAAAAAAGACATGCAAGCCCAAGCCATGACACTACCACCACTGTGCATGACCCATGAGCTTGTACTGTATGTTTTGAATCATAAGCAGATCCTTTCTTCCTCCACACTTTGGCCTTTCCATCACTTTGTTAAGGGTAATCTTGTTTCCAAAACTTTTGTGGATTATTTCTGGATTTCTCTCTGAATTCCAATCTGACCTTCTGGTTCTTACTGCTGATGAGTGGTTTGCAGCATGTGGTATGGCCTCTATATTTCTGCTCTCACAGCCTTCTTTAACCAGTAGACTGTTGTACCTTCACCCCTGCCCTGTCAAGGTTGTTGAAGTCAGTGACTGTTTTTCAGGACATTCCAAATTCTTACATTGACTATGCTGTCAATGCTTGCACAATGGCTCTGATGGATTTTTCTTCTTTTCTCAGCTTCAAAATGGATTGATTTTCTCCCATATTCCGCACTCACATCATCATGTTGGTTTATCCTTTTTAACAACAATTACAGTCTTCACAAGTGAAAGCCAAGGCTCAAACCAAGAGTAGACATTCAGAGCTATTAATTATTTAAACAATCAATCTAACAGGGCACACCTAGGCAACAAGAAACAACTGCCTGTCACATGTTCCAATATTCTGATCACTAGAAAAATGAATGGGTTCAAACAAAAGGTGCCATGTTCTAAGTTTCATGATTTAAAAGTATTAACAATATATGACATTAACAAATTACAGATAAGTCTTTTTGTTCACAAAATCATCTACAGAAGTTCATGTTTACCAGCACATTACAGAGATAGCATCACATTTAACCCCGATATCCACAAACACAACACAAGACAGTGCAATAACTTACGATTAATTCTAACCAAATCTAATCAGTGACAGTTTAATGTATAGAGGACCCTTTGTATGGAATAGTGTAAAAACAAAACAAACAAAAACAGTATGTTTCTGCTCCTTTTCAAGAAGCAACCGATAAAGGAAATCTTGAATAATCCAATTATATAATATTACACTGATCTATCTTTCCAAATCCCTGTTATCAATTAATTGTTTATAATTGACGATGTTTTCATGTTTAATGTTAGATTTGTTCAGTAAGTTGATCTTTAGCTTCGCCATATCATTTTATTCAACAAATCGAGGTCATTATTGTTATTTTACCATGTACTCATATATTTGGGCTTGTAGCAAATTGTATGTTTATTTTTCCTGGCTATCTAGTTGATTAATTACTTTAATTATTAAGTTTTTTTATTTTATGCTTTATATAAGTTGACCGTAATATTGTCATTTTTATTTTAATAAGGGGAGACCCTGGAAAAACCATCAGGTTTCAGGCCTCCCCTGCATGTCTTGTATTTGTTATATTTTGTTAAGCAAATTTTGTTCTTGTATGTGCAATAAACAATAAAGTTCTTTAACACATCTATATGTAAATATCAGGAAATGAAAGCTAAAATTTTGATCTACCATCTCATATTCATCTTCATAATTCATATTGTATAGTGGTAGCAATACTTCTGGAGGGGACTGTGTGTGTACATACACGTGCATATACATTGTAGAACAATACTGAAGATATCAAAACCATGAAATAACATATGGAAGATGTATGGAATTATGTAGTACACAAAATAGTGTTAAAAAACAAAATATGTTTGATATTTTAGATTCTTCAATGTATCCAGCGTTTACCTTGATGACGCTTTTCACACTATTGGCATTATCTTAATCAGCTTCATGAGGTGGTCACTTGGAATGCTTTTCAATTAACAGGTGTGCCTCATCAAAAGTTAATTAGTGCAATTTCTTGCCTTCATAATGCGTTTGAGATCGAACAGTAAATAGTAAATAATACAAATACAGTAAACAGCCCTATTCCACAACTGATGAAATCCATATTAGGTTGGGAACCACTCAACTAAGTTAAGAGAATGACACCCATCATGACATGAAGTGTCTTTTAATGAATTAAAAAAAAAAAAATGCGATGAGATGAGAAGGTGTGTCCAAACAATCAGTATTGTGTGTGTGTGTGTGTGTCTGTGACACACACACACACACACACACACACACGAGATCAAACAGTAAATAGTAATAATAAAATACAGTATATACAATATATACACCCCCTCCCTGGGCCAACACAGAGCCCCAAAGATGTCTTCTGTGACCAGCTTGACCTCCCCCTCTCCTTGATGTGGTCATCCCCACTGCTTCTGAACCTCCATCACCCAACCCAACCCGGAAGCCATGGCTTGCTGGCTGCATCATCAACTCACCCACAAGCCCTCATCTTCCAAGCACCCCTGTGTGGATAGAGGGATGGCCAGTGCAAGCTCTAATCAACTCCAGCAGCAGCATCACACTGGTTTGACCCTCAGTCTTGCTTGAGGCTTTGGGGTACTGCAGCACTGTTGAGGTCACCTGCATGCATGGGGACGCACTAGAGGTGGCCATCACCCACATCTGGACTCAAAATGAGTGAGATGAATGGAAGCTAACCATTGGTGTCATTCCTGACCTCCCTGTCCCTCTCCTCCTAGGCCAATTGGCCTGGGTTTCCCAAGGAGCTGCCTGCTTCCAGAAGGATGTGCAGATGATAAGCACCTCAAAGGCTCATGGACTGCACCATGCCACTCTAAGTTGTGTGCCTGGCTGGGGAGCATGGGGACGCTGATGCCTGCACTGCCGAAGGCGAGTCAAACACCACCTCTCATCCACTCTCTCATTTATAAGCAGATGACTTGAGAAAGGAACTTCAGGCAGGAGCAGAAACAGGATGAGCAACTAAAGAACTGTGGGGGGCAGATGCATGTTGTGGAAGGCAAAGACCAACAGCCAGGTAAGCTTCCTTCCTGGGCCTTCTCTACCACCACACAGAGCAGCAAGGCCAGCCCACAGACCTGCTTTTAGTCCCTTGCTCAAAAGTGGACCTTGTGACATACCTAGCCCACTCCCACCCTTTGGGGAGCTACCTAGTATGCCAAAAGATGAATGCTGACGTGAGGAATGTCTGCCAATGCTGCCTCCATGTCCGTGCACTGCCCCAAGGAAGCCTGCGCCTGCCCCGCTCATGCCTCTGCCCATTATCGGCATCCCCTTTGAGAGTGGGCATGGATCTGGTGGGTCCCCTTCCCAATTCTGCCCAGGGCCATGATCACATACTCATCATCATAGACTACATCACCTGATACCCCAAAGCAGTCTCCCTTCAGAAGGCTACATCCAAAAACATTTGCCAGGGAACTGGTTCTGCTGTTCTCTCTCTGTCCAAACTAATGACAGATGTATGCTGGTTGTTGCAGGTTAAACAGATCCACACTTTAACCTACCACCCTCAGGCTGATGGGCTGGTTGAGAGGTTCAACCAGACCCTGAAGAGGTCTAGTTAGTAGTAGACAGGTAGTAGATGAAGATGGCCAGGGACCTTCTTCTCCCATATGTACTGTCTGCAATCTGGGAGACTCCACATACGTTGACAGGCTTTATGTCCTTCGCGCTCCTTTTTGGGATAAGGCCCAGTTTGGAATATCCTGTTTGGGATAAGGGCCTCCTGGATGTGGTAAAGGAGGCCTGGGAAGAGCAGCCCTCACCCTTCTGAACCACCATCAAGCATGTAAAGGAAAGGCTGGATCGCATTGATAGGGAGGCTCCCATCATCCACCGGCATAAGCTTACTGCCTAGGCTGAACAGAGCTCGCTCTATAACTGCTCAGCCCAGCCTAGCAACCACATCCTTCTGCTAATCCCCACCACCAGCTGCAAGTTCCTCACGCAGTGGTAGGGCCCCTTCCCCATGACTGAGCATGTTGGGCCCGTTAACTACCACCTGCAACAGCCAGGTAAGAGAAAAGATAACTTTTCTTGTCTACCTACCACATTAATCTGTTGAAACCTACCACATGAATCTGTTGAAATGTTGGATCAAGCCTCTCCCACTGCTCTCAGCCCAAACTATTGTCTCATCAGAACCACCAGGGCACACCCCGGTCCAACAAGGTGAGGACCTGTCCGGTCAACAGTGCCAAGAGCTGGGAGAGCTACTAGACCAGTTCAGGGATGTCTTCTCATCAGAACAAGATTGGACCCATCTGATGCAACACATCAAAACTCCCCCTGGGATAGTAATTCACCAGTCCCCCTATCATGTCCTGGAGGCCTGCCATCATGCAATCAAGCAAGAAGTAGCTTGAATGCTGCAGGACAGAATCATCGAAAAGTCCACCAGCCCCTGGTCAGGCCCCATTGTAGCAGGAAGTCTGAGACTCTGCAATGACTTCAGGAAGCTCAACACAGTCTTAGACTTTGGCAGCTACCCCCTGCCCAGAGTACCCCTGGGGGCAGGGGGTAGCTGGGGGTAGCAGGGGGTAGACTTTGGCAGGTACCCCTGCCCCCTGCCTAGACTTAGTTGACTAGCTAGGGAGGGCCTGCTTTGTTTCCATTCTTGACTTCACCAAGGGGTATTGGCAGGTGGCTCTGATATCCTAAGCCTGGCTGAAGACTGCCTTTACCACCTTGTCGGGCCACTGGAAATACTGGGTCCTCCATGGGGCACCAGCAACATTCCAGCACCTCATGTTGCACTCTCACTGAGAATTTGCAGTGGCCTACCTGGACAATGTCATCATCCACTTATCTACCTGGGCTAATCACTTGCACCACCCTCAAAGCTGTCCTGGGGGAGCTGAGGAAGGTTGGGCTCACGGCCAATCCTCAGAAGTGTCATCTGGGGTTGATTGAAGCACAGCACCTGGTTTACTGCATCAGTCAGGGGTTACTTAAGCCACAGGAGAAGAAGATTGAGACAGTCCAGAACTACCCTGGCCCACCACCAAAAGACAGGTACATGCATTCTTGGGGCTGGCCAGATACTATTACACATTCGTGCCTAACTTCTCCTTTGTAGCATCTCCCCTCTCTGACCTAACTAGGAAAAGAGAGCCAGACAAGGTGTAGTGAACCAGCAGGACAGAGCAGGCATTCCCCTGAAGAAAGCTGTTACCATTGTCAACCATCTTCCAAAACTCGGACTTTGACCTGCCATTCATCATCCAGACGTATGCTTCGGAGACAGGCCTGGGTGCCATGCTCTCTCAGGTCATCAATCGTGAAGAGCATCCCATGCTATATACCAGCTGCAAGAAGAACTATGCAGTTGTGGAACTCAAGCAAACCCCTGCCCAAGCACTGCATCACTCTTCACTCTACTGCCCCTGTGGTACTGAAAAAATAGCGACACTTCAGCACCACTGGTTTGGACTGCCAAAAGCAGTGTGGCACAGGTCAGGGCCCTCTGATTGCACATGGGTGGAGAGGCTTAAACATCACCCCAATCTATCCTCCTCAAGCAGACAGGGAAGTATAAAGAGGCACCACCACAAGCAGAATTTAGTTGGGTTCTCTTTGTAGGTGTTAACTGATTCTCCCTCCTCTCTCTGCAGAGGCCACTTGACCAATACCAAAGACAATGAGGAGGAAAACCGAGATCACAGCATTCTCGCCAGTGATCGACACAGCTCCCGCTTCCAGTGGTGGATCGACGAAAGACCCAGATGCAGCCAGCCCCAGCCTGCACTTCTGCATTAGGCTGGCTCTGGCCCCTGCACTGACTGCACCACTCTCACCCCTTTCACTTCCCCTACCATTTTTAATAATTAAAAGAGCACTTATTCTTCCACAAGACCCTGGGTTGTATGTCTGTTCTCCACTGCAGGCGCAAGTGCCACATTATCTCTCACTCACACGCACGCACACACACGCACGCACACACACGCACGCACACACACGCACGCACACACACGCACTTTATTTACAGGTACATGAACGTCATGGCAATACTGAGTTTTCAACAATTTCTTTGAACTGTTATTTTTCTGTGACAGAATACAACATGTATTTGTACAACGTATTTTTAACTGCAAAAAAAAAAGAGAATTTGTAAAACAGTACAGAAGTTGACATATACTCACCTTTTGTTTTAAAAGAGAAATTGCATTGTGCACAATGATAGGGACGAACATCAGAGTGTGTGCGGATATGTTTGCGCAACATGCTTGGCTTTTTACAGCGGATCCCACACTCCTCACAGATGTATTTACCCCTTCCACGCCCCCTTACATACACATATTCCTCATTTGATTTGTAACTGTTAAAAGAAGATAATATACAACATAAGAATTCCTACTCAATTTTTTACTTAATGTGTTTGAAACAACAGCTGAGAAGTTAGGCTAGGGACACAAACCCTCCATCAAAGATCTTCACCCGTCGAGGTTCTGCTTTGGAAGAGTCTAACTCATGACTTGACTGACTCTCTGGTTTTGCCTTGCCACAGTTCTCATTTAACAAAGTGCTTCGTTGGGCCAACACCTGAAAATATTTCAACAAAGAACAAAACAAAAAAATAAAATACAATGTAAAATACACTTTACAACTGTATGGTTAAAAAGGCAATTTGTAAGTGAATTGATATAATATGGAAAAACAAACCTTTGGCAAAACATCTTTCAGTTTGCCAGAGTACGTCAGTATGTCAGATTTTAAGCTTGTTGTTATAGCTTGGGTATACAGTATTTTCTTGGATATCTGTTTGGAGTCAAAAAGAGACATGACCACTTTGGTGGGAAGACCTAGTGGATTTGGGTTTTTGGACTTGACTGTCCAGGTAGAGTAGGCTGAGATTCTCTGATCTGTCTGCTCAATGTGGAGAGGCTTCCTTTTCAACAGAAAACACCAAGTAAATGTTGTAGCTGTTTTCAGACTTGGAAAAGATAGACGATGGCTGTCTCGTGTGTTCACAACTGAAACAGAGGCAGCTAATTTTATTTGCCCAGGATATGTTTGAGGCCTCAAATGAGGTTTAGCTGGAAACCAGTGATTCTCTTCAGGCTTTTCTTGTGATTTCAATGTTGTGTTTCCAGGTCCAAAGTGGCTTTGCATCCCTGGAGAGGAATGTGTGTCAGATCCTGGTACTGTCTGCATAGTTGTGGTAGGTGTCCTGCTCTCCATTTCTTGTTCAACAACATCACACTTTGTGTGGCAAATTTCTATCTGATTATCTTTTTCAGGTTCTCTGCATTCTGGTAGTTGCTCAGGGGCATCTGTTTCTATT
This sequence comes from Cathorops aguadulce, assembly GCA_026122135.1. Taxonomy (NCBI): domain Eukaryota; kingdom Metazoa; phylum Chordata; class Actinopteri; order Siluriformes; family Ariidae; genus Cathorops; species Cathorops aguadulce. Next base: position 41,012,996 of record JAPEIY010000008.1, on the reverse strand, counting down.
GGACTGTCTACTGGTTCAGTGGTGCAAACCTGCCGAACAAGCATTAACTTCCGCTGTCTGGTCAACTCTGACATTTTTGAGTTCAAGTAACTAAGTGATCGACCATCTGTAAGACATGCAGCACTATGGTCATCCTTAGCCCGTTTCTGTGTCTTCTCCATGGCTATGTCCAGACTGTTGGCAGGAGAAAGCATACGTTTACTTGAGGCAGTGGGCTCTTGTTGTGGACAAAGGCTTACTGATACCAGTTTCTGAGTGCAGTGTAAAGAACCAGGAGATGATGTACTTTGGATTTCACCAATATGGTTTTGTCTAATGGCTGGGATAACAGTCTTCATTTGGAAACCAACTGACCCAGGTGACCTTCCATTTTGCCGGTCTGATCCAAGTTTTGCATTTGTATTCAGTTCAGTAAGGTTTACTCTGGAATCCACTGTTGATGTAGGTAGTGTATGTTCATTAGTGATGAGAATCTGTGGAACTGTAGTAGGTTCTGAAAAAGACTGAGAAGCTGGGCCAACTTCAGGATCAATGGGCAAAACAACAGAGACCCCTCTATTAGAGACACTCTGCTGACTTGGTTGAGTTTCTGAAACATTTTGTATTCCATCGTTGAATGTTGAAACTTTAATCTCATTTGCAATTGGTATTGTAATAACAGGTAAGGTAATTTGCGCACCCTGCACACTAGTGAAAGAGTGTGCTTTACCTGTTTTTAAAACTGGATACTGCAACTGGTACTTGGGTACAAAGTTCTTGATATGATCTGCATCAACAGGCTTCTCAATATCTGCTTCATCATGCACAACATGCACCAGAGACTCCTGGCATTTGTCAAGCTTTGAGGTCTGGTGCCATGGGTGGGGGAGACCATGAATTTGGGGTTGTTGGGTTTGGCTACCAAGGTTGATACTTTGAACTATTTTCACATTCTTCTTCAGGGGTGATTCCCCAGAATGAAGCAGAACAGGCTTATTAACATTTAATGATCTATGTTGGGACACTGAAAAAATGTTTGCAGAGGGGCCTCTCTGGAGTGAAACTGTTGGTTTCCCTTTGGGTTGTTGTGTTTCTGGTCCAATTTTCAAAGACATCTGACGTACAAGGGGCCCTCTTCTTCTTTCAATAAGAGGTACTTGGGGAGTTGGAGTACTCTGTGTATTTTTTGGCAATGTAGTTACCATTGGTGATGTGGACCTGCTGGGAGATATGGTACTGCAGTCAAATGATTTGCTACGGTAATCACAAGAAATTTCTACAGATTGTTGAGTACAGCTAATTTGCTCTGAGGCAGCACGTCTCATCATTCCTGGTATTCCTAGAGTGTTGCTTACTACAGGAAGCCCTTGAACCTCTGGTGGTTTCCTAACACCTTCCACCCTGGATGGACTGTCTGATCTTGGAGGATCGTCTCTGTCAAATGAGGCTGAAATACTGGAGCACCTTGACAAGCTACTGTCTCGGCTAAGGCTACGCGAGAGACTTGACTCAAAGCTAGATTCCCCCGAGGAGTGTTCCATTTGAGCCAACCTTATCCGCTTCTTTTTTGGCGGGAGTTTTTCAGTTGGAAGTTTAGACAAACTCTCACTTCTCTGAGGCCAGTTGAATGTTTCTGAAGGCTTTTCTGTTGATTCAGCCAGTTGGGATTCATGCTCTCTGTCTGGTTCTTCTGTTACAAGAATTTCAGGAACTTGAATGTTGTTCTGTCGCACCAACCTAGACTGGGTAGATGGACAACTGTCACTAGTAACTGATGAAGTTTGCTTCTCAACTTCATTTATTCCCTGATTAGGACATTTGGGTGTTGACATTTTTTCATGATAACTTTGCAAAGAAGAACTAATTGTACTTTCAACATGCCTTTTTACTGAGTTGTTTGCATCCTTTTCCACAGAATCAACTGGAGAGGATCGGTCAATAGACTCTGACATTTCAAAGGAATTTGGTCGGCTGAGAGAGTTGGTGTGCCTAATGACTGAAGTACCACTTCCTTGTCTCTGAGGTTCTGCTCTTTCTTTACTGCATGTGCTGATATGGATCTCTCGTATTGGAGACAATCTTGCTTCTTCAGTGCCTCTTGCAATAAGCTGAATTTGACCTACAGAAGGAGGGTTAGAAGTGGGTGTGTGTTGTGTATAGGAATTTCCTGAAAAACCCATGGACAGCTGGCAGGAATCAAAACTTTTTGAACTTGGAGGTGGAGTTTCAGTTGGAGACTGGTCTTCATCATCCCCAACACTTTTCATTTTACGTCTTTTTCTTATCATTGGCTGATCCACAATGCTTGTAATAATGGCATTTCTGCTTAAAACAGGTTGTTGTGTTCCACGTGCAAAAACATCTGGCTCAACATCTCTTACTGGCACAGTTTTGTTTTTCGGACCATGCAATTCAGAGCAATAAAATTTTTTGTGATTTTCAAAGTTTTCTAATTTTCGATACCGGTTACGACAAGTTTCACATTCATATGTTGTCCCTTTGCTTGGTTGAGACTTTCGAGTTCTTTCAGGTGCATGATCAAATGATTTGCTTCGAGTCTCATGGGTAATGCTTGAGCCATAATGACTCTCATCCATGGAATGAACAGAAAGAAGAACATGACCCTCATTTGTGGAAAAATCTTCAACTGCTATCTGCCTGACTAAAGTTCGATGTACAGCTTGATTTGGAGTGGAAGGTGCTGGAGAGAAGACCTCATCATTTAGTGAACTAAACTTGTCATCAAAAGACTGGCATATCCTTAGACGATGGGGCTGAGGGGTAGCATTGGGGAGCACAGCTGAGTGACCAGGTGTTGTAGGCACCGAATTACTTCTTGTAATTGGTAAACAATCCATAGTTGGATATTGAGGTGGCACAGAAAGAAGAAATATTGGTTTGGATTTATCAGTAGGTGTAAAGGGAGACTTTGGTATGTCAGAATTGGAATTTGACCTTCTTACTACTGGTTTAAGATCAAACTGAAAAGAATCTTTAAATATGTATGATTTGGGGGAGTCTATACTACCTCTTCTGGACAGAGATGTACGCCTTGGTTTGACACTATCAAGTTGCTTGTCATCCACAACAGCCTCATTGTCTGATATTAATTTTGTGATGCGCTCTTCTAAAGAAAGTGCTTTTGTCTCCAATGGGGGACGCATCTGTCCTGGCAAAACTGGAGGCTTTTCACTGGTTGCTACATGCATGACAGTGGCTACTATAGGGGAAGATAAAACTTGTGGATTTTTCAGATCACTTTCTGTTGGAGGTGTTATCTTGACAAAGGGGCTTGGGGGGCTCACAGCTTGGTCTGCACTTTCAGATCTTGAAAAGTAACCAGAATCAGTACTTCCTAGACTTCGGGGGCTAAGCAGGCATTTGCCCTGAGGCTGCTGAGAATGGTCGGTTGCTTGCTGTCTCTGAAGTTGTGCATGTCCATTCCCTGATGGAGACTTGTACTGCTGACTGTCATCCTCACTTATGAAGTCTGGTAAAGGACTTGTGCAATCCACCTCTTTCACTGATGACAGTACAGTTATGCTGGACCTTAGACTTGCTGTCTGGAAATCCCTTTGCCTCTGGGCTGTCACTTGGTCTGGATTGGAATCTGTAACTCTTGGACTGTCTGCTCGCAAGGGTGAAACATTGACAGGGTAAACAACGACTTTAGGCAGAGCAGCAGGTACTTTGGGCTCACAGCCCTTTTGACTGGACAAAGGTTTGATATTTTCATACATCACAGAGTGGTCTGCATTCCCTTGACTGCCTGGCACTATGCCTGAACTGTGCAAGCTGCTCTCAGATAAAGCAGTCAAGATGCTCAGTGAAGAGTCAGGGTCCAAATCAGCTGTATTCACCTCCTCATCACTCTCACCACTTTCCTCTACATCTGAATTGGTACCAAGACCTTTGTCAGATTCTTGGGATAAAGACCCACTTCCAGAATCTTTTGAAATAAGCCCTAACTTGATGGCATGGGCATGAGACTTTTTATGCTTGTAAAGGTTGCTCTTTGTTTTGAATGAGAAGCCACATGTCACACAAGGATACGGTCTCTCTCCAGTGTGGGATCGTATGTGCTTCAGCAATACGCTAGGCTTTGCACATGCTCTGTTGCAGTACTCACAAACATACTTCCCTTGCTTTTTTATTTTTTGCTCCTTAGTTGAGACATCACACATTTGATTCATGCCAAAGTTGACAACTGTTGCGACCTGAACGGGGTTAAAGCCTGGTGTAACTGGAACTTGGATGGGGTTGGGAACAGTGGCAGAGAGAGACTGGCATGTCTGTACTATAGGTGGCTGACTTTGAGGCAGGCCACTGGATCCTGAGGGAACAGGAGCATAAGTCAAATTAAACGATGGACCTGCACTGTAGCTCTTCTGAAGGCCTGGCTTGTCATGCTGACAATCAAGTGCTTTATTCAGGTGCTGCTGTGAGGAGTGATGTTCAGCAGATCGGACTCCAGTCAATGCACTATTGCAGAATGGTGGTTTAGCTGTAGTATATGACTGCATTACTGCAGGCTGATGTGGCTGTGGACCAAAATTAACTGAGGGCATAGCAATGGCAGCATCTGACTGGGGAACAGGCAGTGAGGTGGCTTTCCCAAGTTGCCCAATTGGATTGCAATTCTTCTTTTCTGTTAAAGTGCTGAAGTCTGGCTCCATGGCTTTAAGCAGAACCTCAAGAGGAGCAGCTGTGTGTGAGGCAGATGTGCCTTTGTTGCTGACTTTTTCACTCCAGCTTTTAGCTAACATGGACTGTACAACACAAGTCTTATCTGCACCCTTTTGGTGAACAAGAGCCTCTGACTGTACAGTAGTCAAATCTTTGTTCTCCACTTTTACTGCCTTGTCTGCCAGTGTCTCCTGCTTATCATCTTCAGAATCTTGGACTGATTTGGAAGTACTGTGTGCTGGGCTCTTGGAGAATAATCTGGCAGGTGTGGCTTCCTTGGATAAAGCACTGTCTGTAGGTGAAACAGATTTCTTGGTTTGTGGCAACTTCTTGATTGGAGACTTGGGTATTTTCTTCAACTGGTTTTCAGCCACGACCTTTTTCCTTTTTAGTCCTTTGATGCTATCAGAACTTCTGCCAGTACTTTCATTTCTGCCTGTTGGAGAAACAAACAAAAAAGTTAAGAGGGGCTCTTTGCTACCTGTACTTGTGGAACTTGCAAATGCTTGATACACTATATGGCCAAAAGTATGTGCACCCCTGACCCACAAACCTATATGTGGTTATTCCCCAGACTGTTACCACAAAGTTAGAAGCACACAATTGTATAGAATAACTTTGTATGCTGTAGCATTACAATTTCCTTCACTGAAACTCAAGGTGTTTTTGGACTAAACAGTTCTAGGGACTTATCAAGAGGAACTACGCACTGGGGAGCTCCCCCAAGAATTACATTACTTCAAGGGGTTTATTTTTGGTTTGTATTACCACTAGTAATGCTGGCATGAAATAAGCAGGCTTTTTTTCTTCTTCAGTTTTTAATGCCAACATTAAGAGTTGTTGTTTACAAAGCTAATGTTTTACATGGAGTTTTAAAACGGGTGGTTGCTGGTGCTGCATTGACGCATTTGGACCAATCACCAAATGCTTATGTCACTCATTGTTTCTCTTGTGCTGGGGAGTATACCAACCCTGAAGTAGGACCTAAAAAAATCCCTCAAATCGGCATTCTATACAATTGTTCTCAGTTACTACACACACACAAAATAAAAATAAAAATTCAAAAAATAATAATAATTTAAAAGGGTGGGGGGACTTCCTCCAACAATTCTAAAAAGTATGAAAAAGTTCCTCAGGTCTGAAAGTAATTTCAGAGGCCCAAACCTTGTTCCAGAATAACAATGCCCCTGTGCACAAAGCGAGCTTCATAAAGACATGGTATGTTAAGTTTGTTAAGAAACTCAAGTGTCCTGTACAAAGCCCTGACTTCAACCCCACCCCAGGCCTCCTCACCCAACATTTGTGCCTGACCTCAGTAATGTTCTTATGGATGAATGAACAAAAAAATCCCCACAGCCACATCCCAAAATCTAGTGGAAAGCCTTCCCAGAAGAGTGGAGCTGCTTATATCAGTAAAGGAAAATAAATCTGGAATGTATACTTGAGGGTCAGGGGCACACATACTTTTGCACACATACTTTTTGCTTGCTGTCTTATAATGAAAAGCTTAAAAATATCAATCACCCATCCTATCAGTAAAATCTGCACATGAAATCTGAACTGTGTGGAAAAACATGTCTTTACAGTTCAGAGAACAGCTGCTGCTGCTAATAATTGCCACATTTGCTACATAAAAAGGACACTTAGAAAATAACATTTTCCATCAGTAATACAAAATAAATACTGCTTAACTGTGATAAACTAAAATGTTACAGTAAATTACAATACAATATGATTAAACAAGATCAACTGTCATTCTCACAAAATAGATATTTTTGTTTTCTGGTAGATCAATAGTAGTTTTTTTTTTCACAACGATACATTGTATATCAAGAATGATGCATGAACTGCTGTATAGTTCATTACAATAACACATGAAGGCAGAACAGAATGAATTTCAGAATGAATATGTTACACACAGATGTGGAATATATTACTTTTTTTTTTATTAGATACAAATGATAAAATTTTCCATTTTCCTGAGTGGAATATCAATCAGCATACAGACAACACACTGCAAAAGTCCAAGGCACATGAAATGAAAAAGGAATTCTGGAAAGTGAATGTGTCCTCTATAATAATTAAATACAATTAAATCAAACAATAATTTGCCTTTGCGTTTAAAATATTGCATAAATTCAGTTAGGTACACAGTCATGCAGCTGTCTGAGGAAATTCGTAGAGAAGTTGTTCCAGGCCTTCTGTCTCTGCATATAAAATCCCAGAACAGATAGATATTTTTTCCCCCCAGAGATGTGGTCTCCTGTTTAATAAGGACTATGTAAGTGCCTAAACAAAATTTTAAATAAAAAGTAAATTTAATTTAAAAAGTCGTTAGCCAAAAGACTTTTGCACAGTACTGCATTTTAAAAATTTGCAAATAATGCAATAATAAATATTGCAAAGTGCTTTTTCCAATTTAGCAAAGGTCTGCTGCTGTATCTCTGAGCTACTGAGGCCCACGCATCATTATGCTGAAAATCCACTCTGTCTCTCCTTCACCAGCTCTCCCACCACCAGCCCTGCCCTCTGTCTCACTCATTTTTATACCTCAAGCCTGTTTGTCTTGCACTTTTAGTTTTAATAATTGTGCATCTGTGTGAGAAAAGAATATTCTTCTCCAGCTTTATTTTCTTACTAAAATTGATTATATTTGGTTACAACTTATTAGTCTAGTGAAAGGTATCTGTGCAATGACATGGGCAAGCCACAATGACCTATTTTATCAAATATGTTATACCTTAAGCTTAAATCAATAGGCCTAATTTATCAAGCTGGATTTGAAGGGATTTATTTGTAAATCGTTCATATGAGCATTTACATAATAAATGTAGGACTTATAGAAGGCTGTAATTTCATAAATAAAGTTTGTTTCCTACTCATGCTTCCGAGTGTGTGTAAATGTATGTTTACTAAGACTAAACCTGGGCGGCACGGTGGTGTAGTGGTTAACGCTGTCGCCTCACAGCAAGAAGGTCCGGGTTCGAGCCCCGTGGCCGGCGAGGGCCTTTCTGTGCGGAGTTTGCATG